>JAOXYM010000018.1:8716832-8729470 GCA_028567055.1 Leptatherina wallacei
GTGTGTGTGTGTGTGTGTGTGTGTGTGTGTGTGTGTGTATATATATATATATATATATATATATATATATATATATACAAGAACATTTACTAGGGCTGTAAATTACCAGTTTGTTTGCGATACAATATCATATCTATTTAAAGGATAACCATTCAATGTTTGCCGATATCTCCAATTCAGTCACAATCCAATTTCAATTTAAGATCCAAGGATTGATATGAAACACTATCACAGGTAATTGAACACAGTCATTTCCATTCCTATCGAAATAAAGAAAGCAACTACAATATAATTTAACATTTTTATTCACGGGATTAGGTGTTTAAACTAATCAATTCAAATAAAAACCAATCTGTTCCCATATTAAAGACAAACTAGTAATAAAACAAAAACAACATGCCAGGGGAACTCAAAATACAGCCATTTTCAAAATAGATAAATGGTTATTGTTTTGATTTTTGAGCGATGTTTGGATTTTGGATAAATATCAATCAATATAGACCATATGATTGATATATAGATGTAGATCGATGTATTGTTACACCCCTAACATTTACCCATGAGTGGGAAAGCAGAGCCTCCATTCTGACAGGTTGTAACAGTCATTAGTGTCTGAAATGGGGATTGGTTGTCAGCATGTCTGACCATTAAATGCTTCTTACACTTCATTTACGGCTCGGTGGCATTTTTCTGCCACCCTAATGAAGACTGTTATAACCAGCACACTCCTACATAAACAACTGCATGCATTGACTTTCACAAACCCTCACTTTTCACCAATTTTCAAAAGCACCAATGCTTAGATTATTTTTCCAGCTATTTTGTTGAATTTTACTCTCACTTTAAGTAAGATGCTGCATTTTAAGTCTGCTTTTTATATAAGCATCAGTAAATTGCCTTTTTTTTTTTTCAAATGGACCATTATGAGAAATAAATCTGCCTGGACCCATTTGTGTTTCCCTATCTCATATTTTCCACAAAGGTAGTTAAATATTTTTTGACTTCAGAAGTATTGAAATTATCTCTGTTGTCAGACGTGTAAGGTTATACACCAGCTCCATAGACTTGTTCAAGTGTATTCATACAGTATATTGCTCCTAACTTAGATTGATTGGTTAACAGACTGAGCACACTGTTACACATTATGTTAATATTTAATACAAAATCTCATATGAAATCTTTTTTTTTTAAATCAGTTCCTTTTTCTTCTTTTTTTCATAGACTAGTCAAAAGCAAAGAGAGCTCTTGACTGTTTGCTGCAAAAGCCACTGCCAGTCTCATCTCCCCTGCACAAGACTGCAAGAGACACTCATTATTGAATTTATATTTTTTTTTTACCCTCTACCCTATCCTGTTCTTTTTCTTTTCTTTTTTTTTAGTTTCTCGTATATTTGCTTTCTGGATGAATGGGTGGCAAGACAGGGTCTAGTCTGCGGTCAGGACAAGTTGTTTTTGTGCTCTCGAGATAGGGTGGAAAACAACACTCCCACACCATATCCGCACACAAACACACTAACATTGCACACAGAAACTCTAACCAAGCACACCCGTTCACACAAGTAGACCGAAAAGTACACGCACAAACAAACATGGCATCTGCTGCTCAGCGGAGCATGCATGGAAAGGTCATCGTTCCCAATGAACCCCTGGCTTTGGAAGAGTTTGTGTGCTGTGTTTTCAGTGTGTGCAAATGTCCACCTATGATACAGAGCACTAGCTTCGTACAATGGCCTGTGTTTTAGGCTGAAGCTGTAAATATTTTTTATTATTATTAAGCCTGCGCTTCGTCTTTTTGTAGGCTGTTAAAGAGAGGCTCACTTTCTTAAAAAATCTTTTGATAATTGTTTGATCTTATGTTTATGAAAGGCAGAGTTTGTCTATTATGTTATAATTCTGTATTTTTTTCCCCAACTAATTGATACATTAATAAAAATGAACTTCATTCACCTGGAGATGAGTATTAAAATGAGAGGAAGCTGAGGGTGGTAGTATGTCACAGAGTCTGATGCATATTTAATCACTGTTAAACTGTCAGTGTATTCAGGGCAAAAAAAAAAAGTGCCTGGTTCATCCCTAGTCCATAAAGTACAGATAGATAATGAAGAACATGTGGACTGCACTGTTGTGTGTGAGCTAGTTTAATTTGGATTTGAAAAAAATACTCGAGGTTTAAGCTTCTCCCTCTCTCGGCCAAAAGGGTGCTTAAAATGGTTTGTGATGTAAATATGGTTTACCAATCATTGCTCAATGTCTCTGTAAGAAAACTGAAAATCTGAATATAAATTGCATTACTGGGATGAACTTGTATGATGACCTCATGCTACAGTTTTTATTAAATTTTATTTGTTTTGGTTCAAATTACTTGGTGGATTAAAACAAGAAAAAAAAACACCTTTTGGCATCCATGGATACCCTTCAAGGAAAGGGTATGGCTTCAAGAAAATGTTTGTTCATACAAGAATGAACATTTCAATGCATTTTGTTCACACAGTAAGTGTGAAAAACATGCAGTCCCAATGGATGTGTGGTCCTGTCATAGGAAGATGTTTGACCATGTGCCTGAAGCAAGCAGACCGTTTTTGTGGTTGTATGTGTCTGTTGGTTTTCATGAGTGTATATGGCTTTGTAACAAATAAACACATTTTGCTGAAAAGCAGCAGAGAATATTTGCCGCACAGTGAGGATCAGCCGAGGTGTGAGTTATGTGAGAAGAGCGTAAAGTGATAGACAAAGATGAATACCAGGACATTGGGAGAGATGCATTGCCAGTTTTGTGTACTGTATGTGTGTGGCTTTGTACATTTTGTACACATTACTGTACAAGTTTTTTTTTGTCATATATGATATTTTTATTTGGAGACAGAAAGGTGGTGATGAGGTGTTCCTTGCATAATTTCAGTTGTTTCTGGTTTTCCAGTTTGAGATTAAACCCTTCAGATTCACTTTGTTTATCTCAGTCTTTTTACTTTTTTTTTTTTTTTTCAATTTTATTTGATTCTGGAAAACCCAGAGATTTTAAGTTGTGAGTTTGCCTTCATTTTTGGACAATGTTTATTTCCGCTCTTGAGTATATAATTACCCTATACCACTGCAAAATAAAAATGAGCATAAAAGCAATGCTGATGTGACGCACAACTATGAGGTAATGGGCAAAGCTGTAAGGAATCGTCTTGCTTCACCCTGACAGAGATGTCATTGCGAAATGCAGGTTAGAGGAGCGCAAGGAGTGCCACACGGCACATCTGATGCAGTGTTTCTCCTGCACAGCTCTCAGCCTCCTTCAGTGCCATCAATTTTTTAGTGGCTGAGCTCATCTCCCCAAAACGCACAATGTAGCCGAACTGTTCTCTCTTCTACTCTGACATTGCACATTGCACTTTGGGTTGGATGACACAAAATGTCATCCAAAACACTTCATCTGTATCATCTGTATTGTTGGACTTCTCCAAAAGGTTGCTCGTACTGTTATCCTGCTGTACTGTCTGGTACTGGTTTGGCTGACTTATTCTGCCACTACATAAAAGTGTGTAATAAAGTGCCTCAATTTGCCTCTTGTAAATGTCATCTGTCCAGTCCTCTGGATTGTAAACTTTGATATAATTAATTCCAGCCAGAGATAAACTCAATCAGCCAAGAAGCTCTGACTTTTGCTGTTCACTATGTAGAAAATGTCTCTCTTTTCAGTGAACTTTTTTATGTGATCGACTTATTGTTACTCTGTAAATTTACTCACCTCATTGTTAACTTTTGCTGTTGTATAATAAATGTTTGGTACTTCTGTCTTAGAAATCTCACTCAATGAAATTTAGCCTTCTCCTCCTGGCTTCTATCTCTCTTCAGGAAGAGCTCCTATTGCTTGTCAGCATGCTAGCTCTTTTTCCTCCCCCGTTCCCATCTTTGTCTACTCCATACAATCCTTGTTTTGTGTGGATTAGTGCCTGTATTGTCTTCAGATTAGCGTGTCATTGTTTCTGAGATAGGATGAAGTAGGGATATAAGTGTATGTGTGTGTGTCCAACATGTTTGAGTATCTGCATTTGAGACTGAGGTGATAAATCTCCTCTTTGTATTTTCTTTGATAATTTGCAGACAGCATAAAGGCCCATTTGTGCTTGATGCAGAAGACAGTTTCGTCCATCTCCTGCGTTGTTACGCGCGTAATTTGGTGGGTTTTCAGGGTCACTCGACGCAGAAGACGGAGTAATGCCACTGGAAACCACGGTGGCAGTGTTGAGCAAAAACAAACCAGAGAAGAAGAGGAAGAGGAAAAACGCAGAAGAAGAATGAAGACGAGGACAAAAACTGTTGAAATTGCATAAGCTTTTGAAGTAAGGCGAGTGTTCAGGGCATGTTGGTTGGTTAGAAACAACATTATCGTGGTGCATTACCGCTGCTGACTGGTGTTTGTGGGAGTTAGGAGTTAACTATGAACTCAGCACCGCCCACTAGTGTAGGTCAACCATGGCAACGTAAAAGATGAAAGTATGAGGACAGCGACTTATGAAGACGTTTATAACGGATGTCCCTATTTTTGTCCGTAAGGGAGCATAAATTGGCCCTAAAGATGAGAGCTTTGTGGTCAAGCTCTGTGACTTGTATACCCCTTTCTTGTATGTCCAATTATATTACAGGGCTACTGAGACGAACTTCATAGGCTGTTGGATCTATTTATTTGAGTCAGGTGTGTCGGAGCAGGGGCACATTGAAAAACTTTAGGACTGTGGTCCTCATAGGACCGAATTGAGTGGCGGTGGTATGTGGTATATTATATGCAAGGTGTGAGCAGTATGAATGTAAAAGCTTAGGACATGGAGAGAGTTATTCTCTACTTATGTTTAGGTAATTTTATGCAAGCCTGACAGGATAGGAGCCTTTGAAGGGTGTGGGTATGGAGGTGGGAGATGTGATGAGTCTAGGTGTTTTCATGTCATATTCACACACCAGAGGCTGAGAAAGAGCAAAACTATTAAAGGAGGTATCTGTATTGATCGCATAACAGGAGTTCTGCAACACTGTGTGACAGTCACTCAGTGGGTGGGAGGTTGGGGAGGTCTGTGGAAATAACATCCCCATTGATGCACAGAAAATTCCAGGCACTACCTTGTCAGACTTTTCATCTACTGTTTTTCATTGTGTGATGTTTACTTGCTTGTTACCTCTAGTTCTCAGGTAGAATAGTGTGACAGCTTATTGATCCAGAGTGTGTTCTACTTTAGAAGTTTAAAAGTCATACTGAAAGATGGTATATAATCAGTGTCTTACTGATGTTGGATATTTGATGGAGTCTTTGGATTCTTTTAATAGTTCCCCCCCGATATGTTTGGAAATAAGCTTTTAACAGCTTAAATTGTATTTACTAAAGATTCCAGTATAGGCCACTGGAATGAACCCGCATTTATCATTAAGCAGCGGTGGAATCTAATATATCAGTTGATTGCCTTGCTCTCATGTTACCATCCATGATGAAATACCCAGCGATGATTATGAACAGTAACTGATGCATTCTCTTTCATTGCTTTAATTGATATCAACCAAGCGGCTCCTTCTTGGCTTCTGTGTTTAATCATTTCTCCGTTTACTAGCCTGCTCTAATGCACAGCCATTTATCAGGCCAGATTCATCGATCAGCCATGGTCAATTCTCTCCACTCATTCCTTTCAGACTTTATAGACAGTTCAGTATTCACGTTAGCCACCCAAATGTCAAGGGTCAAATTTAAGGACTTGTACATTGAGACTTCCAAGTTGTCACTTTAGTCAAATGTTTATTATGGGGATATGAGATCAGATTTTTTTAATTTCTCAGTTTGTGAAGATAGTTGGATTACTCTGGCTTTGAATAATGATAGTTAGTGTTACTGATTAGATATTTGGCTTTTTATTGTTCTCTATTGGATTGTGAATTATTCAATCAATAATGTAATAAATAGTCCTGCGGAATCTGTTCAAAAGTCAACACAAATGAGAAAACAATGTAGACCAACACAGGAAAGCACTGCATAATGTCATTCTATCTTCAGATCACATGGTTCAGCTATGTGTATTCTAGTCCTTTGTTTATAGAGAATCAATTTGCCATAGTCAGTTGCATTTCCACTGTTATGGCGGAAAAAAAGCCCAGGCCATTTCAGGATGATTTATTGGAGGGAAGAGAGACAACGGCTAGGTGTCATTGAGAAATAAACCTTTCTTTACTGACTGTTTGGATGCAGAGAAATATCTTCACAAGTCACATAGAAAGTGGGCTTTTGGCTGATATGTGTTCATCCTTGTGTTGATTTGTGTCCTTCTATGAGAGTGTGTCACCGTCTGCCTCTACATGTGCCTGACAAGCTCTTGCTTGAGCTCGCAGTGCAAATACACCATCACTGAAGCGTAAAGTGAAGGCACACCTGTTTGTTTTGTGATATTCTCTTACCCATCATTTGGCATTTGTCTGTGCTTCGTTTGAGGCCTTAATTCACAGTGAAGCAAATAATACAAACAAGTTGAAGGCTTGGGTCAAAAGAAGGCACATGCTGATATTCTTAGGTAGACTGCTTTATTAAGTATAGCTTTCTCAATAAATTTGAAAATGGTATAATTTGTGATGCCACCTGCTCTTTTAATAATGACAGTTTAGTTTTTGTGTTTTGTTAAAAGTATTCATCTCCATGTTTTGCTTTCTCCTTTTAAAATAATGTTTTAACTAGTGTTTTTTGTCTTTTTATGTATTCACTTTGTTCTTTTTTGTGGATTTTTTCATTAATTAACTTGAGAAAATAACAACATTGTCACTGTGCAATGTTATTCATGACAATCTAATACATGAGTATTGACAGCTTCTGTTATTATATTAGGCCTTGGGCTGGTACCTGCTTGAATTGATAAGAATCATTTTAATCCAAGCAATTATTTTTAATACTACCACATGATAACACAAACTCAACCTTCTTTATTCAGCTAATTTGTCCCCATATCAGTTGGTAACTGAATTTTATTCCAACTTACATTTCTGCTTTCTTTAGGAACTAAATTAATATGAATAAGAGACATTTGTGGGGTTTTTTCCCTTAATGGTGGTGGACCCACAAGAACTTTCCTTACCTTTTTTTGTAGGAATTTCCTTTAGTGTCTCACTGTGTTGTTTTGACATGCAGATTTTTTTCTCCGGTTAGTTTTTGTTTTTTTGGTGTTTTGTTTTGATAAACTTTGTCAAACTTATGTGGTAAGAACACATAAAATCTGTTTCTTAATGCCAAACCTGTGAAAGTTCACTATGAAGCCAGCAAGCCAAAACCTATACAATGTTGTGACCATGTCTGCAGTAAGACCAAGCGTTTAAACATTGGATCTGTGGTAAGTGATTGGCTTGTAAAGTCATCCCTTCGGTAAAATGATCCTGATCCAGGTTTCAAATCCACAGCATCCAGTTTTATAAATCCACTCTCTTCAGTTGTAATTCATGTCATCTTTCTAGTCCGTATTGTGTTACCAGTTATTTAAACATCATGTGACAGCTACTCTCAGCTGTGAAGTCACGTTGCATTTTCAAACCTCATCAAAAAAATTTTCCTTAAATATCTAAAACACTGATAATAGTTCCTCTTCTTAAATCTCCTGAAGTGAATAAAGACCATTTTTACTGAGTGGAGTCATTCTAAATAATCTTAAAGTTCACATCTCAGAAAACATGTTGATGTTGATAAAATCTTCAAAGGATTTTAAATCCACTCTAAGCTATGGCTGAGAAATGATTACAATGATGCCTATATTGTGCTTGCTCAAGTGTGTCTCCATGATGGACATAAATTTCTCAGCATAACTCAAGTTCTTTCAGCTTTACCTCCATGGGAGAATTTATAAAAAAAAAAAAAAAAACACATATTATTATCTGCTTCAGTTCAGGGTTATGCATTCTCTGTGCCAGCAGGATTGTGTTCACCTGCATGCACACACACATTTGGAACTCCGACTTGCATTATGCAGAAAGCATGTAGAGAGAGAAATGGCACAGTGGTATAAATAAGATAAATAAGATAATACACTGTAAGAAGACAGCTACAGAATAGGTGAAACTTTGAAGCATCCACACAGCATTCAGGAGATGAGTTTCTCTTCAAGTTTTATGGGTTTTCTGTCATTTTACTTCAAAATGATTTAGTAATCTATATTCTTATTTCACAATTAATTAATCATCATGAAAATGCTGTATTGCTTTTTCAATTACTCTCCTGGTCCTCCATAGGATAAAGTATAAACCTGTTCTAGAGGAAATATAACATGAAATGAGTAAGCTTTAGTGTTTTGGCCACAGGTTGCATCTTAAACTTGATAAGTGTTTGTTTCACCTTTGCGTTCTTGCGTTAGAATGTAGAACACTTCATATTTCCATTTCTTCTCATGTGGCAATCCTCCATCCAATGACAGCATTTTTAATTCTGTGAACACTGAACAGAAGCTGAAATTTAAAACATTGCAAACCAAATCGAAATCACAACATTTGTCAGAAAATCGCAATTAGATTTTTTTTCCCAAAAAATTGTTCAGGCCTACTGGGAATGGTGACAAATGGGGACTGCCCAGCTGATTGTGCAACATTTTCCTGATAATTTAACCATTAAAAAGTTTGATATTCATTTGGTGGTGGTGTTTTGTACACATATCTGTTGAAAATGTTTATGTAGTTTTCTTAATTTACTTCATACATTTGTATGTCTGTATAGCTCCTGAACAGTCTTGTTTGAGTGATGAGATGATCACAGGGTCTATTTATGGATTTATTTGGCTCACCACCAAATACAGCCTCATTTTTATGCTGAACATGGAGCTTGTGTAACATATTCCCAGAACAGCATGTTTGGATTTTCAGCTTTGTTGACTTAAACCAGATATTGGTGGGTCTCAGTAATGTATTTGATCACAGTTGTTCTTCTAGACCAGATTTCTTGGTGTCTGTTGGACATTAAACTGTCTTTTGTGGAGATAATTCAATACAAAGGAAACCAAAGATTAAAAAAAGGACACATGTTTTAGAATACCATGCCTACATTTGGTCTAGAAAAGGGGTACCCAAGTCCGGTCCTTGAGAGCTGCCATCCTGCAACTTTTAAATGCATTCCTTCTAACCCTAATTACTGAGGGTTTGACCTGTATGTATCTTAATAAAAATTGGTGTCTCAACTTACAAGGCAAATTTCCCTTAAAAGACATTATTAAGACGAATCTGGTTAGCATTCACTCCTAGTCAAACAAAGCAAATCAACAGTAAAAAAGCTCAATCAGATTACTGCAATGCATGAAAAATAGATTTTAGTCGAATAAAATAAAGTTTTGTTCCTTCTCAAAGACATATTTGATAGACAAAAAAAAAAAATTTAATCAGTGATTTCATTTGCCACTAAGAGGGTCACTGCATACTGCAACTATGGCCAAACAAAGCACCTGCAATAGTTTGTCACTTAAAACCTCTTTAAGCAGTCAGTTGGATCATCTGGGAGTTGAGTTGGTGTAAACAGTAATGAAGGAACAATCGGAACAGTCATCAATGGTTGAGGACTTCCTCGTGGGTGAAGCTGAAACAGGGGTCCTTCTTGGTCCCCCCAAAAAATAAAAATAGACGTCTCCTGGGCCTCTCTTCAATTGTGAATGTAAAAAAGTGTACAGTAAGGATCAACCGATATGTTTCTTTTAGGGCCGATACGATAACGATTATTAGTAATTAAGGAAACCGATAACCGATATTTAGAATATTCATTTGCAGCAGAACTTTAAATTTTGGTGTTAAATTGAGAATAACGCACAGGATCAGATTGAATATAGAATACTGGTCGTTTTTTTTGTACACTGAAAATCTGTGCCATGAAGACCTTAAACTGTTAGATAATAACACCAAATCTGATTAGTTTCTAGTCTTATGATACATGAATAACAGTTGGGTTATCTCTCTCGGGTACATCTAGCCTGATTAAGTGCAAACCAATAAAGAGAGTAGCAGGAACAGGAACCTTGGCTCACTTCATTTATTGGTTGATTTAGTAGTTCATTTTTATATACATATTAACATCAAATAGCATTATTAGTTTATAAATAAAACTTAAACTTTCACTGGTTATAAGATGTATTTTTATTGAAGTAATTTGTAATTACATTAATTTATTAGTCATATATTTTCTGCAAAATTACTACTACTTCAATGCCAAGTAAATTTAATTGATATTCTTCTATACTTTTTAATTGTAGGTCATGATTTTGTACATGGTGATACAGATAGAGCTACAAGTATATTATCTGTTATGTATTAATATGTGATGGAAGGAACATTCAACAGGCCATTTAAAACTAGGCACAATGCATTACTTATAATTACTAACATAGGTGAATATAGTGACTATTAACTTGTTGACAAGCTTACACATGCAGCCCATTAGTGGAGGGATGTTACACCAGACTCAGTTCACATGTGAAAAATTTTGTACGTTTATATGTTTTAAGCTGTATCCAGTGGGTCTAATGAGTTTTGATTCCTACGTGAACACATCTGAGCAGCACTGTCGTTGACAACGTTACGTCAAAAATATTCAACATATTCACGTCTCATGCACTACCAAACTCCATAAAGTGTCTGGGAAAAAATACCCTACAGAAACAGCAATTTCTCCACACGTGTGTAGAGATCTCCACACTCGGTCAGAACAGACACGGAGCTCTAGTATGAAGACAGCGTGTTTATCAAGCTTACTGTTAACACAAACTGTTAGCAAACGACATGAAACATATTTTAAAAGTCAACTCTACTTGTGAAATTCAACAGGTTCATCTCTCTTAATCTGTGGGCTACATGCTGTACCTATGTTGCTAGGTCTTATTTTTATTAAATAAAGGAGCTCCAGGTCATGTTCACTTGATGAAGATTACCCCTGTGGTGCTATTTATTTTTAGAGATGTAATAATTTAGGCTATTTGCACAACCGTGTCGCACTTCGTGTGAATATAGACGTGCAGGCAGGTAGGTCCAGATGTCGCCTCTGGACATGCATGTCATAAAAACTGATCATAATAAGGTTTTGCTGTCTTTAAAACTTCAGCATTGAGGGTTTTTATTGCAACTTCTACCATTTCAGTTGCATTACCTTCACTCATCAACCGCTGTGCAGCGGTCCTCTCCTCTCCCCAGCTGAGGAGCTGCATCTAGAAGCGTCAGTGTTGATTGTTTACACAGCCCCTGACAGCCAATCAGTGGGGGCTGTAGGCGGGATATTGTTACACAGCCTAGAGCGGTGCGTTCACGCAGAGTGAGACTGCTGTATGTGAGCCAAAAGAGTGCGTTTTAAAATAAACTAGTTTTATCGGCTATCGGTGGGAAAAATGGTCGATACCGATTATTATAAAATTGCCTAATATCGGACCATATTATCGGCCATGCCGATTTATTGGTCGACCCCTAGTGTACAGTCAAAGCTAAATTAAGTAAGGGATAATGCCTGACGAGGTGTCTATTATCAGAAAATAATGGACGATGCGGAGGCGTGAACCATCGGTCGGCCGCAGCTGTCATATTATTGCAAGAAATGGCCGTTGATGGTGAAATGTAATAGAGATACTGGCATGTCCATCATAGTGGCATCTGAAGGACGGAGATTTAACGTTTATGGACCCTGACCACTGCTGGTTGGGAATTTGCTGGACGGCAAAATGTTGCTCCATTTCCGTCTCTCCTGTACTGACGGCGCCCAATAAGCCTGCCGGCTGCTTTCACAGCCATGCCCTGTCACAGCGGCGTGTCTCCACATTCACCACATAGGTTAAAGGAAACTATGAAATCACACGTTTTGTCTACTGTCTTACTGTTGTGATAGATAAATGGTGAATTAATCTCGAAACCCAGCTCATGTTCCGCAGTGGGTAAAAAATCCCAGGCTTGATGAACTCTGCTTCACATTAAGAGCCGACAGTAAAGGATCAAAGAGCGACGTTGCTGTATGTTCTGACTTTCTGTTGCCACGCTGTTGATGGTGAAATGTGATAGAGATACTGGCATGTCCATCATAGTGGCATCTGAAAGACAGAGATTTAACGTTTATGGACCCTGACCACTGCTGGTCGGGACATTGCAGGACGACAACATGTTGCTCCATTGTCAAATCTCCTGGACTCGCTGCTTTCCCAGCG
This sequence comes from Leptatherina wallacei, assembly GCA_028567055.1. Taxonomy (NCBI): domain Eukaryota; kingdom Metazoa; phylum Chordata; class Actinopteri; order Atheriniformes; family Atherinidae; genus Leptatherina; species Leptatherina wallacei. Next base: position 8,728,982 of record JAOXYM010000018.1, read on the forward strand.
CTGCATCACAGCGGCGTGTCTCTAAATTAACCACACAGGTTAAAGGAAACCTTAAAACTAAGAGTTTTGTCTCGTCTCGCCGTTGTGATCAATAAACTGTGAAAAAAAATCTCACGACAGTCTAAACCAGCTCAAGTTCCCCATTAGTGAGTGAACATACAACCCTTAGCGAGGTATGTTGACTTTCTGTTGCCACGGTTACTAACTGGCATTTTAGGCAGCGCAATAATTTAGAACAATCAGGCTATTTGACCGGAACTTTTTTTAACTGGTGTCCTACATCACTTTTTAACGGACACCCTGTAGCCAATCAGAATCAAGTATTCACCCAGACCATGATATAAAGAATACATAAATACCATGAGAAAAGAAAAAAAGTGCTGCATGTAGGTGTTGGGGAAAAATCTCCTGGTGAACCACAGACACTCAGATCAGGTAGAAGTTAAAAGCTGTTTTACTTCGCGAAGGAATACATTTTAACCCTCTGCT
>JAOXYM010000018.1:8729570-8746283 GCA_028567055.1 Leptatherina wallacei
TCCCCCCAGGAGGTTAAGAGAGATAAACAGGAAGGCCATAAAGTCTTTTACAGATGCCATTAAAACAATAAACATAAACACAGCAACAGTCCCCCTTGCTGCTCTCAGATCATTTACAGTTCAATAGTTCCTTCAGGGTTCAAAATATCATGAATACAATATTTTTCCAACATAGGGAATTTTCCAACAAGTTTAAAGCTAGGGTTCTTTTTGTTCTTCATATGAAGGTGTTTGCGACGGAAGTGTACAGCTGGGATATTTGTGTAAAAACGTGAAATTATCACGTTATAACGTGATTCATTTAATTGTTCCAACATAGGCCAAGATGCAGATGCTGTTGCCTGGAATTAGGCCTATTGGAGCAAAATACTTTTTATCGAGATTATTCTCATCAAGCAGAAACATATGCTTTCTTAAATTAATGATTCATTGTTGTACACGGTAATGTGGGAGAGTTATAAGTAACAGGGTACATCACCTGTATGTGCACAGTGAGATGAGGCCTGTGTGTGTCTGGGTGTGTGATGCATTTAGGCTACCAGTGGTTACGCTTTTGGTCTAGCTGTCTTTCTGAAAACTAAAACTAAAATTAAAATTATACAGACTATGCACCTCTGTGAGCCTCGGGGAGCCACTCGTAATCCATTAAAAAGCTAAAAGCACTCAGAGTGCAGACCTCCGCCAAGGGTCAGTCAACTGAGGGGAAAAAACAAAACAAAAGGTCTTACAGCCCATCCAGTACCCCCCATTTTTTAACCTTCTAGATTACCAAATACAGAATATCAACATGATCTGGGTCAAACAATGTCAAATTATAACTTCCACCATGATGTCATCTTGTATTTATTTTTTTGCCAATGATTCTGAGCATTATCTGTTGAGTTAAAAGCTGTAATGTCAAATGATCCCCATCTCCCCATAGTACAGAATCCTTAGAAAAAATCCCCGGATCCAGACGGTGATCCGGATCACCCCCAAAATGTAATCACTGGTTCATTTCTTACATTTCCTAAAAGTTTCATCATTATCTGTCGTTTACATTTTGAGTTATGTTGCTAAAAGACAGACAGACAGACTACACTGCTGAAAAAAATAATGAAAAAGATTAATAGAAGCAAAAGAATGAAGAGTAAACATTGTTGACAAGATGCTGAGGCATTATTCATCTGGAGCTGTAACTACAAGATGGCCTGTTGTGATGTTTTATAACATTTTGTACATGGCTGCACTGAATTTATGTGTCCTCTACCGGAGCTGCATCGAAGCCAAAATGATCCACCGTGTGTTCATTATTGATCTCCACATGCGATACAGTAGATCAATATCAGCTGACATCAATGCACTGATGAAAACGATTGAAAGGGTGGACAAATGTGGCCACTGCAAACACCACCTTTATCATTTCTTTTTTTAAAATGCGTCGGCAGGATGTCAATGACCTCCTCTGGTGGTTCTTGGGGGTTTTGGAATCTTGGTGGTTTTAGTCTTAAAAAAATTCCTGTATCCAGACGGTGATTTGGAAAACCCCCAAAATCCAATCAGTTGTTCCTTATACTATTTCAGAGATTTCCTGCAAATTTCATCCAAATCTGTCCATAACTTTTTGAGTTGTGTTGCTAATAGTCGGACAGACGGTCTGTAAGCCGGCAAAACATAACCTCTGTGAAGGGAATGCACCTTGGTGGAGGTAAAAAGAAAAAAAAAAGTATAATATCACCTGTCATATGTATACGACAGGTGCCAGATATCAGGTGGCAAGGGGGCAGAGGGTAGCACAACTGCGATTTTTAGCTGGCTAACAGTGCGCCTTAGCTTTACCCCGACTACCTCCTTTAGCCTGTTAGCTCCCATTAGGTATGGGTTAGTTCCATTAGCTCTTAGCTACAGGCAGCTCAGAGTATGATCAGTGTCAATCATTAGTCCCCACGCTCACAGCGCCCCTCAGCGCCACCTCTTGGCACATTTTTGTATTTTCTGGGAGTGACGAGACTTGTGACGCTACCAACATTGCAACGGTGGCTTCAATTCAGCTCATAGGAACCCTACGGGTGGCGTCACTGAGGCGCCATCCATCTTTTAATATACATTCTATGGTGTGCACATGTCTGATTGTGCATCAAGGCAGAACTCCACTGGCCACAGAGAAGCTGTGACATGCTTTTGTGTGTATCAGATAGATAACATAATATAGATACTACAAAGATGGTAAGGAAATGGTGAATAAAGACAGGATGAGATTTCAACACTCAGTCATAAATCGAATAAGGAAAATTTAAAGATGATCATCACAACTATACCTGCAACTTCTCAGCAGAACACTGCTGGTTAATTTTCATTCATACACTTGCTTTCTAACAATAGATTCATGTATGTTGTATATTCCCACAGACCTTTCTAACTCTACTTTTATGCATTGACACTTTCTCTACCACAATGTACTCTCTGGTGGGCCTTTTTCAGTTTCCAAGGCAACAGAGTGCAGAAAAAAAATTGGCTAACGCAATGCAAAGTGAGACAAAATGCAGGAAAACAAAATGGAAGTTTGGACGATATGAACTTTTTCCCCTGACCAAAAGAACCTTAGAGTGGCATTATCAGTCTACACATCACTATTGTGCTGTTGTTGACAATGTTTACACTTGGTGCTTAATCACATTTTGATTGTGTTTTATGAAATTAAACATTTTAATTACTTTGCCCCACTTATTATCAAGTAATAAGTCAGGCACTTAAGTACATAAATCAGTCCACATAACGTTTGAATGACTCATTTCCGAGTCCTTTTGAAACTTGTTTGGTTTATTCAGACTTACCTTTCTTACAGACAGCTGATCACTGTAATTTCCATGTGTTTTTAGTCTTCCATGTTGCTTGGCTTGTGTAAAAATAATAATGAAAAAGATAAGTCATTTTCTGAAGAGAAGTGACTTTGCTTCAAAATCTTAAACATGCTTATTTTATAATTAATTTATCCAAGAGTAAATTCATTGCAATGGGTGACACACTTCAGAACCTTGGTGTCGTTTAACTTCAGCTCAGCCATTAATCATTAAGAACTAAAGTATTTTGTAAATCAGGAAGAAAACATTTACACACAATGTTCTTGAATTTTCTTATCTTTATTTAATTTGTAAATGTGTCTGTTCCCTTTTACTTGTAAGGGATGTGCATGTTTAGTCTTGTGAAAGCTTAAACTTTACTACCCTCAATGGGTTTCACTTAAAATACATTATAAATGGTCTGCACTTAAATGCTTTTAATATTTTTTATAAAGTATTTATTCACATGTTCACACACATCCCAACATACTAATGACAGCAGGGCTGAGTCTCTTGCTCAAGAACAAATGCATGTGAAAGGGCTAGAGATTGAACTGATAAACAGACAACCCACTCCACTATGTGAGCCATGGTCTCTCTATTGTTGTTGCTTGAACTAATAACCACTTTATTGATGCTCAGCTCTTGTAAGCCAGTGGGATATTGGGTGAGGGAAAAAAATAATCATATCAGACAAACCAGGGTGTTTAGTCAGTATTATAATGTGGTAAAGGAAAATAGGTTTTGTTAGCCTTGACAGTGTAAACTGGCACATATTCAGTTGATCAGAATTATGTGTAACCATATTCAACCATGACATATTGGGTTGGGCAGTGTCTGTGGTAATAACATGTTGAACATCAGCATTGGTGTCAGGACACCTCCTCCAATGTTTTATTGTAATATAACTTGCTTTCAGATGAACCAGATCAGTACCCATAAAGAAAACAAAGATACAATATAGCAATGAAATTTAGCTGGTAGGTTAATTGACTTTTTAATTCATATCTGTATTTCTTCAAATGAGACCAATATTTTTGCCTATATTAATTAACCTTATTATCAGCTACACATTGTTTATATATTTCTATCAAAATTGATCTTTTTCTTGTTAAATTGAATTTTTACTCAGGGGCACAGATGGGATTTTTGAACTGGGGGGACCAAATTGTCAGGCCATGATTTTAACTCAGTAAGTAATTTTTGTGTAATTTGGTCTTTAGCGCTAGCAGTTATTCTTGTGATAGTCTATGGGCCAATGAATTGTAGTAAAAGCCATCGAAAAACTCTTATTTGAAATCAATGGAACAACAACAATGACATTGTTAAAAAAAAAGGCCTACCTGATCAACACTAGCCATACATGATGAAACTGTTATTTGTCTGGAATGCTAGCCCCCCTGCAGAACTTCATGCCTTATACAAAATATATTTATTTCAACATTTATGTACAAAATATTTACATAAACATTAACTATGTATGCAAATACTGTATTTACATACATACTTGTTATTTATACAATAAATGCATTTACATTTACTGTCTAGAACACAGGTGTCAAACTATAGTCCTCGAGGTCACGATCCTGCAGGTTTTTAATGTTTTCCCTGCTCTTACACACCTGACTGAGATTAATGGGTCATTGTGAAGAAGTTGACAAGAAGCTACTGGATCCATTTGATTTGAATCAGGTGTGTTGGAGCAGGAAACAAAAAAAAAAACTTGCAGGATAGCGTCTCTTGAAGTCCAGAATTTGACACCCCTGGTCTACAATCACACCCAATGAAGGACCCAAAAACATCTCTCCTCCTTTCACTACCGTAAACATCATGCTGGGCAATTTATTTTTTGTCCAGTCTGCCAAGCTTCTCTTGGTGAATATCATGCACATCCTGTTCTGAATGACTAGGGCCTGCCTCGGGAATTGCTTGCAGACCAGTAGGATATAGTCAACATTTTTAAATATTATAATTTTACTTAACAGTTGCTAATTCAAACAGTTGCCAAACAACTTTAAAGTTAATCACCTACAGCCTAAAAATACTTTTATTTGACATTCTTATGTCTATATGGCAGGGGTCTGAAACTTGCGGCTCTTTGGAGTTTCCACAATGGCTCTTGATAACATTGGCTAAAAATAATAAAGAACCAACCAATGGTTTTTAATATAAATATGATAAAATTGAGGTTTTAGCAGTTTTTCCAGTTATTTTTTCTAGAAAAGCTCTTTGGATTAAAAAAGTTGGAGACCCCTGGTCTATGGGCACAGGCGCAGAATGATGGTCTCTTTAGGACCCTGGGGAGTGAGCGTTTGCCTAATGGTGTGTTCAATTGGACATGATGTGTCAGACGTGGGAGCTCGATTCAACATAATATAAAGTTTGATTGCTCCCAGCTATCGCAGCCTTAGATATGTACAACACAACCATGGAACTACTGTTTACCTAAGCAGCAGATAGCATGAGTTCTGTGTTGGTTAGATTAATCCAACTTTCTAAGATTAAAATCCTTACTTGGTGTTAGAAATTCCCACATTTGTGTACAACTGAAATGCACCATTAGTCGAAACACAAACGCCTGCCTCTCAATGCACGCTGCAATGACATTTATCCTCTGTTTTACCGGTGATGTCCCTTACGCTGTGAAGTGTGTGTGTGTGTGTGTGTGAGGGGGGGGGGGGCTTGTGACATTGACAGAATAAAAACAATTCATGCTGGCCACAAGTTACTAATGTAGACCACTAGATGTTATCCCGTGGCAACGCATTATGAAGTCGCTTTGCCATGGATTACCAATGCAATGGAATGAGATGATCAAATTGTGGCCACAAAAACGTGCATATTCATGGGAAATTATTATTTTAATTTATGTTGAAGTTGAGATGCATTATACAATAGTAACCAAGCTTACTGGGTTCGTCTCACTGAACAATTTAATGACCAAACGACAAACTCATCAGTGATATTGTTCTGCAAAAACTACAAATCCCACAAAAAGTCTGTCTGCACTATGTCAGCCCTAAAAAAATTTATTCATAAAAGAAAACAGCTAAAACCACTTAAGCTATTTACCTGACAACATAATTGGGCTGACATGGTATTGGAGCCCCTGCAGTTGTGTGAGTGCTTTCTTATATTTCTTGTCTGAATTTGATTTTACATCCATTTGACAGGGAAATTGGTCTTTGGGAGCATTTCCAGTACCTGAGCTTGCTAAGAGTGACCACAGAACTGCTGTGTGTGTGTGTGTGTGTGTGTGTGTGTGTGTGTGTGTGTGTGTGTGTGTGTGTGTGTGTGTGTGTGTGTGTGTTTTGTTAGAAGTAATGTCAGTAGAGAGATAAGCCTGAAAAGCCATGGGGATTTAGATGCTTCAGTACAGACAGAGTCAAGGTTGTACAGAGATGTACTGATCTCTCTTCCCAGCTTCCCCACCCCTGTCTCTCATCTGTCTTTTGGCTTTCCTTGAAGTCTCTGTTGGTCCCTGATCCCTCTTAGTTTAGTCTCATATATAGTGAATGGCTAATGAATGGCACATTATTCCGTTTTGCAGACATTGTTGGCTGCCATCAATTTTGTATGAATTCCCCTTCACACCTCAACGGTTTCCGTATACCAATTGGCCCTTTTACAGCACCTTCTAGTGTGTGTGTGTGTGTGTGTGGTGGATGGTATCTGGAGTTCCTTCCAGTTGGTATTTGTATGCGTAAAACATGGACTATTACCTGCACACACACAGCTGCACATTACAGAAACAAACTAAGGTAAAGTCTAAAATTATTAAATAAACATTACTTAAATTTACTGCTGTCAAGGGATAAACTTAGTAACTTAAATAATGACTTTTGATTAAAAGTTTGTCATGTACTGTATGTAAACCGTTGTTATGACCTTATGTGATCATTAGATTGACAGACTGAAGACATGTTTAATTTTACGTTTAGATAAAATGATAATTTACATAACTGTAGTCTGAAGTTTATGAATACTGTGGAATTCAACCTCTTATAATGAATGACATAAGCACTGAGCATCTGGATGATTTTTTCCCCTCTCTAACTAAAAATGATGGGAGTTGCCAGCTTTTGTCCTGCCCATGTGTAGGGAACAGGAGGCATTGATTGAATTGCTGCTTGACAAAGCAGAAACTGCTTATTGAGCTAATGCACCTGTGTGTTGGGATCGATCTTGCAATGTCACTTCCAAATGCATAGCTGGAAGATGTAGAGGAGTGCAAGAGGCACAGGAAATGGAATGGAAAGAGGATGGACTTGGTAGGAAAAAAGTGAAGTGAGATGTGCTGAGATGAATGCAAAACTGAGTACATGTACAACTCCAGGAGGGTAAGAACAAAAATGCAGTCTTTGTAGAGCTTCATTGGACTATACCAGCAACACACAGCTGATGATTTCCTGAATATTAATCCAGATTACAAATATATGTTTGTCTGTCTTTTTACTTAAAAATACAAATGAATCTAAATGACTATTGAACATAATTTGAACATATTGAACATTATTGTGTTCTTTTGTCACTCTGTTTTTGTAAATAAAGTTAGAATTCAGACCAAATTAAAATATAAACACAGCAAGATAGTATAGTATTTGATTCATTGAACTTTAAATTTACCTACCCACCTACACGGCAATTGTGTTGCTCATTATGCTTTGGTACAAACATCAGAACCTTGTATAATGTCTTCATTTGTATGTGCTGCATAGGCTCCTTGGCTGCAACTTTGACTCATTCATTCATTTGCAACAGTTCTCAGGAATCTTTCTGATTGTATCCAAGATATAATGCATGTGAGCCCATTTATTCTGAAACAGAACCTAATTTGGTAAATTAACAACATATAGAATAGTATATTAATCAAAATGTGATATTATATTAAATATATTAAAAAAAAACTATTATCAAGCATTTGTAAGCTTGATATGTTAGAAAACTAGACAAACAAATAAAAAGAAAAAAAAAGATAAATAGACATCCAATCCTCAAGTCTGATTTTCCCATCTGTATCACCTTTACTTATGGTCCTATACTGAATATTAGGGGTGAGATTTTACTGCATTAATTATGAATATTAAATTACAAAAAAAAAAAAATGCATGTAATTGCAGTTTGAATTCCAAACAAACGGAACATTTGTCAGTGCACGATATCTGGTACGCCGACTTAACAGAGACTCGGCAAAGCTCGGCTAACGCAGTGTTGCCAACTTGGCAACTTTAGCACTATATTTACCGAGTTTTCAGGGCCCTCGAGCGACTGGAAACAAATCTAGATACTCTTTTCTGATTTTATTAGAGACTTTTGGAGGCTGACATGAAAGCATGTAACGTTTATTCTGCTCAATAAGCGGCTGCTGATGTAGGTCCCTCCTCCATCCAGAAGCACTCAACAGTAGCAGGATTGCCATAAACCTGCTTCACTATTGCAATGCTGTTAACAATAGCCACTATAACATCAAGGTCAGCTATTTTTTCTTTCTGTTCTGAGTCTTTTCTCATGTAGTTGGAAAACTACTTCTAAAGCTTCATATCATTAGTGAATTTAGTTGAAATAGCTTTCCTTACAGAACTAGTCACATGTCTCAATTTAATCTAACACATATTTTCTGTTGTTGATACAAAAGATGCACACAAAGGTGTTTAGTACAACAGTGTGTTCTGTGTTTCAGTGTGCAGTTTCAATGAAAGTTACTCAGTTCAATTGGCTGTGATGGAAGACTTGTAGTGATGATTGTGAACTTTCAAATCTGATCTGTGTTTAATCAGAATTGAACAGTGTGCCAGGCAACATGAACTTAGCCTTGGTGATGTTGCGTTAACTTTGTGGAGGCTCATTTTACTCACTGCAGTTTATGAATCGAATCAAACTTTATTTATTAAGCACTTTTCTGCAACCAGCAACACAATGTGCTTCACATAATAAAAACAATTTATAGGTATTGAAATAAAACAAGCCTTCACACACCGAAGTGTATAACTTAGCAATTTAAAAACACACACCTCATGATAATCTCCTTCGCACATATCACATATACACGCATGCATTTATTTCCCCCCCACCACACCCCCACCCCTCTTTTTCCCCTCCTATTATACGCACATGTGAACTACAATCCCTAGTTTGTCTGTCTCTTAACTGATTGTATATGTAAAATTATCAATAGAAATAAAAATATGGCTTAAATTCTCTCCTTTCTTGTCCTTTCCCAAACATTAGTTTGACATCAGATTCGCCTCGATGCCTATAGTTGCAGTCCCCATAATCCAAGAGACAAAATAAACTTATCAGTGCTGCAATAGAGTTCTATTTTAGTTTTTCATCATTAACAATGAAGTGTATGCAGCCTTTTAGTGGATACACACCCACAGATTTCCTCATTTGAAGCCTTACTACAGTGTAGCACATTCATAATCTCTAAATTTTCAACAGAGGTTTTCTTAAAGGATTACAGTATTTTGAGATAATCATTGTACAGTGTACAAGGGAAGGGTTTCTGCGGAAGAGGATGACAAATTGAAGAACAGACTTGAAGACACCCAGGAAGACACAGCATCAGTCTTATCAAGGTCAAAAGTCTTCCCACAGGAGACGAGCTTCACAGCATCTCCTTCTTCACTGTCCTTTGTCGTAGTCACCAGAAATGAGGGGGGTGAGGAGAAAAGAGAAGGAATTAAATAATGTAAACAGATGATGCAAGGGACTTTTGGTGTGATGGATCACACTGTACCTTGTTCTGAAAGTGTGTATGTATACACTCAGCAGGCGCTTTTGTGTGATTGTATGGCTCTTCCACTGGCCAGTGTGTGCTGTAGATGAAGCTGCATTGATAAACGAGGAGCATCATTTGCCGTTTCAGCAGTTGAAGTGCTTAAAGAATCAGGGCCCCAGGGACAAGCCATGTCACAGTCTCCCATCCCAGTGACATATGATCATGCCATAAAGTGCACCTCAGGGCTGCTGTTGTTCTGTTAGATGCGGGGGGTTGGGAAGTAATAGTTCAAGTAAAGCCCAGACTCCCTGGAAGAAACATACCTCGCCTCTCAAACTATTTGGTCCTGTTACTGTAAGTTTCTACTTGCCTTACAAAAGGAAGAACAGACTTTAATTATTTCGATTCATAAAATGATGTTTACTGAAAGACGTTAAAGGAGGTCAGAGAAGTCATTCACATTTGTTTTTATATGTGTCCTTTTAAAAAAAAACTAAAAACTTTTAAACCTTTAATCGGTTCACATGTTTATAATGGGTTTGAAATAGAGGTTGGGATTTAACGTGTTAGTTACGACTAATTACAAAAACTTTAACGCATTAAAAAAATTAACGCATTTAATCGCAATTTCAATTCCAATTCCAAACAAGGCGGAACGTTTGTCAGTGCATGATTTCTGCAACACCGATTTCACAGACGCACTCGTCAGAGCTCGGCTAACGTAGTATTCCTAACTTAGCAACTTTAGTGCTATATTTAGCAAGTTTTCAGACCCCTCTAGCGACAAATTAAAAAATAGTTTTGGGTGATATTGGATACTTTTAGAGACTGACTTAAAAACAAGTAACATTTATTCTTCTCAAGGAGCGGGTGCCACCGTAGGCTCCGGCCCCATCCAGCTCCAGAGCAGGAGATGTCCACCGCTGCTCGATGACCAGAATCAAAGCTGCTGCTGGCTGATCCCCCCCCCCCGGCTTACTCTATTAATGAAGAGTGTGGACGGAAACATGTAAAAAGTTAAAAGTGCTGTAATATGTTGTAGACTCTTCATTAGCTGTTAGTTAAAGTACTTAAAATGGTACTTTAACTTTAGGTCCGATCTGATTTTTTTTACTGAAATGCAAAAAAAAATATTTTTCCAGACATTACTAGAGCTTGAGTTTACAATATCAATGTTTGTGTCTATTATTTCATTCAGTCTTCTACTAAAATACATTTAGATTTATAAAAATGTTGCTTTCTGAGGCAACTACTGTAATTTGTTTAAAATGCAATTAATCAAGATTAATTAATTACAAAGCTTTAAATTAGATTTTTTTTTTATCTAATTAATTTTGTCTCCACCTGTGCCTTTGTGTAGCTGCTTAATCTTGATGTTGTTTAAAGACTACTTGTTGGCTTGACTATGTTGGCACATGATATATGTTGTTGTATTAGTTCCTTATAGCTGCTGGGTACTTGAAACCCTGGCTATGTTTGTTATATTTAAGGTCAATATTCCAGATTACTGGCTCTGATGGCTTATTTGATAGTTATGAAAGCTATAAACACAATTTTCACAAAGGTCTTAGTTTGTTCTTAGTAACGTCCTTCCATTTTACCCCCCCACACACTTATTTCAATTCCTTAGTAACATTTCTCTTTTTGTCATTTTTTCCTCTTCTCCTGTCTCTTGCATCTTCTATTTTCCCTTCTCTTTATGTTAAGAAGATACATTTATTTCAGACTTTGTTTCTTAATGCAGTGCTATCAGAAATGTCCTCCTGCCTTATTAAACTGTATGTAAAGCCGGAAAAACAAATCTTTGTAAAGTTTGTAAATTTTTTGCAGAATAAGTTTAGCTATAAAATGTATCTGTTGAAGCAAAGGGGGGTAGAAACCTGCCACACTTTCTAAAAATGTTTCTTTGTGACAGATAAATTGAATTTTGGGGATTAAAGAGAATATTAATGAATCTCAGATCTAAAAAAACCCAACAAAAAACAAAAAACTATTTGCCATGCATTTTTGTGCTCCAGGCTAAGGTTTGTTTTCAGGATTGCTTGAGTAATGGCACTATTAGACTTAATTTACTGCCCTAACTAATAACCCGAAATGGAGAATGTGACGAGAAAATTTCATACATCCATGCATGCTCTAATATACACTTGCACATTTACAGTGCATGCACGTCCATACCGGAACATCTAAACTCTGACAGTGCTGTGCCCTCAATCAGTTTTAATGCAATGAAATAAGTCATCCTTTTCATCTCTACCCCTCTATAACTGTCTCACATACATCTATATATACACACACTCCATTTTTCTCAGTTGGTAGTTAAACCTTCTCTTTCTCATACATCTGTCATCGTTAGCTTTTTGCAAAAAACAGAAATAAACCATTCTTGCATACTTATTTCTGATGCCAAGAGAAGAAAAAGTGTAACTAATACTATCAGTAATGGTTCCATGCCATTGTGCATCTAAGTAGTCTGTTCCAGTAAGCCAGCATGTGCTGTCAAATGTCATTGGCACAGATACATCTGAGTATAACTGTTGCTTGTGTTAGAACAAGTAAAATGCTTTAGTGACACAACAATGAGCACTTTACTTTAGGAATAGGAGCCTCTGTAGCCATGCTGTAGCACTCAAACCTTAGACGCAGTAACCGATGTGCTTATGTAGTCGGGATTGAACAAAAAGCTAAAATAAGGTAGCTTTAGCTGATCAAAATAAAGACTGACAGTGCAGTCTAAGAATGACAAGTCAGTCTGTCATTACAATATTAGACTGGGTAAGAAGGGGAAATACCAAAAACCCAACTAGATACTTCGTAAAATAAATCAGCACTGAGCCATTTGGGGCATCATTGGTGAGTGAGCAGGTGTTCTGTCTTCAACAGATGACAGAAAACACCTGCTTTATATTCACTGATGGTATAACTGTGAATGCAGTGTGCAGCCACAGTTATTAGCCCTGTGGTGAGTCACTTGTGATATTTACCCCTGTGTAGAAAGGATTATACAGGGGTTCCAAAAAGCATTAAGCTATTTTCATGTTGTCCAAATGTGCTAATTGTCTTGGTCAAACATTCTTTGTGCTTGTGCGCTTTTAAGTTAAAAATGTTTTTTTTTTTGTTTTTAAAAGAACATTTCATCAGACTTCTACAGGAGGACATATGATGATGGGGTTTTCAAAAGGCTACTACATTAGCTAGCCTGCTTTACCAATATACAAAGAAATAGAACTCTTGAATTGCTTTTCCAAGTGACTCTTTTGTAGAATCAAACATTCAGCCTGAAATAAGCAGTTTATTGCCTATGCGTTTGTCTTGTAGAAGGTAGGAGTTACGTTTCGAAAGAAACATTTACATGAATTCTAGGACCTAAAGTTTTCCAACAGAAGAAAATGAGAAATGTTACTAATGTCACCTGTTAGTGTTGAGACTCATTTGATATAAAACACATTTTGAGACCGGTGGGTTAGGCACAAACAGATGGCAGTTTATTTATTTAGTAGGTAGTTAATTCTGCACTTTGGGGGGTGCTTATCTGTTCCTGTCAGACCTTGCTCTATGGCCATCTTAGTTCAAGTTGGTAAAGAAGAGAAGAAAAAAAATAGAAGCATGCATTCGATTTTAAAATAGTTCAGCAAAGGGAAATTAAAGGGGGCAGTGATGTAAATGTATTTCTCTACAATAATTCAAGTTTGGTGTACAAAGAATTACAATATGGTTCGGCACTGCAATGCAGCATCAAGGAGAAACATGACATGAAGGATGATGGGAAGGGCCCTGAATCTAGACGCTGATGGTGAGCTTGGTGGAAGTAGACCTCTGCCAAGTCTAAATCTTGAACAACTGGAGAAGATGGAGTTAGGGAAGAACTGAGATGCATGACATACTGTTTGGAAGAAGAAAGGCAGCAGAAGTGAGTTTCAAAAAGAACGAAAAACTCATTGGCTTGGTGAAACAAGAACAACGTAAGATCAGAGAAGAGACATCCTTATTAATTTGGAAGGTTTGACAGTGTGGGAGAGACAGGAGTATCAGAGCAAGAGTGTGAGTGGCAAGAACGAAAAAGAACAAGAGGAATCAGATAACCGTTATTGAACTTTTGCTAAAGCTTCAATTTCTGTGTAAGACAAAATTTTAAAAGTTAAAGAAAAACAAAAAAACTTCAGTTTATTCTACCTGAGAAAAAGACAAGCAAGAATATAAAGATGTTTGTCCTTCAGTCTTACCCTTTGATTTTACTGACTTGGCCGTATCATGTTGAAGCTGCAATGGGGTTTTGTTGTAACCTTTAGATGACTGTGAGAGGAACTTAGCTTATTGTCCACCTGCACAAACCACATGTAGAAAGGACATTTTTCTGTGGTATCTAATAACTCAGTCACTCACACAACACTCATGTATTTTTTGAATAAAAAAAAAGTTTAATTGTAATTTTTCAGTTACTGTTTTTATTCATTAAAAACCCTTTTGATTAGTTGACTATTTGCCTGCATGGCTCCACCAGTATTACAGATGTAAGATGTTCAATCAGCAGTCTGGAAAAAGTGTTTCCTAAAGAAATGGATCAAATTCTCCATCCTGTGTCTGATGTCCTGCCCGGCTTGTCCACTTCATGCAGCATCCTTAAGATGATCCAAAGTGCTTTGCCACGACTGAGACCCATGAAAACACTGACACATTTTGTGGAAAGCAAACCACATCCTGGCAAGAAGGCAATACTTTGACTCGTAGTGATATCCAGAGGTTATTCATAGCTTTTTGAAGTGATTTATCATGAATAAAGTCTTTTGAACCAAAGAGGGAGTTGTATTCTTGTAAATAAGTATCTTGGCTAACAAGTGTAATTACATATTTTAGTTTGAATCTTATTATGAAGCTGGAGACATTTATTAAGGTAGAAGCTTGAGTGTGCTCTAAGTGTAATAGTGAGAGACCAGTGAACTATGTTGCCGCCATTTTGTTCTTGCCTAAACTCAGCCCAGTCCCTGTGGAGGAAGTAAGTTTAATCCAAAATCCAGCACATGCTCTGGCCAGGTCGCTCACCGTGCATGTGAGTGGACCTTTAAGCTGGATGGCCATTTCCTTTTTAGTGTGTGATGCATGTTTGATAACTGGTTTTACTCTCAGGATTTCTGAACTGCAGCAATAGAATCATCTATTCATCACACTTCTGCTTTAAATAGTATATAGCAAATTCATAGTAGGCTTAACCAATCAATTTTATATTTTAAAGAGGGACATTATCTGATAGCATGTGTCTTTTTGCTGGTACATAAGAACTCACACAAAGTTTTAGAGACAAAAGCTTGGCTGAACTTCCTCTGAACTTGATTTACACAACACAATTAGATGAGGTTCTGTTGATACTAAGCTGACTTATTTGCATGTATGTACACGATTGCTCAAGCAGCGATGGTCAACAGTCAACATGAGTGACTAATCTGTTAATCTGAAGCACTACTGTGTTAAGTGTGTTTAGAGAAGTCACTTTTTGGATCACAGACTCCTCACAGATGTCAGAAGGAGTTGGCATTGTGTGAATGTCCTTCACCTGAATTTTTTATCTTTTCTTCATTTCCTCTATTTTCTCACTGAGCAGTTCTACCATGATACAGACTGCATCGTTAACTGTTCGATTTCTTCTGTTTTCTCTCCAGCTCTGCCCAGTTACACTTGTGGTAATCCTGGACAGCTTTTGAACGGCCACCAGCAGGGGTCCACTTTCAATATTGGGGACAAAATCCGCTACAGCTGCAGCCCTGGCTTTGTACTGGAGGGTCACACCACACTGTCCTGCCTTGCCACTTCAGCTGGGACTGCTGCCTGGGATTTTCCTCTTCCATACTGCAGAGGTATGTAAAATAAACTGTAATAGGCTTTCAATTGTAAATGGTATTTAGGCCTAATCTTGAACGTTGACTGAAGTTAGCTGTGCTCTCAAGAGATAAGCATAGTCAACTTATCTCTTGAAAAATTATCTACAAAGTAATTACATATAAATTCTGTGGCTTTTTAGGCCCCCAAAGGTTTGACAGGCAGCTCTCAGATATGTTGCTGATAAGAATATTTATTTGGATCAGTTTTTGCAGAAATTTCCTAGATTTAGAAAACAAAGTCCCCCAAAATCTGCCTTGGTAATAGCAACTACATTAACAGGGACTGACCAAGAGAAATATGCACAACTCAAACATTAAAGCCAGCGTGGTTCATTTTTTTTCTTCTTTCAACTCTATGCAGGCTATAGATAATCTTTTTCAAAAGTACAGTCAAATTCTTATTTTTTTGTCTTTACCAGTTTAATTTCCCCTTTGGATTAATGCTTTAAAAAAATAAATAACAATTTCATCTAGAAAATCCAGTATCCAGCCGTCACACACTCATATGCATTTATACATGCCTCCATATGACCTGACAATGTTTTCTGGGGTTCTACTGATATCTTATTTACTATGGCAGGACCTCATGTGTTTGCTCCCAGTCAGGTGCTTGTGCCAGTTGTCCTTCCCTCAGAGTTAGCAAGCACCCCCGCGGCAGCGACACCTGCCAGTGTGTGTTGTCTGACCCAAGTTTTTGAGAGTAGTCCTCTGTAAGCAAATGTGACACCACGGCAGATGATTTCACATGATTTCTCTTGGTTTAAAAGAAAAAGAAAAAAGCTAAAGATTTCTCATAAGAAATTTAATGGATGCACATGTTCGAGCCATGCAAGCTTCCATGTCCAAGCATGTACACTTGTCTTATGTGCATGAGGACAATTGTGTATCCCTGTGTATTCATGTGGCCAATGGTTTGTGTCAGTGTGCCTGCTGAGCAGACTGCTGAGACACTATGCCATCTGTAGCTAGGCTGGGAGTCAGGAAGCCCACATAGGAGCACACATGGCTGGGCACCATGCGCCAGTTTAGTCCCAACCCACCCAATCACATGCAGGCACATGCACATGCCTGTACTTCACTTCTAAAGGATAAAATCAATGTGTGCACATTTTGTAATCTTCTTTGTCATTTTCATATTATATGTAAAAAGCAGTCAGTAACTGTGCCATTCATTCCTTTGGTGTTTTTTTGTCTGTAACCAACCAATCATTTCCGTTTAAATGCAAACTCCATTTCTAATTTTCTCCCTCATGCTTACCCCGGCTCCATCCTGGGGGGGGGGGGGGGGGGAAAAAAAAAA
>JAOXYM010000018.1:8746583-8763272 GCA_028567055.1 Leptatherina wallacei
GGTTATCGGTCTCCTTAAGCACCAATAATCGGTATCGGTATCGGCCCCAAAAAACTAATATCGGTCGATCCCTAGTTCAAAGTCTGTGTGTCTGCAGGTAATTGAGAAAAGTGTCAATTTTCTGCACAACTTGCATATTGAAATCTTCATTTCAAACAGTTTCTTCTTTGGTTTCATGTGGTCAATGGTATTGATGGTTTTGGCTCCATCACTGTTTGTATTGGTCAGTATGAGCCTCAGGTGAAAATGACTAAGAGTCAAGCTGAGGTGGGGTTTTGGAGTCCAGAGATTTCCCTTCAAGTGTGAATGCTTGTTTGGAATATCAATGCACTTTCTCGTCCTTTTTTCCATCTGCCTTCTACTTCCTGTCACTCCCGCTGCAACAATCACCTGTCAACCCACATGCTATCTTTCTCTTTCTTCATTGTCCACCTTCCCTCCAAACTTTTTCTCACCCATCCTTGCATGTCACCTGTCATCCTCTTCATCCCCTCCTTCTTGCCTTTCTGCTGTGGTTTTTCTCCCATTGAAATTCACACCTCACAGGTTTTTGCTCGTCCAAACGCTCTCTTGCTCTCCCTCAGGGGTTTACCATGGTGACAGGCAGGACGGATGACAGACAGGGCCTAACGCTCCTGAGGTCCTCCTCCCCTCTTTAAACATCACACACAGCCAGTTGGCTGGCCACCATGATAAATTCCAAACTCACACACTTCCAGAAAAAAATAAAAAAAGAGAAAAAAGATAATATCATGATCTTGTTCAAAACTTTCTTGTGTGCCTTTCGTTAACTGATGTGTCAGAGTTACATGCAGTCTGTAGTCAGTATGTTTTTATTTATTTATTTTCCCCAAGTCAAGCTATCACCTTCTGTATTGTTCAAAGCTGTAATGAAAATATCAGTAGCTGGGCCTCGGGTATTATCCTTGCAACACATTAAATGAATGCTTTATTATTTAATGGTCTCCTTAAAGCTATCTTGAGGAGTGAAGAGTTGCTTTGATTAACACAAATTTGAATTAATCAGAATTTAATCACTTCCCTCCATGTTGCATTAGTTTGCATCATGCCCCCTACTCTGCTTCCTGATGACTGTAAAAGCTCTGAAGGGCATTTTGAAATCCTTTGCCTGCTATCTCTCTGGCCTTTGGCAAAAATTCCAGACAAAGTAACAATATGTTGTAACTCATTACACATTTTTATGCTCCTGACTTTGAAAATATGCTATTTGGCTTGTGGCAAAAAAATGTGTAACCATATAATACAAATAAAATTCTTTTTTTTTTCTTTTCTAAAAATTGCATTTCAAGTTTCCTTGCCAAACTTCAACCACTAACTTCCCACTAAGTCAACACCTGTTTCTCATAGATTGCAATTTTTTTTTTGTTGAATTATTATGTCCACATCTTCAGTAGTATAACTCATTAGCACATATAAAGCTGTGAATAGGGCTTGGAGATCATACAATCTCAAATGAAATTGAATATATATTTTGATGTCCGTGATCAACATTACACAATGTCAAATATTTTATTGATAAAGTAAACGCCCATCCCTCAGCACCAAAGAATATAACAAACATTGTGTCTAGCTGTCAAAATACATGGCCATTTCTTACAGTAACTGCTGGAACTTCTAGCAACGAAGAAATCTGAATATGATATGTAGAGGGAGAATGAGTGGATCTGATGGGAGAAACAAAAGCAGGACAGACATGAAGAGTAACTCATCCTCCCAAACTGGTGCAGTTACAATTTTTTTTTTTAAATATCTTTTTTTAAATGCACAGAGGCACCAAATCACTATACGTGGATGCAAAGCTTGCTGAGGGAAACTGTTGCTTACCTGAGTGATGTTACAACATTTGAACAAGAGCTTCACAATATTGGGAAAACACACGATCTGCGATAACACTGTTGAAAGTTGCAAGGCAAAATGAATGAATGCGGTTAATAACATTTGATGCTGCTTTCATGATTTCTCATATGGCGCTCTACTCGCAAAACTCTTATGCATGGACATCTGTGGAACTTTATAGCCTCTGCTATAATCCCGTTGGTGTAATGAAGTTATTTTAGCTAACGCTGGATTTTATTAACACTTTTCTTAATAAAAATAATTCGGTCAGCAAGGCAAACAGATCACGTACAGTGTTGTTCTACAGCCTAAAGACTATAGATAAAATAAGAATTGCAAAATTTTCTTTACAAAATTTTGATAAATTATAACCATATTTGTGTTTTTATATTCCTGTGTGGATGTTCAGTTATTAGATTCTGTCAGTTGAAGCAGAGTTTACATTAATGCACTGACGTCTCACTATTATGAAAAACAGAATAATCGCCGGATAAGATAACCTTTTTGGTAACGTTGTAAGTCTATATATCCATGCTGCTGTCCTCTTCAGCAGACACGAGGTAATTAGGACTCAGTAATGGCAGCACCACAAGATGGCCAAACACACAAAATGTCTGCTGGATTCGTCTATACCTCCTTGTGGTTGCACTCTCGGTGCAGATTTACTGTGTTGCCCCTGGTGTTTGGCACAAGTATCTGGCATGTCTTACAGAGTACCTGTGCTTGTAATGTGTCATCTCTCTTGCAACCAAAATAGTTCTGAATAGCTGACATGCTGTTCTTTTTAGCCTCGAGTTCTTTTGCATCCACATTTTCATCGCTCCTCTCGTTACCTTCCACCATCACACTGCTCACTCCATGTGCTCTATTGCTGCAGCTGTTAGGATCTACATGGAGCATCGAGTACAGTGAGAGTCCATTTGATTTGCCATTGATGCACAGGACTGTTTGGAACAGTGTCACATCACTTCCCTAAAATCTGCAAATAGGGACTATTTATTGCAGTTTAGGCAGTTGTTGGAATATCTATATCACACATGCTAATATTGTGATGAAGGTAATTTTTTTAAATATATTGTGCCGCCCTAATTTGAACATTTTACATATTGTAAAATAAACTTTTTTTTAAAGAAAGCACCAAGCAAAAATGAAATCAATACAGTTTACTTATTCACACTGCAAGACCAGAGAAAGAAGTCACTCAGCTGCATGCTTGTTGTAAAAACAATGGAAATAGAAAGAGCCCACACCCCTGTTAAATTGTGATGTTATAAATAAGACCACAAGGAATCATTGTAAAGCTTTTCCTATTCTTAATGTTACCTTTAACCTGTGCAATTCAATTAAAAAACAAAAACATTTGTTGAATACAGAAAATATAATAAGATGGCTGCATAACTGTACACACCCTTAAACTAATACATTGTTGAAACAAATTTGATTTAATCACAGCATTTAGTGTTCTTGGGTGGGAGTCTGTCAGCATTGCACATCTTGACTTGGGAAATGTTCCTTCACTCACCCTTCCAAACATGCACCAAATCTGTCAGATCGTGCGCGTACCTCTTGTGCATATCCTTTTTCAGGCCACTCCACAGATCCACAGATTTTCTTTTGGATTTAGGTTTGGGTGCAGTGCTCTGTGATGACAGTTTAACTTGTCCAACCAGAATAACTCCTGGATGAGCCCAACATATTTGAGATCCTATTTTGCTTTGGCGATATTATTAACACACTCCCCCTTAACTACTGCTCATCTACCCCTTCTCCTCGTCATCATCGTCAGTAAAAATAATGCCAGTGCTTTCCACTGACCATTTGGCAGGTACATCTTGCATTCAAGTCTGTAGCTGTAAAAAACAGTTTCCTCCAGAATATCTCTTTGATTACCTTGCAACTGGTGCTGAAATTCAACATGATTTGTGTGGCCTCGTCCTCTGCTTTACATATCAATACAGTACTCATTTTGTATAAGTGTACTATGGCCAACCGCTGTTATGGCAATCTGATAGCTAAAAGTCAAATTTTAGTGGTATTTAAGCTCAACTTTGTATTTATCTGCTTTTTTCTATCGTTGTTTTCCCATTTCCCAAACACAAGTATTTCTCATGCTTCTTTTTCCCACATTTTCTGCAGCGGATGATGGATGTGGAGGCACACTGCGGGGCCAGAGTGGGGTGATCACCACCCCCAATTACCCAGCTGAGTATAACAACAACGCTGACTGCACCTGGACTGTGTTGGCTGAGCCAGGAGACACCATTGCCCTGGTTTTCTCTGACTTTCAGCTGGAGGATGACTATGACCTGCTGGAGGTCAGCGGCACTGAGGGATCTTCACAGTGGTGAGTGGATGGCTGCAAGCATTTGTTCTGGATAGAGGGAGCTGAGCAGTGGATTGAACAGGGAAGTTAGTCTAGCATTGCAACACTTGCACATAGGCACCCTGTCTGAAAGGTGAATAAGATGGTTAAAGTATAGCTGGAAGTAGGTGGTTGTTAAATCGGTTATTTGGAACTGGATTATGTGTTGCTGGTAGGGTCTTTAAAGTGAAATTCACAGATAACAGTAATTTATATGATAGACAGTTCCTTGCTTGTATATTACTAACTCTTCAGGGGCATCATTTGCTGGGGTAGTTCAAAGGTGTAATTTGAACACTCAATCTTGGTCACTCACTTTCACTTATACTTTCAGTTACTCTGTCTCACACAAACACACATGCTCAACTTTAATGATGAAGAGGCAGGATGTCCTGGCGTCATTGTGGGTCTTTCACCATCTGTGGCAGCTCCTCCTCTCTCTGACAGCTCTCTCAGCTCAGGAAGTAATTAGTGAGCTTGATTTCCACAGCCAGCCGTGCCATGCTGTTGCACATACATGCACAATCTCACACAAACACACTACAGTCCATATGGACACAAATGGACATGTACACAATCACATTCCCACTTTCAGCCACACTTCCACATATTTGTGCTGGCGCTCTAAGAACCTGTGCAAACAGATGTACCCTTTCACACTCTCTTTGCCACATTTCCCTCTCTCCCTCACTTAAAAAATATATCTAATAATAGCTTGGAAAATATATAGTGGGTGAATATTGGTGGATTGGTTCAATTTTAATACATTAGAAAAGTATACTAGACTTTTTTTGGGTTGTATGAAATGGAAGTTCATTTTTGGGATTGCATTTTCATTTTTTGTTGGCATGAACCAGACATAACAGTTGAGACTGACTTTACTTTTTTACTTTTGCATCTTAAAGTAAGATGGCCCCTTGAATCTTCACATCAGTTTTACTAATTCACTTTTCGGTTAAGCAAAAACTCTTAATGAGAAGGACTTGATTGACTCTGAGGGCTCTGCCTTGTAGCCTGATACTAAAATCTCTTTTAATCTCTGCTTGGTCAGTGGAGAGTTTGGGACTCTGAAATTTTAGCCCCACTGTGCCTCTTCATACATTTGACCATTTCATCAGCTTGTTTTCCATAGATTTGATTTGCTCTTTGTCCTGTGGGGTACCCACATTTTTACTCAGATTGCCCGAGGCACCTGTGGTCGTGCACTATCTCAGCAGCTCTGTTACCCAAAGTTGGGTTACAGAGCTACTGTGTTCTTCATCACTTCAGGCTTATCCACCCTGTTACGTCTTTTACAAACAGGCTATTTAGGCTGCACCAATTTTAATGGAAGTTTAAATGTGAACTAGTGATCAGAATTATTGCTGGTGGTCATTCTAATGTAAAAAAAGATGCTATTCTTTATTTTAGCAGCTGCCAGTGTGGTCTGTGTGCGAGTATGACAAAAGAGGAGGAAAGTATTTGCTGTCAGGAGCAGAACAAAGTGAAGAAGAAAATTCCAGACTTATCAATTATATCAGCGGTCATCACAACTTCTCGTGGTTGATCTGAATGAACCAGCTCAACCTGAAATACAATGCAAAAGCTCCGTAAAACAAAAAAATGTATGAATTGTCTGGTTGCAAGCTGCTGGCCTTTATGCAAATAAAGCTGGCAGCAATGGCAGACTTTGACGTTGACTCTTGCTGACGTAACTTCTGCCTTCTTCCTCCTTGGTGAGGAACGCTACAGTCTGGTCAAATTTGCCCGAATGGAGGCAGTCTTTTGGTTCAAACAATGTTATGCAGGTGTTTGTAACTATTATATAATTAATCTGGACTAACATTTTGGTTTATAAAACGTGGCAAAAAATGTCAAAATTATGTCATCAGCACTTTAAGGTTGGCTTACTTAATCCATGTCCCTGGATGCCTTTAATTATGATAGTCAAACAATTCCATTTGATTTAGATTCAGGATTCAGGATTGATAGAAAGTTCCATCATGAAATATTAAGTCCTGGTGTTTTTGCTTTTATCAAGAGATTTGTATACATACATGTGCATTGATATCAAATTAATTCAAATCCTTGCAAATCATTTAACTCGAATCAGGAAATTATTGATGATATTAAGCATGTATTGGCACTCTTCTTTTATGTTGGCTATGCTATTCAAGAAGTGGGGAGATCAAGGGGCTTTATTTCTTGATGCCTAACAGACAGGTTGACTGGTCCAACAAAAGAAGAGAGACCAGAGATCAAGGTCAAAACAATGCTTCTCTTATCGACCCACAGTAACTCGAATGGAAATAGCTCAAGTCCATGTGCCCTCTGGTCCACTTTTGAGTGTGTACATACATGTCTGTAGGTGCTGTGAGAGGATGAGAGTTAACCAGGATCTGATCTTGCTCAGCAGGGATCCTGCTCATCACACTATCCTGTGCTTTGATTGGCATCTTCACAGACTTAGCATTCTGAAAAGGCATCAGGAAAAGACAGCTATTAAGACTGACTTCAGTATCAGAGATGTGAATGTGGATTGAATGTGGCAGTGGGAAATGCTGGTAAGAATGGCAAGTGAATTCTATCTCTGCTAGGCAGTACCCTGACAGGATTTCTTCTGTGTTGCTTGCCCAGGGGAACACATTACTCTGCCATTACACTGTTTGCATCCACATTGATTTTCCTCCCCATCACCATCCACTTTGAGGCAATGTAAATAACGGCTGAAGCTCACCAATTGTCAAATCCTCATTCGGCTGCTTGCTACTAAGTGGAACTCACAGCTACTTGACTGGTAATTTTCTTGGATGCTCAATTGTTTCCAAGGAAGTATAATACATGTTCATCCACCAGCAGTGCTCCCTTGAGATACTGAAAGCAACTGCCACAACACGTACTGGAAATGGAGAAGAAAAATATGCCTGTTTCTTTGCTTCAAAACAGTTTTGAAATTGGCATTATTCTCTTGGTTTTCCCCCAAAAATAAATAAATGAAATTCTGTTAATAAAAAAGAAAAGAAAAAAGAAAAGAGTAAAATTCACAGTTAAATGATTGCTCCATATTACAGAAAGTGTTTCCAAACAACTTATATCTTCATTTTCATCCTGGTAACTCTTGCAAACTCTATATCCCATGAGGGTTTTTCTTTTTCTTTCTTGTTCTCTTTTTTGATGCTTCCTTCTCTGACAACACAAAGCTCCCTGGGCAAATGCAACTTATTTCTTTCTGTCAGGAGATCTGAGAGCCCAATGAGTTTTCATCCCTGTATCCTCCTATCCTTTCTCCTCTCCCTTTTAATACTATGCCCTATGGACTTAAGGCATTGACATTTAGTGAGTGTATGGATTATCCCTGCAGTGCTGATATGTGTCAGCTTGTCCCAACATGGGGAGGGAGCTTGTCTGTGTGTGTATGGGGGAGACGGTAAGAGATAAAGACTTGTTGGAGAACACTGGATATATATTGATTGGCTGTTAGGTTGACTCACCTGAGAGTGAGTGAATGGTCTTTGGAAACTGCTTTTTTTTTAAGTGCAGCAGCTGTTTACTTCAGTTTCTAAAGGGAGTTGCAGCAATATGAGTACTATTTGTTTCAATTTTGTGGATATAAATGTTTTGACCTTTTTAGTTTTTCTGTTTTAAAAAAGTTTTTCCACGTTGGGCCTCATGAGTTTTAGGTTTTGGTTAACTGCAACAGAAATTGTGTCAACTTATTTTCAGTGATCTATTTTAAGATTTGTTTGCATTAGAGTGCATGTAATTAAACAGCTGTGAATGTGTTTGTTCACCTATATTCAAATATGTTATGTGCATGCCAGCTGTTGTTTAATGTAGGGATAATGTATTTGTCTCACATTTTTCACTGCAGTGAGGCTCCACAGCACTGTCTGTCCTGTCAAGCTATTGGCTGCCAAATGTACTTTCCTATTATAGGACAGTCACAGTGAGAGTGTATATGAGAGTGAGTGATTATGCAGCATGTCCTCTGACCACTGTTTGCTTGGCAGCACAAGAATGAAAGACTCTTTCCTTGTGATCACCAGACTACCATGTTTGAAAATGTAATTTAGTGTACATTTGTGGACTGAGGGATTGATGTTCAGCATATGAATAACAGTCCTTTGGCAGTAGATGCAGGGGGCATTTCACATAGATGTGTTTTAAATGGATATTTTGTGATGGTCTGGTTAGTATATATTCTCAATATGAATGTTGAATACATTTATTTATCTGTTTTTTATGCTGTAGCCTGTTTGTCACAACACAGTCTGTTAGAATGAAGAAAGGGTTTAGTTTTAGAGCTTTATCTATAATTCACTGTGACATCCCAAGTCTTGTCACGTCATTTTGGCATTTCTTTTCCTCTCACTGTCTCTGTCCTTTCAGCCAGACTCTCTCTCTCTCTTTCTCTCGCTCTCTCCCCTCATACCATGCGGGTATCATAAAGCATCTGATTGGATAGTTTGACAGTTAGATTGTCTAATGAAGGTTTGTAGACCTTTTATTATGCATACTGCAGTACGGCCATTTTCTACAAGTGGTGTTCTCATTATAAAACATGCAGAGCTCATCCAAAACAAGAAGTGGGCTGGGGTTAATGAGTAGTAAGCAGTGCATTTAATAATTTTCCAGATCTAAGAGTTTGAAACAGTACAATGCATTCATAGAGTGAAGATTCTTCTTATTTATTCTTTTATTTTTTTTAAGAAACCAAGTACTGTTGAATTGGAGTGTAACATCCCATGTGTCCTCTAAGGTACTTTGGACATCTGCAAGTCCATATGGGAGGATCCCATGGAGAAAGCTCACTTGTAGATAAATACTGGCAGAGATGGAAATGTCTCAAGGCTGATGTGAGGGATCCCAATGAAACCCTGATAGATGTCAAGGACCATCATGTCACAGCCCATAGAAAGGGGCCCTTGGATAAAGCTATGGGGGATGTATAAGCCAGCGTCGTCTCACACCCTCTAAATAGCTGGATCAACATCTATTACTCTCTATCTTGCATCCACTTCCTTTCATGGAGAAACATCTGTCTTTTAACTTTTATTTATCTTGTAGATGACTTTCACTCATGCTTTTGTTCTGTGTAATGGGTTTTAGTGCAGGGTAGCTGTAAATAGCATTTGCTATAATTATATCTTTGTAAGTGTGTGGGGAATGGAAATCTTTGTAAACCAGTGAAGTTTCATTTGTCCATAATTTTGTAGTGGTCAGTGGTTAGATAAGTAGGACCCAAACACAAGACCTAAGAGGTGAGAATAAGATGACAAAAGGGAGGAGGCTTTTTCAGTAAATAAAGAACCAAGAGCACTGCTGAAATAAAAGATCTAAAATAACTGAACTTTAACAAACAAACTTGAACCAAGCAGAAGTGAAAAAAAAACCCAAAACAAACCAAAAAAATAATAAATAGACTGACTGACAGGCAACGAACCAGCAAGGGCAAATTAAGATTGTGGGGGTCTGACACTGAATAAATGAAGCCAGGGAACTTTCATACTGAGGGAACAAAGACTGACTGGCAGATGATTTGCTAAATGAATCCAGGTATACGAGGTGAAAGCAAGTCTAACTGAGAACCAGAAAACAGATGGAGGAAATTAAATGATTCATGATATAAAACAAAGTTTTAACCAGAACTTAACCAAAGTAACACAAAAAATCTGAAATCTCAATGACAGTAACAGAACCAAAAATACCATGAAATATTGATCATCATTATTGTATGCTCAATCTCTCCAAGTAAGATATAGAATAAGATTGTGGTGTTTCTATTCATATGATGTGATGCAGCACTGTTTCAGTTGGCACACAGGGTGAGGTGCTTGCTCATCTACTACCAAATCCAATCTGGCAACTTTTTTTGGACAAACTATAGCTACTTGGTTTCCGAGCCTGGTGCCCCTGCCCACCTAAAGCTGGGTACACACATAAGGATTTTCTAAATCTGAAGAGATTTTTGATGTTAGAGACCCCACATGTAAGGATTAAACAACAAGGACCCGTGCATTGCACAGTTTTAAAGATCCACTATATACATTTTTGACCTTGAAACTCCGCTTCTCGTACTCGTTTGATGGCACAGTGACATCTATACGTGCATTTCTAGAGCCATTGCGGCCCAGCAGCATCCCGCAGCTGAGAAACCGTACTATAGAACTTTCACATCTGGGACACCGCCTGCTGAGTTCTGCTTTGCGCATGCGTTATACGCTAGCAAGCAAATGTAAACAAACCAATCGTTTTGAACGCATGCTGGCAGATTCAGCAAAGAAAAGTTAGAACACATTATCGGAGAAAGAGAGGAAACCAAGGAGAAAGAAGAGCAAGAGATAAGACAGTTTTTTACTGTCTGGAGAGAGCTCATAGTACAGGTAGGATCCAAGATGGATGCCAAATTAGCCATCAATATGGGGCGCTACACTGAAAAAAATACTAAAAGTTATATAGTGGGTCTTCAATGTACGATGCAGAATCTAGAACACCACAATGCACACTTTCCTCCGCCAAGTGCATTAAAACTGTGTAATGCACAGGTCCAAGTTGTTTAATACGCTTATACCATGGTCCGACACAGTAAACATTTTATAACAAATGTTTTTTTGGGTTTTTTTGTTGGCAAAACTTGCTAAATATGCCCAAGTATAGAAACTATTTTATGTTGGCCTTGATGTACTTTTTATGCGAAACAACCGTTGTCAAGAAAATCCATGCTACAACTTCATAAATACTGTTTATTGATAACTTTTTAGTATTTTTATGATCAATTTCGCCCTGAAAGATCCATGCCTCTTTTGTTTGGCAAAGCTTTTTTCCACAGACAAACCCCTCCCAGCATTGTATTTTTTACTATATTGCTTAAAATGTCCTTCACACCGCGATTGCAGCCAATTACTCAAATGCTCTTACACAAAAATAAAATATTTTAGTCACCTGGGGAACAGACAGGACTGAAAAAACTCCATCCAATCATTTTAACCGGCCTGTTCTAAAAGATTGGATGGTGGTGCGTCTATCAAACTCAGCTGCTATCTGTGCCTCCACCCTTTGCATGTTCCCCAAGTGTTCCAGTGGTTTTTTTTCTCCTGGAGTTAGAGCTTCCTTCAGTCCAAAATGCATTCATTTTAGGTTAATTGGTGATTCTTTATTTACCAGGTGTGAATGTGAGCATCAATGGTTGACAGTCTTTCTGTACTAGCCCTGTGATTGACAGCTGCCATGTTAGCACAGTTGAACATATCCAGGAGGTATGAATGTCCTCCAGGAGAGCCCGTCTTAAAATATGTGCTGCTGATTTACCACTATACCAGCTTGGGATGGGATCTTACTAGCCATGATGCTTGTCAACATGTTGACATTCAGATCCCTGAGCTCTTGGAAAACAACTATTATAGTATATGATGACATTAGTACTCAGTACACATGGGTTCACGACTACATCTTGCATCCTTTTTTGTTGACAGAAAGATAAACATCAAGCAAAGTACTCCTTTTAGTGATTGCTGATGATACATGACAGTACATGTCTAAAGGACCACATTATGCCCTAATGACACATGCACACATTCTCAGACTGACTTGCAAGGGGAAAATAATCCCACGTTGCTGCAGCTGATAATTACCAGTCTTTGCTGACCTCCTGAGTTTTATCCCGCTGCAGGGATTTACAACTGTAGTCAGGTGTTTTTAGAGACTCGCTACAAAAAAAAGCTTGAAATGCTTACATTTACTTTTATACTGGTGATGCATTTTCATATACAGTATAAGGCTTTTCTGAGCGGAATATTTGTCCTTACTGATATCGTTTACCGTCTTAATTATATAACAGATCTGTTTGGGGTTGAATAACTTTTCTCTCCCTTATCTGCACTTTATACTTAGTTTTAGTCATCCAAAACCATATGTAGGCTTTGCAGTCTTTGCTTGGTCAGAATCAAGATTTATTTACTGCAACTCATCGTTGAGGGCTTAATCTGGATGCTGCTAAAAATCCTAACAATATTTTTGATGAACTTTGCTACTCACATTTGATCTTGTTTTTAATACTGGTTTTAATCTAATGTCCTTTCTTTCACCTTTTCTCTTATTTTTGATTTTATGTTACCTCTGCACACCGCTGAAATGCTTTTAATGTTTTATGTAATAGCACTTTGAAATGTCTTGTACTGACATGTGCTATACAAATAAACTTGCCTTACCTTGCAAGAGCATTATCACCAACACTTGATACTGTACTGTACATTAGATAAAGTATGGACTCTACAGTATGTTACTCACTTTGTTCTCTGTACTCAAAGCCCCCTCTTCTCTTCAGGTCAGAGAGTGATGTGACAATCTAAAATGGGACAGAGCTTGAATATATATTCTATCAGTCCTCCACACATTTGGGTTTGTTTCTGATTTTTTTAGGGTGAAACCTATTTCAGATCAAGATCATGCCACAGCAAATGGGAAGCCATCTTGTTTTTGAATATGCGTCACTGTTAGTCATTGATAATCCATTTTATACTCAAAACGGCAGCTTCAGCAATTTTCTAGACAGTATTTAGTCTAACCTATAAACCAGCTCCCTTGAGGAAAGCTGCCTGGATAGCAATGTGTTTGTGTAAGCATGTCTCACCAAGTGTTACCTTGTCCTCAATCCCAGTGACACCAGAGAACACACAGAGGTTGGTGGTAATAGGCCAGATCACTGTTCCTTGACTGGGTTTGTTTGTAGTTGTTTTTACTAAGTACTGCACCACTGGGATCCAGTCTGCATTTAACAGCTCTGCAGTTGCACTAATGGTTTATGATTTGTAGACAGAGACATGTTTAAAGTTTTGCACATTGCTACCCAGGGCCTGCAAATGGATTAGAGGCTATGTGGACACATAGCTTATCTTTTCATCATGTCCATATGTGAGGTGCTATAACACTGTTGTAGCTATATTTAGATATATACTTTCAATAATCCTGTCATTGTTTCCAGCTGCTTCTCCCAAATACTCCTGTCTGTTTTGCAGAGTTGTTTGTTCTTCTTTCCATTTATGATTATTTGATTAATTATGAGAGACTTTGTTTAAATCCAGCCAAGATTGTAGTTAAAATGGCAATCTCTTTATTTTATGTGAATTTAATCATCTGTCACAGTTGCAATAACATTTCTAAGTCATGTTCTGCTGCTTATTAAAGTCTCATCCCACTGTTTGCTTTGATCCTTTCAATCACTTCCTGGGTCAAGTGCAGACAACCTAAGGAAGAATTGCTTGCTTCAGACGCTTGTTTGTTAGGATGTGATCAAAAGAAACCATTGACTCTATGAAAATTGATTTTGACAGCTGTGGCATGGCTTGGTAGTTGAAGTGCATTTTACATGGTTCAGTTCTAGCACATGAGCTTTGTTTTCCATTAGATGTCGAGAGTCTTGTTCTATACTTGAGATTGGACTGGGTTCTAAGATCAAGGCTTTTTTTGATTAATTGGTTTTAGGGTCACTGATTACACCTTCCCTCTGTCTATTGTTATATGTTAGCTCTACTGTAACACAGCTTAAGAGTTGCAGCAGGAGCTTGTCAACATGTCTGCAGTGTGAAAATATTTCAAAGTGGAAAATGTGAGCAGTCCACAGCCACTGAAGTAAGTACATGTGTCTTAAGTATTTAGGAAACAGTGGTCAGCGTTCTCAGTTTGAAGACAAGAGCAGAGCAAATTTTTCTCATCTAACACAGCACAGCCCTAAAACTTATAGAAGTTATAGAAAATGTCCTACTGTGGACTATGAGCTTTTTTGTTTGCTTGCTCATCTGCTTCTTTCTCCATTATTATACATTTGCTCTCACTGCCATGTCATTCATCTGTGGTACGTGTCTTTTTGTCAGACTGACAGACCCCTCACGTAGTTGGAATTTATTTTTTCTTTTCTTTTTCACTGATGCATCACCAGTGGTCAAAGGAGAAATATGGTACTGTAGTCAATTAATCAGTCACAGGAATTAGCCCAGATGAAGCCAAAGGAAGACAGAGGACCAAGAGAAGAGCCTTACAGGGAAAGCAACACTGAAATCAATTGGTCACAACCACACAGAGCTCAGTGGTCTGTTGTAGAGGACACTACACGTGGCAATTAGATTGTGGAAACAGGACAGTGAGGACAAGCAGACAGTCATTGCATCGGATTAGGTAATGCTATTTGTGTAAGCACTTGGACTTGGCAAGAAACATACTTCATCTTAATTATCTAATTGGCCACTGAGAGACAGATTACATTCTTTATCAAACAACTTCAGATTCTCAAACTAAGGAATGATCAACTAATGTTAAATATTAATTTGGTTATGTCTACAAATTACCTTGGTTATGAGTTCACCAAAGGGAAAAAAAAAAAGAATCACTGCTAAATACTCAACTAAAAGTGTTTTCAGGTGGATTGGAATGTGACCATTTTATGCAGTAACAGCAGAACATATTGTTCCTAAACTTTGCCTGAGCGGACGGAGATGTCATTGTCTCAGTTGGGTCACTGCTCAATCACAACACATCCCCACTCTGTCTCCGACGTCACATCCTCACAAATAAGAATAAATCAAAGAGTACAAACTCATGCAGACTGCACACAAGTCGACTACTTAAAAAAAAAAAAAAGAAGCAAATAAGCTTTCTTTTGTTGAAGCAGGTCTCATCATGCATAAATATGAAATTAAATGAAATATACTTTATTTATCCCTCTTAGAGGGAAATTATTGTTGTAGCAGAGTTTATTTTTTTGTGTAAATATGAGTAAAGAGATTTTTTCGCAGGCACTAGCTGGTGATTTTGCTTACTTATTTCTTACTTATTATTAAACATGTAAATAAGTTGACTACATTAAGGATTAGCAGAATCAAAAGTTGTCTAAAAATTGGACAAAGCTGTTGTCAAAAATAGCCCATTCGGATATTAAGCATGTGCCTTGAAAGCTGACCCACTTTGGACTCCTGCAGAGAGACAGAGTTGATGCAGCTGTAGTCATTCTTAATAAGGACACATCACTTTTACTGTGAAGGTCCTATTTTACACACTTGACTGCAAGTCATTCATAAAATATTTTTGTATTTTGGGGTTGCAAAATTCACTATTATTGTTTGTAATGAAAGAATAAGCGAGAAGGATCAAGAGAGGAAAATTTGGTACCTTGCAAGGTGAAATAAAGCAAGGACATACCCACTGTTCTGGAGTGTAATATATCTTAATTTTCTTTGAGACATCAGGGCGAGTTGTTTGTGGGAGTTTTTTCAAGCGCCATTGCTGTTTGTGTGTGAGCAGCAATATAATACCCCACCTCTTCCAAATCATCTGAGAGAGGCTGTCTTTTTGTATGAGGTGACACTAGACTAGCTTGAATACATTTAGAAGAACCTTTATGAACTCTGATAAACGTGCCTTGACCAGCAATTACCGGCTGCACTGCAGCATACTTCCACAAAACACTTTTAAGCTGCATCAATAAACATGGGGAAGTGAAGGGTGACAGGCAATGTCAGAGTTCAGTATAAGAAAGCCTTAGCCATGCTGCAAATACAGTGGAGGAAAAGGCAAGTGTCTTCACTTAAACCTTTCTTATACTAGTCTGAACAATAACATAAATTCACAAGTTAACTGGAAAATAAGCTCAAAGTTGTGAATTTTTTTTGTTTTTCCCCCATCCCGTGTAGACAAAATTGTACACAGATTAATCTCTTGGTCCATGAAAAATATTTCTTCCAGACTTTAAGTACTACTTTATGAAATTTCTGTGACTAATAATTGTATTCATCATGTATTGTTTTAGGTATTTTTATAGAGACATTTTACCCTTTGTTTTTCACCCAGATAAACTCATTGCAATCATTGCTTCTCCCTGTTCAGAGATTAATTCATACCTAAAGCCTTACAATGGATAGAAGAGCCATTAGATCCCCTGTCTAAGTGGGTTTTTGCTTGGTTGAGATTTTCAGTGTGTGGTAGAGAGGTGTCAGCATCATATTGATCCCACCAGCACTGCAATCTTTCTGTATCACACTTTCCCCACAAGGTAAGATCAGAGATGGACGAACAAGCACATTTTTTTCATAGAAAGCCAAGTCATTGCTAGAAGAATGTTGAAGACAAGTGAAATTGAACAAATTTCTGATTTATGAATCATTTAAGTAATTATAAATGTGAAGGTTATTTGATTTGTTTTGCTGATTGACATTTAAGCACTGAACTATCACCTATAGGTGTTTGCTACTCGATCTGGTTGGGATTAGTTTACCCGTTTTTGACCATGTGCCATAATTGGGCAAGTTGTTTGATCTCGGCACATTCCATTCTTGAGAAAAAGCTGATTTCAACATAATCTATGTTATAGAGTAAATAAGTTCTGGACTGGGTTTACTGTGTTTTTTTGGGTCATTGTCCATTTTAACTGCAAATTGTCAAATCAATATTATATTCATATATTCGTTCACATCATCAATAAACACTAGTGACCTAGTGCCACT
>JAOXYM010000018.1:8769652-8788634 GCA_028567055.1 Leptatherina wallacei
GTTAGGGCTCAGAAAACCCTACAGCAGATAAGCTCTGGCTTTTGACATCAAAAGTGTAAGGAGAGAGGGGAGGAACAGCAGTCGAGCAAAAACAGGACCGTTAGCACTGGCACTGATATTAAAGGTTTGAGGGGAGGAAAGAGAACAAGACTGAGCAAAGGGATGTGGGCGATGAAGGGTCACAGAAACAGCAGGGCAGTTGAAACTGAGAGGATGTTCTTCATTAGCCAAAATTGAGAAAACTGGAATGAAACAAAGTGAATTAATGGGAACATGATTTTCCGATCTGATCAAGGTCAAATAGTGCTCTTGAGGTTACAATTACTACTTATTGTGTTCCTTCTACTGTAGCTGCCATCTACCTGTTGAAAAATTAAGTTACACAAATGCAATCTTTGCTATGTTTAATGAAAATTTTATTTTAGCCTTTGATAACACAAAAGCATTGTAAATCATATCGATCAAGCCTTTTTTTTGTGCTCTTATGACGGGGCCACTGGATGCCTGACATTGTACAATGTTAAAGCATGCTGAGTGCCATTTAAACTGTTGCAAAAGCCACAACATGCTTAATAGGCCTAGCAAATGCATAAAAAATGCACCATTGTTATGGCATAGGGTATGACATTTTTAAGTAAATGGAATGTCATTCTTTTGAAGGGCAAAAAATGCTTTAACTCAATACTACTGCTGACATACTGTAAGCTAATAAGATTACGGCAGCAGCGTCTGAGCAGTCAGAATTTCTACTTACAAAAAGAAAAGATGCATAGAAAGTTACAGAGATATTTAGCGGCTCAAGCAGTGAAGCTTTAAGTCCAGTTTTTTTTAGGTGTTTGTATATGGTAAAGAAGTTAATGTCAGAAGCCACACATTACTGCAGATTCTGGCTGGCGTTTGTACAGTATTTTCATAGATTTCCTTAAGTGTTCCCTTTCACAGTGTGAAAGGGAAACAAGGGTTTGAAAAGAGGTTGCTATGCCATTATGCAAATTCAGCTTTCTTTAGCTGCTTTGGTAAAGTAACTTGCCACCTCCAAATGACAGTACTTACTGCTAATCTCAGTACTTAGAGCTCAACAGCTACTGTATTCACAAATGTTAGCACTCAAAAATGTAATATTGATTTTAATTTCAACCTCAGACCACAAACCGAGCACACACATGTATTTGAGTTCTATGAGAATTTATTGAGCCTCTGAATATTTTTACATGGAAACTTTTTAAATATACTTTTAAATATATAATAATGCTTTACTTAAGACTTTACTATTGCAATTATAAAAGTCAGCCCTGCATTTAACCCATCACTAGATTTTCTAGTGGACTGCCAGGCACCCATGGAGCGTTTGGGAAGGGTTAAGGGCCTTCCTTAAGGGTCCACAGTGGATAACCTCTGTTGGCACACCGGGGACTCCAACCAGGGTTCAATAGACCCAAGCCCACCCTTTGTAACTACTAGACTGCCACTCTCCCTAAGAATAGAATACACAGTATCCAGTCAATGTAAAGACTCAGGTTTTGACATAAGACATTTTTTGATAGCTTAAATCATAATAAATGTCTATATTATTAAAACAAGTTACCATTAGCTAAATTATTGCTGGGTAAGGCTCTACCTCAGATTTAGTCCCTTCTTTCTGTGTAGCAGCATATGTTAGTTTGAATGACTGTGTTACTGTAGTCTCAACTTGAGTGTATCAAAGAAAGACTGACATGACTGAGACACATGATACTCCTTTAGTTCTTATCAAAGCAACTCCTTTCACACATCCAGCCCCACAGCTTGTTTGATTTCTCTGACATGTCTCCTGCCTTTGGCTCCAGTGTCAAAAGCAAAATGAAAATAAAAATAAATAAATAAATAACACCAAGTTGACATTGTCCGACCATTTGGCAACTCCTGCCCAAGTTATATGACATTACTATTTTCACTCTTATTAGGTGCCATTAACTGTTATCATAGATGGTAAAACAGAGCTGAGGCATTCACCACTATGCTTCAGAAATAAGGATTTATGGATTATTTTGGTTAGTTTAGCTCTATCAGGTTTATAGTTCTGTTTGATTTGTATGATACGAAGCGTTTGATTGAGGAAAGTTTTGTTACGTTGAATCCAGACTCCTATCCTTTCAAATCTCCTGAGAAACAAATGCTGAAGACATGTCGGTGTTTTGTGTGTGGTGAACATTAGCAGCATCTTGTGAGCATCCATACCAACAGTAATACAGCTCAGAACATTTTCTATTTCACTCCTCACCGCCTTTGTTTACTCAGATTGGCTTAAACTTTGTTTTTGTTACAACAAAAAATAAAAGCCCCCCCCCCCCAAAAAAAAAAGAATTGTATGCCAATGTTTTCTTTCTCTTTTTACCTTTCACTCATTCTTCTAATCTCTTGTTCAGTCTTGCATCTTTACCTCCAGCTGGTAGACATGGTGATGATTAATGTGTACCTAATTGCAACATTGTCCAGGAAAAGGTGATTAATACCAGTCACACAGTTAGAACCTCCAAAAGGTGTGTTTATCTTAGTGTGGGTCTGACAGTGTTTGCATGCTTTCATGTCTCAGGTTGGTGTACATGAATGACTGCACCTATGTGTGTGAATGCATGCATGACTGTGCACATGAAAGGGGTAAATCATGGTTGATCATGGGTGGGCATCATGTTCATGTCAAAGGGATGATTTATGCACTTCCACTCTAATTACTCAAGGTGAGTTTTTAGGAAATTAAAGCATGTTTGCACCATTTTAAGTGTCTATATATTACTGACTTGCAGCTAGATGGAAATGGAATTAAAGGGTAACAAGGCAAATCTTGATTGAAATGATTTTTTAAATTTGTACGTAGACTGACAGACATCTATTCAAAATGTTCAATTGTAATAGAAAATAATATCCATTGTATGCTATCACCACCCTAAACTGACTTTTTTCCTTTATGTCTATGTAATGGCCACTGGTATATTATTATGACAGAGTCTCCAGTGCTTTGGAGTCTAGTCAGTGGCCACCCAGCTTAATGACATAGGCTATTAAGGCTTCATTAATCAACCAAAGTGAGGGAAAGTGAGGGAATGAGGATGGGGATGATGTGTCTGCTCACATATTGCAACTACTGCAATGTCCTTCATGTACTCAGATTTTACACTATGAATATATACTGTTTATATCCTATAGTTGCGTGTAACCTTCTCAGTGATAGTAAAATAGCATTGTGTTTTGTTTTGAGATTGTCTCAAAGTAAACAGCAAACAACATGCATTGCAGCAGCAGCAAACAAAACCAGTGGAAAAACTGCCAGAAGTCAGAAACAGTCAAAACCGTGAATCTGTCTTCTTATGTTATGTGTTGGTCTTTAACTTGATTACAGTAGAGAAGATCGATAATCATTTTTCAATTCGCTCACTGTAGTGTGCATATGAAGAATCTGTCTTACAGCAAAACACATTTATGTATAAAGATCAGCTCTCTATTTAGCTTTTCTCTGTTGTGAAACGTGGGAGGCTATAGGATAAAACTAGATCAATTTACCTCATCTTGGATCGATTACATCTTGCACAAACCCCTCTTGTTTACTTCTTCAGTGTAGACTCTGGGTGGTCAGGTATTTTCAAGTTGTCTTTTATTGGTTAATTTACTTTGGAAAAAAAGAGTGGTGCTGAGAGGCAACATTTAAGGCTGACATTGCACTTAATTTCCACTTTAAATTGATACAAATGTGATGACTACACAGCTGCTACACCGCCCGACAAGAACCTTTTTTTGTTGCGTTATTCTGTATTTGCATCACTTACCTTGTTTATCTAAAAGACACAAAAGTAAAGGCTCTCTAGAGCTCGTCTGGTATTTACACCATCTATATACACACATTTCTGTTTTTCATACAAAAATGGTCTTTTCTGTAAAGAAATAAAAAACTTCCAGCAGGCAGAAGCTGTGAGGTTAAATTGAGATGAAAGGTTGGTGCTTACTCAGGAGGAAGCAGATTGTGAGTCCTCTTTTAATTGAATGGTGGTTTTACAACATGGTCATTGGTGATGTGTAAAATATAGCTTGTCTCTTCTACTTTGATGTGTTTTCCATACTTCATCTTGCCACTTTAGTTGATGGAAGATGTTAATATTTACCTGAGATCTTCTTCTTTCAACATTCCTCAGGGCTATAAAATAAAGCAGGAACACATGAAATGGGTTAATACCTTTTTTAAAGCTGAATGAAATATATACAGCGATAAAAAAAAGTATGAATCTAAAACCTCCAATGGTTTTAGACTGGGAGACCAATAAAAGCTAATGGAAAAAGACATTAGGCTGTATCAGCTAAAGCGGATATCTTTACTCTTTGTTGTATGGTGAAAGACAACTTGGCCCACTTCCATTTTGCTCAGAAAACTCAAGGACTTAATTCTACCTGGCCCGTTTGATGTTTAGTGTAACACATGGAATGAAGATCAAAGGATGCATGAAACAAACTGAGACCAAAGCACATCAACAAGCCAAAACTGAGTTAATGTGAACTGACCATGAAAATTCAAAGTGTTTATTTTATTTTGTTTTTTTAAATAGTATTTTATGCATTCACAACAATGTTGAACATCTGGGTCTTTAGATTTAGCAGATAGTTCCCTTTATGCATCTTTATGTGTGTATGTGTTGTTGTAAATCTGTGGAAGAACATGCGTCCATGTTCAGGTTTTGATCTGTGTGTGCATCATAACTTGTCTTAGTTTGCCTTAAATAGATACCCCCGTCAGCTGACCTGACGTTTTGTCAGGACATCTACCATGTTGGTTATCTTCCAACTCCCATTATTTGAGTGCTTTCATTTTCATCATATCGCAGATATCTGGATTTGT
The DNA here is from genome assembly GCA_028567055.1 of Leptatherina wallacei. NCBI lineage: Eukaryota > Metazoa > Chordata > Actinopteri > Atheriniformes > Atherinidae > Leptatherina > Leptatherina wallacei. Next base: position 8,774,514 of record JAOXYM010000018.1, read on the forward strand.
AAATGGCATCCTCTACTAATCCACATGTGTAATTTATTCCATTTAAACTCTGTCTACGGATATGACATTTATTCAGATTTCTTTACTTTTCCTAAATATTGGACAGCAAATGTACACTACACTGCCATCTTATTTATATCTGCCTTTCCCATCTTCTAACTGAGAAAAAAAGGAAACAATTAGAAATATTGAATGCTGCATCTGTTTTTACAGCTTGCAAAAAAATAGGGTTGCAGAAAGGCAGAAATACAAAGGGAGGAATAATGGGAATGGGAAGTGATGGTAAACGTGAGAGAAGTAATCCTAATCTCTTAAAAAAAAGTGGACAAAATCAGATAAGGGGTGAGTGAACACAAAAGTGGAATAAAACTCCTCAATCCTTTTTCAGACCATTTTAATATTTGAATGTTCACTGAAATGACTTTGTGAGGAGGGACATACAGTTGGAATAAGATGATGTGCACTTACCGGTAGTGACAGAGAAGCATTTAACCGCAACTCTCCAGCTTGCCAAAAATATTCGCCAAATAAATGTTTGCAAGCTATAACATTAATAATTTGTAACACGTATAACCTATTTACGTCTGCTAAACCGGCTAAAAACTAACATTTACTGTCCTAACTGTACTACGTCGGTATAAATCCCGCCCCGTCCTCTACGTTGGTACATCCATCCGTTTAGTGCGAGTAGTGTGCATTGTTCTACACTAGATTTTTGGCCGTTTTTAGGGCAGCATCCGGTTACTTTCAGTGCACTGAATTTTTGGTTAAATGCACGTGTGAATGCGCTATGCACTTAAATGTAGTGTTCGAAAGTGCAGTACAGCACACCCCAGGTGTCCATCTTGTATTCATCAACTGTTCTTCATTTTGTCCTAGGATTACCACGGGTGGTACAGTTTGACAGTATGTGACCCAACCATGAGGGTAGAGACATTATTTGATCACATTATAAGAATGTCTGCCTCCTTGTCATCTATTTATCTTTCAAATCAGTGTTATAAAAAATGTTTTCGACTAGAAGTTAGAAAAAAAAGAGAAATATTAGAGGAAACTATTAGCATCACATCAGCGTGAAGTTACTGATAATTAAATGTCCATCTGAAAGACTGTCTGATGAGAGATTGACTTTTACGTGCTTAGTTTGTTTTCAGAGTCCTGTCATAATTGTGCGTAGCTGGAGCTTTCATTTTCCCCTGCATTTCAAGGCTTAGTGGGTTTGCTACTTGATCAATACAGAGAGGAATTTAGTTTAAATGTATTTGCCTTATTGGTTCAGTTTTATTGAATAATGTTGCTAAAGCTTTTAAGGCAGAGCTTTTACTTCTTTGTGGGACCCAGAAGGCACAAAAAATGGATTATAGAGGGAGTGAGTTGAATTGTTATTTCATATGTGGCATAAGCATTGGTTTGACATGTTGCCATGGAAAATCCTTCTCCAACCTGGTTGTTTCTGTACAGTCTACTTGTCTATTAAAATTATTGGTCATTTTAATTAATGATTCTAAAGGGTTACATGCCATATAACAAACAATACATTCACCAACTTCTTTTCTTGCTGTTGTAACATGACCGGTTTGCAGGGTCATGAACATTTTATACATTAATTATGACTGTGTAATCGTTCATGGGAAATCATCAGCAGTTTGTCAGATGAATGTGCTCATTAAATTTTTTTTATAAAACAGATGAGCAAACTACTCTTTCACTTTCGGGAATGTGTAATTTTTACACAACTGTAGATAAAACTTGTTGAACTCCACTTGCATCAACAGATTAAATGTTATGTTTCTGAGTAGCAGGGTGTTTTTTGCATCATGTTGCATTTCTTCTTTGAGCACAGCGTTGTCAGCCACATTGGGGGAGAAAGTGTGCAGATCATTGAAAGGAGGGGGCTCACAGCAGAACTGCAGCCCCCTCTCCGCCTCCTGTCTAAGCAAAGAGAGAGATGGCTGCAGAGATGCTCCCACTCTGTGCAGTGATCCTGCTGAGAAGAGTAGGGAGATGAAGCATGGGTCCAACAGCCAAGTATGTCTCATAGTGGAGAGAGAGGCACAGATTGGCTCGTCAGAAGGGGCTATGAGGACTCTTACAAAAAGATGCAGTAATTTTGTCTCTCAGATTAAGAAACATAAATACCACTTGTATCTCTCAAGAAAACAAAAACAATCAAACAAACAAAAAACAAACGAGATATGAATATCAATAGCAATGTGTTTGAGCTGTTTTCTCTCCTTTTGACCTCTGTCCAGAAATTTCAGTAAACTGTAATGTTCTGCATCATCTTATCTCTTCAGTTCTCCCGCGCTCTTTCTTCTTTTATCTTCTCTTGTTATTCATGTTCTGCTTTGTTAAAAAACAAAAAACAAACAAACAAAAAAAACTCTGAATTTACATGAAACAGTTCTTCATGATAACCATTTGTGTGTTATAATGGTCTTTATTTATTTTTTAAGATTTCCCCCTTGTAATCACTTAGTTTGGTTTATAGGTTGTCAGCCTTTATGCATGCACATACTGTTCTACTCTTTTAGTACATGGGAGCTTTGGGGCTTACACTTTTAAGCCAAGTTCTCTGACTCTGCACTATTCAATGCCTTCATTATAAGAAGTGTACAGCCCATTGCATAGGTTTATATGCCATTTAGTTTTATGAATGCCAGTAAGTTGCAGTTACTAATGGGCTGCTGTTAAATCATGCATACATTTAATGGCCACATGAACTTAAAAAATAATGAAAAAAAGATGCATGTTTTTAGTGTTCAATGAAACCAACAGCCACCAGACTCAATATGAATTTTGTTCTGACACTGTGCTGCTGCTGAAATATGACTTTCACTGCTGATTTATTTTGTTCATTTTTGGAAGATAGTGCTTCATCTGATTTCATTAAACAAATGCAATATTGTTTTTCATTGCAGGAACTTCATTTAAAGGTTAAGTCACAGACTTGAAGCTAACAATGCTTTACCAGTTTAAACCTGTTGGATTAAAAAAGCAAGACACCAGATTCACAATTTTTAAGTGGTTTAGGTTTGTGTTTACGTGTGTGTAAAGAGCATAAAGGAGTGCATGTCCAAAGTAGAAAGGATTGAATGTCAGATTAAAGTGACATTTTTGTTTAAATAAAAAAAAAAAAAAAAAAAAAATTGCGTCTCAGAAATTACAATTCATCTCAAAACAAGAACTCTCTTGCCAGCAACTGAAAGTCAGGCTAAATCAGTAAACTCTTTGAACAGATTGCTGATGATGATGGGTTAGTTAGTGCTGAAAAGACTACCAAAATGAAATTTAGGTGTGTAATATGGAGACTATTTGGGAAATAAATTTGGACTTGGCCCTTTAAAATCTTAAGAACCTTCCAAATACCGTAAAGTTATCGTCAAGGATATCTTCAAGTTTTGATGAGTTGATAGAGAAACATAGAAAATATTAAGACTCAATCATCAGATCTACAAATCGGTTTATAGTTTATAGTAACCATGTAACAGCTAAAGAGAAGAAAGTTGGATATCTGTTGGTAATCATTTAGGCTCTATTCACACAGGGGTGAGTTTAGGTGATTCTGCTGCAATTGTTTATCGTTCGGACATTTTGTCCACACAGAACCGGTGTTTTGGGATACAGAGACTACTGTTCTTTTAAAACAGTTCATGAAAGTTAACAGCTATGCCAATGCTACCCTTTTCCATCCTAGAAGCATCTTTTTTATGACCCAATGATGCAATTGCCCCAGAACCCTTTCACAGCACTGGCTGTCAATTTTCACACAAGTGCTGTTTTGCACACTGTGTTTCTATAAAGCAAAAAAAGCAAAAAAAGAATGCCCAGCCAATGTTGGGATGTGTTGACATCCTAACATTTTAGAAAATTTACTCTGTCTTCTGAATATACACCATTATTTATTTTGGGAGTCCATAGGTTATAATGGAGCCTGACAACTTTCAGGACTAAATCTACACTGACTGATATTTACTGCAAATTAACATATGCCCACTTTGGTTCTGGTTAAACTGGTGTGAACATGGGCACCAAGGTACTGAGACTCCAGAACAGAAACAATGCCAGAACCAGAACCATGTCTGTGTGAAAGCACTATAGTGCTTTCACACAGACCTCCCTGTTCTTCTTCTTCTGCCTTTTCATTGCTGGTGGTTTGCGTCTGCATGCTCCATGTCTTCAATTTTTGGTGTATTTCTGTGGCAGCGTTGCAGTACCTCTTACAGGCCTGGCATTGATACAACAGCATTTTCACTGGAAATGTGTGGACACACATCTTTCTGGAAAAACTTATGTCTGTACGAAAAACTTATTTCAAAAACGTTGTTTCATATCTGTGTGGATGTGGCCTTAGTTTTTGAAGCAAAGTTTTAACTCTTAACAGAAAAGTATGATGATGTTGGTCAGAATAAGAACTCGTTTCTGGGCAGCTTTTGTTGTGTCATAGCAAGTTTTGCATGCCTACAAAGTATATGGCTTCTCATGGTGTTGTGCATAGCTCCTAATTAACCCAAGTTATTGCTTGAAAACTACAGCACCATTGTGAGTCACTGGGGAACATGACTCACCTGAGTTGACCATATTGCACAAGGATTCCAGGAGAAGGCGAAACAGTACATATGACTAACTTGAAAATGAAGTAAAGCACATAGAGCCGGGCTTGCTAACAGAGAAAGAAACAGGAGACCAAACTGTTTGTGGAGCTATACCACTAAAGATCAGACCTGATCAACCTCTCTGGTAATTAGGGTGGGCATTGGATGAAATGTTCTTAATTGATCATTGGGAGAATTAATGATCGATTTTCGATTAATCATCAATATTTTTATATGAAAATTTAGTATTTATAGGTTATATTAAAATGCAGTGAAAGAAGAAAAAACTGAGCGTGTTTCCTCATTTAGAAATGTATTACAAGATGAATGACTTGTGGCAGTTAAACGGAATTCATTCAATGGTTATGCTGGAAAATATGCACTCAGAAACAACTTCACCACCAGTCTAAAGATGCATTAGTTTTATCGATTAAAAAAATAATGTCATTGATAAAATTCTTAATGATCGATTCGTAGATCATCGATTAATTATGCCCATCCCTACTTGTAATCCAGCCTATGATGGAGGAAATCCTATGATAGCAGTGCTGATGACACTGCTCTTTACTGAGTTGAAAATGAAGTAGCCTAAGCATAATGAAGCTAAAACGATCAAAGGTAAAATACTAAACTAAAATAGCCAAGTGGAAGGACAATGCAGTGAGCACACAAAAAATTGGATGAATGAACAGTGCTTTCATGGAAAAGTTTGTTGATTAGGTAGGAATGATTGATGTAGGAAGGTGGTGGGCTGGCGTTTGATGGAGTGGTACATGTGACCAGCAGCGACCTTGCGTGCCTGTTTTGCAAGGCTAAAATTCTTTGCTATCGTATGAATACTGTAATGCTATGTGAGGATATTAAATCACACATGCAAGAATAAATAGACACGGATGCACATTTAAAAGCTGAGATGCTTTTATCCTGACACAAGAGTGTAGTTATTTTAGGATGGTATGGTATCAAGGGACTGCAATGGGCTGTCTGTGTTTGGGGGATGTGACAGTGTTGCCAGGTTCAATATCATTAGCATGGTTTGGTTTCACCTGTCTCCCCGCATACTGCATCTTATTTCAGACTCACTTTGAAAAAAAACTCAAAGCTCATCAGCAAAAGAAAGAGAGACTAATTGTCCAGTGCAGCCTAAACACCCATTTTAAAATGACAAGTAAATAAAATCCCAGTTTGAATTTCAGCTTGTTAATTTTGTATATTTCATGGATCATGACTTGCTAAAAAAATGAAAGTGAAAGTGGTTAAGTGGATGAACATGTATTTACAACCCTCTGAACAACCCTCTAAATAATTCACTTAAAATATAACTTTGATTTCTTTAATTCCCTCAGAGTTGAAACAATATGACACTAGATTTGTCACCACTTTTCTAAGAAGGGAAGGATAATGTTCCTGTAATCGGCCCTCAGAGATTATTGGAGTTTGTTTATTGTTGTGTTTGATAGATCTATGGGGAGGGCTCACTTATCATTGCTGCTTTTAAAAGTGACCTTGGAAACTCATTTGTTTTTCCTCCGTTAACCACAGATCCAATACTGCCTGCAGATGATTATACCAACGGCAAGGCTCACACACATGGTTTAGAATGGTGTGACGTGATTGATGTTGTGTATATATGTGTTTATGTCTTTGGAAACCTTGCTTGGTGATGATGGTAAAGTGTACTGTCAACTAAGTTTGACAGAAGTTAAAGAGAAAGTGAAAAATTGGGGAAAAAAGCAACTTGTTTGACAAAATGTCTTTAGCTTGATCTTTAGTCATGCAATCAATTTGTGCTTCCGTGGGTAATTTAGTTGACGTCACCATTCAGTAATGTTAGCCATTAGATTGTATGGTTGCCTCATCAGTGCAGGTTCCACATTCAATATATATCTGTGACTTTGCTTACATCCTCCTTAACTTCTTGAGCAAAAGTAATAAATCATACTGTTTGGATCAACTGTGGAACAAGTAGCAAATTAACTATTTATTCAGTTATATATTCTTGTCACAAAGCCTTCTTGTTATTAAAAAAATCTCAATGAATTTCCATCACGGTCACATCTTTTATGCTGTTAGAAGCTGAAAAATATTAGTGGGCAAAGATTCCATATCTGGCTTATGAATATATGGGTCACCATCTGTTGTAGTTGTTTTTCTTTTTTTGGGATCATGTAATATGATTATCTTATAAAATAGTGAGAGTAAAATGAAAGCAAAGCAAAATTCAGGCATCAGTAAAAAAAAACTACTTATGTATCGGTTGAAGCCAGAGATTTAATCGTGATAAGGAACAATTAAATGGAACATTTTCGACACTCAGTCTGTCTTTCTTTAATTGTCCAACCAAATCCTCATCCAAATGTTTGTTTCTGTCCCATTTGGAGTTTGATTAGGTCACTACAAGTTGTCATTTTTTCAGTCTGCCCAAAGAAAATCTCTCATAATTACAGTGGTTCATACCTGGCTGTTGCTGACTCTACTGAACCCATTCCTCACCGGCCAGATTTTTCTTTGTGGTCGCCTGAACTGCAGTTGTCTGCAAAATTATTCATACCCTTCCATTAAAGAAGGGAAAAAAAACAGCTGTCAGTGAAATAAGCTGAAACTGACAAAAGTAATGATATATAAAAAATTTATGAAAATCAAGACTTTTTTTATTGTGTTTCAATAGAAATATAAAAAAAAAAAAAAACAAGCAAAAAATATGAGAAATTGATATGCGTTACGTCACTCATAAGCTAATATTTTGCTGAGCAATCCTTTGAGACAAACACTGCAATCATGCAATTTCTGTAACTCTCAATCAGACTTCTGCACCTGTTGACAGGTATTTTGGCCCACTGCTCATCAGCAAAGTGCTCTCATTGGTCAAGGACTGTATTGTTTGTTTGTTTATTATTATTTTTTCAACTCAATTGAATAAAAAAAAACATGTTGTATTTCACTAAATTATAATTTTGTAAATTTATATTTATTACTACTTTTTTCAGTCTCCAGTTATTTGAATTACTATTGTGAATTTTGCCTTTTCTTTAATGGAAGGGTATGAATAATTTTGCAGACAACTGTAGATAATGAAATGGGCTGGAAAATTTGGTTGGCAACTATTATGGACTTTGGCCCAAGATGTTTGGTCAGTCAGCAGTTTTACTTGTCCTGTACTGAAAGCTTGCAGTGGGTTTAGAATCAACAGATTTTCCACATAGTGACTGAAGCACAAGTGGATTTGCAGCAAGCTTTTAGAGAGGCATTAAGAAATACGGATATATACATATATATATTTTTTATATGAAAACAAGAGAATTCCTATAAGGGAGCAAAGATGCAGGCCCTGTGTTGCTCTTCCCTAAAGGAAATATCTTTCAATCAGTGTCCATATTACATGTTCTGTGAGGGCAGAAAATGTGTTGTGGGAAGAGGAAGAAATAAATCCCTCAGAAGATTTAACAAGGCTTTCTGATGGGGCCAGAGGTCTGCTCATGAATAATACATGATGACTGAGGGAGGAGGGATAAGAGACATATTGGCTTTGTTGGACCGGGGAGTCTACGGGAAGAGTAGGCATGTTGACTCTGATGGGTCTGCCACTTTACTGGCTTGGTGAAGGCTTCATCCTCTTCTGCAATTCCTTTTTTTCCACTATGCACTTCATTTCAGAGTAACCCATGAGAAATAACTACCCTCAAGGCCTCTTTTTATGTTTTAGCTTTAACTTGTAGTGTAAGGTTTGGGCCGGCCTTTATTGCTTGAGTGATTGTTGTTTGAGAAAAAATGAGTTAACAGTGTTCAGGGTCCTGAGTTTGGAACAGAGGTGGTTAATTTTAAACCCCTGGTGTTTCTCTGGTTTGGGTTGTATATGAAGGTCACAGCTACAGCTCCATTGCCAAAGCTTTTATACTCCCATTCTGGACTTGAGGGTCTTCCACACTGATTAGTTTTCCCTCAGAATGATGTGGTGGTCTGCATGTGCGAGTCAGAGTTTTTATATCAGGAACAATAACGGAGAGAGAGACTTTATCAGTATATGCAGACGTTTATAACTATGAACTGCTGTTGGTGGTGTGTCTGTGTGTGTTTGCATGCCCATCTGGATAAGCTGGCATGTGCAATAATTCACATAGCCTCATTAAAATGCTGAAAGTTTTGGCTTTAAAGTCACTGTGACCCCTGGTCTGCTGTAAGCACCGTGACGTGCATACTGAGCAGGGCTCTGATTGATCTGCCTAAGTAAGTGCAATTAATGGGAACACTCTTCACTGAGATTCTGCCCTCTCTCCCCACCAAACACATGCAAAACACACACACACACAAATGCACCCATGTTCATCAGATCTCATATCACAATGAATTCAAGCTCAAAAAAGTGCTTTAAAGACTTTGATCCAAATGTGGAGCTTGCGACCTTTGACACCAAAACTCCGCCCATTACTAATTATGCATAGGGTAATTTGACACCTTGCCCTGGAACAGAAAACCACTGACATGAAACGATGAATATGAAACAGAAAATAGACCCTTTCTGTCAAGAAAGTTTGCTGACTTGCCTAATGACGATGACCTTTGTTCAAAATCCTGAAAGGAGTTACCAGATTTTAATAAGTCACATCACATCAATATGTAAAGTACCTTTGTGCTTGTGTAATGTAATTAAATTTGACTGGCCTTGCATATTCCTTAAACACTCAGTCATAATAGTGAAAAGTCATGTCCAAGCCACAGGGATTTGTAAAACTGTCCTTAGATAACTGACAACCAGCCATAAAGATTGAACAATCATGAATATATTCCAAGCTTTTTTTTAAGTTGATTTCATGCAACACGTAGAAAATAGCTACTAAATGGGATGCATGCAACCTACTGTATTGCTGAAAGGTTTTGTATCAATGTCTGGTTTAACGACATGGTCTTCACACTCAGGTGCACCATGTGACTCACCAGCTGCCTATATCCTCGTATCGCCCAAAATACATTTTCTTGGACAATCGTGAAAAGTCATACTGAGACTGAGGAGCATTGGGGGCTTGGAAATGGAAACTTATTTAGCTCTGGACTCTCAAGACAATTTAAGCATTAAATCAATTTTTTCCAGCCAGACGGTGAGGTGAAAAGGAACTGTAGAAGTAGCCACATCAACTCTCTGGAGACCTCCATCAGCTTGCTTGAGACAGTTGACTCTTTGCGGTCACTTTCACCCTAAACTTTAAGGATTTGAGGAAAAACTGTGGGAATACAGCGAAACAGACAAATATGATGTTTTACTCCCTAAAAAACTTTCTTTATAAACTGAGGGGGCCCTCCGTTCTATGATTTGTACAGTTTTAATTGAAGAGATTTCTTCTGAAAGGTACAGCAAGTTACACTTTTCAGCTGAAAGCTGTCAGTAGATTTGATCTCTCATAGATTCTTGTCTTGTTTACCCCTTTTTTTTGCTGTGTGGTATACACTTGATGTGCTTTATTTATGTCCTATTTCTTTCATAGACAAATGATTACTGGGTTGCAAGTTTCTTATTCTGTTTTTGAATTGATCTTTTTCTTGTCTTTTTTATGTTATAGATAGCAGGTGGAGGGGTGGCTTAAAATGTATACTACTGTAAACCTACATCTTAGTAGGTTAGTTGAAGTGTGCATAGCTGGAAATGCAAATTTCAAATTAACGGTTAACACTTGATCTAATTTGTGTCTTTGTGTGTATTTTCACACAACATGTGTGTGGTTTGGAGGGTGTTTGCACATTTGTTCTAGTTTGTCTTAAGATAAAACATGATGCATCCTTACATGACTTTGGCTTTAACAACTGCAGAAGTGCCTGGTAAGCAATAACCCTCATTAGTATACAGATCAGGAGGCACTTTTAAGTGTTTGTGATCTATAATTCAACATTACTTTTCCAAAGCAATAAAAGCAGCATCTTTTCTCTCCAAGTGCCAGTGCTAGTTTTTGCTGGTCCTTTTTATTGGGTTGCAGTTTGGTTAAGAGTTGTTAACATTACTTGGGCCAGACCTTCATTTTGATAGATCTTATGGAATTAACATATTAACACATCTAAGTCATGATCAAATTATGTTTGAAACCTTGCTATAATTACAATTAACAAACAATACTTTGGGAATCACTGTTGAAGACTGCCAGTTTTGGCCAGCATCTGTGATATATGGTTTGCCATTGCCCTCAACTTTATAGGAAACTTGATTGATTATATAATTGTCATATGCCACAAAACAAAAATGAAAGCAGTTGATTTTTCTTGCAGTAATAAATAATTAGCCAGTTTCTAGATGTAGAATCAGAAAATTCTTAACCCAAATATTCAACAAAATGTGTACCTTCATGCGGTGAAATAGCACACACAAGTAGCATGGCAGACTAAACATAATGAAGATGAAAGCACAGGAACAGATTCAGTAGCTGAGTTCTTTTACCAGGGCTTTGCATCAGGGCTGATCAGATGCTGCAGAATCTGATAAATACTGCACCTTCATCTTAGAAGTTTTGAGTGAACAGGATTTGCTAACCAGTACATTAGCTTACAGTAATGTTGCTCAGTGTTGCAGTGAAGATACCACTTAATGTTGTAACATACTAATATACATGGCGCTCTTCTCTTTGTCTACAGGTTTACTGGCCCCAATCTTCCCTCACCCATCATTAGCAGCAAGAACTGGCTTCGACTGCACTTTACCTCTGATGGCAACCACAAGTTAAGAGGTTTCAGTGCTCAATATCAAGGTAAGATAAAGAGAACTGTTATTTTTTTAAGGTAGGACATTCATTCTGATCATCAAATGTTTCAGTTTTATGTATTATATGTTCAGTTGTGTGAAATTGGCATTTGAAATTGCTAAATACTTGTTTTTTGATAATAAAGGACCATCCTTCTTCTGATGAAAAGAGACTCAACATGATACTTTAGAGCAGGGCTCTTCAATTAGCAGCCTCATGCGGCCCAGAAGCAACTTCTATGTGGCCCAGCTTATGATTCTGCCAACACACAGCTTTAAGTGTGGCAAGAATGGACTTTTATGGGGATGGACAGTCTGTCTCCATAAAAGGCTCGGGTGGCAAAATGGTAAACAGAGGGTGGCAGCCTTTCTGCCACTGTTAACCAGTGGCTGTTACTGAGCGTGAGATTTACTTGCCGGGTTTAAAGGCTAGCGTTTGATTTTTATGGACATGAGAACGGACCAGGCCTGGACAAGAATTACTCCATATGTACATTATTTAAAGTCAAAATAGAATATAATAGTAATACTACAAACATTAGTTCCAACCCCAAGGTAGAGGAGGAGAATAAACATAATATGAAAAATATGGATAGGCTATGTGCTGGATTTATTCATGGTTTGACATAAATAAAAGGTAGTTGACCTAAGTTTGTTTGGATACTTAAATTAATGGATACTGATACTTTAAAGTAAGAAGTACCCATGGAGTGAAAAAAAAAACTCTGAAAGGGGAATAAAAGATGTATCCAAAAGTGCAATTTGATTGCATATTACAACTAGAGCTACTAGCATAATACAAGTATGTATGCTGTGATACATGTAGCGATAAATGACATTCATTCATTTTCTGTACCGCTTAATCTAATTTAGGGTCGTGGGGGGCTGGAGCCTATCCCAGCAATTAGCAGGCGAGAGGCAGGGTACACCCTGGACAGGTCGCCAGTCAATCTGTGTAAATGAAAACTAAATTAAAGTGTGACATATGCCATAAAAATCTTTTAATTTTACCCGCTACTTACAGGCCTAAGACAATTTCTGGCACTGTTAAATTTGTTCGTCTGAAAATCTGGCCCAGATGAAGATGCAATTGAGCCCTGCTTTAGAGCAATGGTTAGGATATATTTGACATATCCAGATAATAAACTTTTGTTACTTTTAACACATAATGATCTTTATTTCTATCCCACTCCCTTTCCTAATTGAAAATTAGCTTAAAGGCCCATTATATAACTTTTCAACCTTGAAACTCCACTTTCCGGACTCGTTTGATGGCACAGTGACATCTATTATGTGCATTTTTAGAGCCGTCGCGGCCCAGAAGCGCCCCGCGGCTGAGAAACTGCACTATGCAACTTTCACATCCGGGACGCCGCCTGCTGAGTTTCACTTTGCGCATGTGTTACACGCTAGCAAGCGAATGTAAACAAACCAGCCGTTTTGAATGCACGCTGGCGGATTCAGCAAAGAAACACTAGAAGAGATTATGGGAGGAAGAGAGGAAACAAAGGAGAGTCAAAGAGGGCAAGAGATAAGACAAGTGTCAAGAAAAGACTGTTTTTACCGTCTGGAGAGAGCTCACAGTACAGGTAGGATGCAAGATGGATGCTGAATTAGCCGCCGATAGGGGGCGCGTCACTGAAAAAATTGTATAAGTTGTATAGTCTCTCTTTAAATTTCCTTATAACGCAAGCTGCCTTATTTTGAGATTTTGTTGTTTGGAAAGTGCACTAGTAGAAATGGAAAATGGTTTAACCTTTATGAAATTATTTGGGATTACTCTGAATTAAACCACATTTCGGGATCCTTTTTAGAATGAAAATTATTTAACACACATTCAGGCAGAAACATACAGACCCAAAAAAATCCTTTTTGTTACAGGGGTCCATTTTCTGTCCCATAACTCCTCGAGGTTCAGGGATCACGACTGAGAGGGGATAAGCTGGGAAAGAGATTAGTTTGTCTACAAAAAAGGTGGTCGCTAAGGTTCTCATTTCCAGCCATCCACAATGGAGATGATAGGAAGAGAGAGAGAGAAAGAAAGTATAGAGATATTTAGAAATAGGAACCTACACCACAAGCACAGTTTTTAGCTGCTAAAAAACAAATCTTGGGGAAACACCAGCCAGACTGGAGATGTTTAAAATATGTTGTCATAGTATGGAGAAATAGATTAGATGTTCTCACCATCTCTTTGGTTTGACATAAGAAATATGCACTGATGTCATCTTTGTTTATGCACATTAAGAGATTATAGCAGGTTCGAGTTTGTGCTTACCTTGTTAACTTTTTTTGCTGCCTGCAACATTGTTTATCAAAGCTTTTAAAACCTGAGGATAGTTTTTGTAAAACATCTTAATGTTTGGGCTTGTGAAAGAAACTAAAAACATGATTTAAAAAGAAATATTGAGACTGTATTTATTATAAGTAATTTTCCCTTAGTTTGTCTGTTTTAGAAATATCATTGTGATGCGTACATCAGTCCTTGCTTAAAAGGCAAAAACACACTTCTCAGCAGGTCTGAATTTTTTGACAAAAGTTTTTATGGTAGCACATTACTGTCTAGCTTATCACAGACTACATTCAGGAACAGAGTCCTGAAAATGTTTTATGGATGTCTCAGTTACATAATCACACACAGAACCAGACACCAACATAACCAGTTTTAGAAAAAAAACAAGTTTTGAATTAATAGTTGTCAGGACAGATTTAAAAGGGAAGAGGTTATAGCTGCTGGTCATTTTCTATGTAGTGTTTAATATTACTGTAAATAACTTTTTAATGCTTCCATATGTGCAGGGATTCTCT
>JAOXYM010000018.1:8803204-8814585 GCA_028567055.1 Leptatherina wallacei
TGAATGTTTGTTGGTGACGGGAGAGGCTGTTGGTAACATTGTTTCAGTCGGTGTGCCCCAAGAGCAGCTTTGGCTTCACATGGAGCTTACCACTAATCAAGATTGCCATAAGATAGCATGCTACCCCCCCAGTCAGTGTGACTGGCGAGTGAATGAATAATGGATTTATTGTAAAGCACTTAAAATTTTGTGAACAGAAAAGCACAATATAAATCTAATCTATTATTATTATTTTATTTTATTTCATTATTCTTATTCTTATCATTCTTATCATTATGTATATTTTGTTTATGATCAAAAATGTTATTAAAACTTTTCAACATGACAACAAACTAATTTGGTTGATTAAAATACTTTGACCCTTGCTTGCAACATTTTAGGTTATAAACATGAGCATATCACAGGAACTTCAAATGAAACAGAGCTGAATGATGTTTTAAAACCTGATGTGTTACTTCCAATGTTGCTTTAAGCTGTATGCCAATTAGAAATGAAGAACTGACATCAAATGAAGCAAATTTATTTTGGTTCAGCCTTATTTGTATGGTGTCAAATTGATGTCTGTTTCAGCCATGTGTTAATTATGTGTTCAATTAATTATTGCATCATATTTGATGGTTTAAACATTAAGGTCAAAAATGGTCAGCAGGCTTTTGTTTAATTAATATTTGTATTTTTCTAACTATCTAATCCATATGTCTTCATGTGTTGGGGTGTACATGCATTAGAGCTTTAGCTAATAATGCATGTGTTTAGATTTCTGAGATGAGCAGAGTGACAGCATGAGTATCTGAATTTGTGTGAGTGTTCAGTGTGTTCCCAAAGCTTTCCTTCCAGATCAGTCTGCTTTGTTTTCCACTCAGAAGCACAGCAAGTCTTCTCCCTTGCCCATGGATGCTTATTTTTCATCAGTAAAAATAACAGAGAAAGTGGAGCAGCATGCCGAACCAAAGTGTAATTAAAACAATGAGTTCTACTTAATGAAGGGGAAGAAACACTTTGAAACACTTCACCTCCCAGACTGGAGCTCCCAAAATCTAATTTGCATTCCCAATTACTTGTATTTTAAGCCTGATCATAAACTGCATTTGCAAACGCAGTCATATGAGGACACACACTCTTGCATACCCATACACTCTTGAGTTGGTTAAACACACTTGGGACTGGCCTCAGGTTTTCTGAAATTGTAATGCTTGCAAAAAGATCAGGAAACAAATGCAAATGATCAGGTTTATCGTGGATGCATCCATTTGAATGTATCAGACAGAGAGTGTGTGATTTTCTTTTTTTTTTCTTTTTAATGTAGGTAAATACTGGAAATGTTTGCACTAATCAGTGTGTCTAGCATTGAGGACAGACCATTGTGTCCTTTATGTGTCTAGAGGGATTATGTTGTATTATCTCCATGATCAAAATGTGGAAATTGGGATAAGTTTTCACATTTGATCAGATAATGAATTGGTCATAAGGGTGTCAGTGTCCACCCATTGCTTCCTGTACTATGTGTCTGGACAGACCTGAATGAGAAACTGCAAGTTTAACAGTTGGTGACTACAATTGCGACATACATACGTACAACTGCGAGGTGATGATTGTAGTTCCTAGAAGTGGGACTTTTTCAGACTGCTGAGCATAAAGAGTTGATCATGTGTGTTAGCATATTTTAATGAAGCAGAACTTTGCTACCACAAATATTTTACAGCATCTGTTGGGAAAAAATGCTGGTACTTTTGCTCCTTGCTTTAATACTCAGTTATGCACTCCAGACTTTAGCTGATGCATGAAATATTTTTGGATGTAGTAGTGGAACTATGGGTGTGTAAAGCCCTTTGAGACATTGTACATATACTGGGTTATACCATTGAACTTTACTTATAAAGTAAAGTCTTCCTTAGTCTATGACTACAGCACACTTGTTGAGAGCAGTTGGGTCAGTTTTGAATGTCAAGTAGAGGAGGACACAAATATCTCACTTCTATTCCCATGTTAGTTTTGATCAAATGGTCTGTCTGTTTTGGATATGAAATTGTCATACTTGGTACACACTTTCATATAATCATGTATAACAAGGTGCATAGTCCATGAAATGTGTGTACATATTGGTACACAGAGACATCAAAGGACTGTTATTCATGTTATTCATCACATATTCCTTGAAGTTTTAATTGCGGGGACCCGTGAGGCAGACAGGCCTTATGTAAGAAGCAGTGTAGTTTCTCTGTGTGTGTGGGTATTTTTTCTGCATTTGCATTAGTCTGCAGACACTATTTGCATTATTGCTGGATTGTTCTTTTAGATCTCTTTGATGGATCTGAGACATTATCTCTTAGGCTCACCTTAGAACTTGCTCTCAACACCCCTCCTTTAAAGGTGACTTCCACATAAGATTAATGTGTTGTGTTGTAATGAGGCTGCCTAAGGACAGCCATATATCCAAACAGCAGTGTACTCTAAATATGTGTTCTAAATGATCATCATCATTAGGGCAGAGTTTGGATTTACACCCAGCATCCCCCCTGGTGCGATTTAAAATCATTTTAGACTCTCCCATCATTTCCTGGATGGATGAGCTTATTTGCTTTGTGCATTCCCCATCCAGATGCCTCAATTGGATGCCTCAGCATTCCCATCTGCGGTCTTCAGCTTCTGAAAAGAAGAATAAGTGAATCAAAAAGGGATAAATAGATATTGCCATAATGAAACTGATGTGTGCGTGGCTTTCAGGGAGAAAGCAGTAAATAAATAAATCATGGGGGGAAAAAATTCTCATATTTTTTTATATATATTTATTTCTCACTCAATATCTTTATTCAAATCAACAAAAAATTGTTTTTATCTTTTTCTGATTTCAATTCGATAACCATTAGTGAAGACATAACGTAAAATGGCTTAATAGTAAAATAAATTCTGGATCTAGATAAACATAAGAAGTTGATATCTCTCAAACCAAAGCAACCATGACACATCCATGATAGATGTAGTAAATACACAGAGTTTAGTTCAAGGTAAAACAGATGGCTGTCAAAGAGCTTTTTGTCAATTGATACGCAATGTCAATCCAAACATTTCTGTCTCCAGTATTTTATTACCTTTTTGCTAACAAGCTAGTTACCTTCAGGAATGAGAGATTGTTTGGTAGATGGTTTTGATTTGTGTTAATCCATGTTATCTAATACATACTTTATCATGAATCTTAAATTCATTCCTAATTATCTGTTTGATGTGTTTACCTCTGCCAACAGAAATTGAGCAAGGCAGTTGTGGAGATCCTGGAATCCCGGCTTATGGTAAACGGGAGGGGACAGGCTTTCGTCATGGCGACAGGCTATACTTTGAGTGTCTGCCTGCCTTTGAACTGGTGGGAAAAAAGAACATTACCTGCCAGAAGAACAACCAATGGTCGGCTAAGAAACCCAGCTGTGTTTGTAAGTTATGCAAAGTCCAACATTTTTCTGATTTGACATACTGTGTACACAGCTGTGTCCCTACTGACATGGGTGCATGAAAACAGTACAAATGAGCACAAAGATGGCAGCATTATAGCTGCTCAGATTATCCTCAGACTTTGTCCTACAGACTGTGGATTTTTAAACAATAGGAAGGATTGTTTGCTAATTAACACCATGAAAGACAAATGCCGAAATTAGGAGAGTTGGAGTGAAATGAGAAGGGAGCTGACCATGGAGATAATGTTCACTATTGCATTATTTATAATAGCATGGACAAAAAGCTGTGATAAATTTAGCTCAATGATAAACATCACTGAACTGAATGAATGGGACCCTCCTGAAGCAAAAGTGGATTTTACTTGATGTTATATATTATCAGTGTTTACTTACTTAACATTATAAAAGGGACATTGCTGTATCCCAGTACTGATGAAAGTCATTGAATGTAGTTTAGGAGTATTTTTTTATATTACCTGATGTCTGACATTGTATTTAGTTTGACCCAAAAAAGTAAGACAGATGTTTTTTTATTATATTTTTATATGATAAAATAGTTTTTTTTCTAGAGATATCATAATAAAATTTTTATCATCAACGGTTTTGACCATGACAATGATTTGGTGAGAATCTCATATTGTGGAAACCCTATAAGGAACAATTATGCATCATGCCTTTGTTTGTTGCAGTCAACTTTGAAAAGACAATGTTTTCTAATTCATTTCCAAATTAGCTTTAGAATTAATGTATTTATTTCACCTCTAGTCTATCTGAAATAACACAGTGACGTCCCAAGAGCCGTCATGTTTTAAAGCACATTCAAACCAGAATAGTCTGGATGATTTGGTTCAATTGGGCGAGAAATGCTGAGAAATGATGCACATTAACTTAATATACTTTGCTTTCACACTGCACTTTACTCAAGTGGACCAAACCGGCTGAACATCACACTGTTCAGTCCGGGGGCCAGGACAAAATATTTCTGCAGCCTTGGGTTTCTGTTTTTACTTTGGTGTCCAAACCTAAGATAGTTTTCACAAGAAACTGCCCACTATGGGCAGTAGGAGAGGCAGTGAGCTGTCCTGCATGTTACTCTACAATGTGTTTACTGGATGGTCCGTTTGCTTTCACAATGTAAGCAGACTGCACCAGGGTTCACTCGAAAGTGAACAGAGACCCCTGGTTTTCGAGTGGACCAGATTTCAGTTCTTTAGTCCACACCAGAGTATAAATGAGTATTCACACTACTCTGAACAAACCATATTATCTGTGGAAGCAGACCAAACAGCGCCAATGTAAATGTGCCCTTAGAATCAGGGGAAAAAGGCCAATGAAAGCCCTGGAGCCCAGTTGTTGTCACTTTTTTTTGCATCACAGTCCATAGCATTTTCCCAGCGACTCAGCTTTCATATATTGAGCTGCTGCTCTGTAAGGACATCCACTTGAACAACAAGGGATCAAGTAACATTATCCCCAATAGTTTCTGAAGAATCCTAGAGCACTTTGTATTTCCATCACCAACATACTTTTTTCTTTCTTTCTAGATATTTATATTGATTCAGAACACATATTTTTCCAAGTTGCCAGTTTTCGTTTTTCTTGTTTTTTTTTTCCAGATTTAAGTGTATTTTATCCTCCTTTTTATTCCACATAGCTTTTTGAAAGAAGAGGTTTTATTTACCTTGGTTCCTCCTGTCAGATACGGCCTTAATGTGTGCAGCCAGTGCCTCTCTCAGGAAATCACACTTTCCCTATTCAGTCCTGTCTAAAGTACCTCAGCTAGCAAGTTGAGAAATTGATATCTTTTTTTTTTTCTTCTCAATTTCTATGAGTCCTGTGGGAGACTAGGTTTGCTGTCATTGTATGTGTTTATGCTACAAGACAACAAATTGGCATTATATCTGTGGTGTATGAAATTGAATTGCCTTTCTGATCTGTGTGCTGTTTACAGTATGAGTCTTGATTTCTACAGATTCAATAAAATGAATCAAACCACGTTGTCTTGTAGTCATAAAAGTAATTGGAATTTCCCCAATGTTTTCAATGTCCTAAACTATACTCAATTTTATGTTATTGTCTTATTGTATGTCTTCCTCTGCTCCTCCTGTCTGGAACTCTTTATCATTCCTACAGTTTCCTGCTTCTTCAACTTTACCACTCCATCCGGGGTGCTGCTATCTCCAAACTACCCTCAAGAGTATGGGAACAATATGCATTGTGTGTGGCTCATCATCACCAACCCAGAGAGTAGAATAAACCTGGCCTTCAACGACCTCAGCATGGAGAAACAGTTTGACTTCCTCTCTATCAAGGATGGTGGAAAGGTTGCAAAGAATTATGTTGTTTTTTCTGTTATTTGTTAAGTCTTAGTTCAGCTTCTAATTTTGACCAGTGTATCTATCATTGTGTTTACCAGTATGAAGAGCAGTCAGTATTATTACGTGTGAGCTAAACAACCTTTGCAATTTGTTATATGTCAACTTCATGGTAGACTTTTTCTTTCTTACGTCAGGAAATCTTTGTTCTCACCAGATAAATCCATCTGTCTTTTTCAGGCTGAGTCTCCTATTTTGGGTACCTTCTCCGGTGAAGTCTTGCCTCCTCCCATAACAACGAGTGCACATGTGGCAAGACTGGAGTTCTTGACTGACCACACATACACAAACAGAGGCTTCAACATCACATTTACAAGTATGTTCTGAATGTTACTTCGCTAGAGATAAAGGTTAAGTTCTAAAAGCTTATCATGGATTGCCACCTAAACTTGGATGTTTAGTATTATTCATTGTGTACTTGTGCAATATGTGTGTGCATATGATTGCCCTCATGAATCATCTGCCATATCTATGTGCCTGTCTCCTGCAGACTGAATAAACTGTTCCTGCATCAGCAACACATTCTTTGCAGACTCACAAAAGGAAAAATGACAAATCCCCCTGTCTTTATTGTCTAAATAGAGACTTGACATCTAAATAAAACCCAAATAAAGATGTAGCATCCTTACCTGACACATTATGGCAGTGCTCATTATATTCCAGTCTGGGTAACTGCTGACGTTTGAGGAAATTCCACACAGGTTTTATACTCTGACACAGTAAACACTGGCTGGATGCTGGTAAACCTATTTCATGGATATACTGTACTGTGAGGGTTTGGCAGCAGGATTATTGTATTTGTTGTGTACATACTGTTGCACAATGAGCCTGAGTTTTGCATTTGTCCACATCCCAAACTGGCTATTATTGTGTAGCATGCTGAGCCTTGACCACACAAAGATATTTTCTATTGATAGCTGAGTCTTTGTTGCAAGTCTCATTGTACAGCCAAGAATAAAATGTTAGCTAATATGAGAATATTAGATTTCAATTATGATCATATTAGATTTAAAGACTCAATTTATTTGAGGACATAGCAGAAATCATTCAGTAATATATCATAATAAGAGATTTATAACATTATGCACAAACTAGTGCCGACAGACCAAAGGAAGCATAAAACACCCTAACAATGTTGAAACCATTGTCAGAAAAGAACATTATTTTCACTGTTCATTATAAGGAAGCTTGTTAAGGAAAATTGTTAATGTTTACATGTAATGGTTATAGATTAATCTTAGTGGTTTTGTCAAAAGAGAAATACCCTTGAGATGGTCGAAGACTCCCCTGTCATACGTATTAGTGATAATAGTGGCAGTTATGTAATAATTATATATAGGATATATATATATATATATATATATATATATATATATATATATATATAACATGGCTGTTAAAGCTAATACTCTGCAATGGCTGCCTTAAGTATGGACTTATGTTCTCTAGGTACTTAACTTCTGCTTTAGTTGAAATAACATGGATCAGCCTTCCCAGAATGCATTAGAATTCTGGCTCTAGCTAATTTGCAGACATATTGTCAACCCAGGTGCCTCTGTAAAGCCACAATGTGGATAACACATGGCGGCTAATGCATTAATTAGCAAGTTAGATGAATGAATAAATAGCCAGTGCTGCATAGTGAATGAATGTCAGGAGGAGCTAATTGAAGATGACGGTTCATTCCTGACAACAGCGTCATCTAACTGTAGGACAGTTTTTGGGAGGTTGTGGGGCTGAGCAGACAACTTCCATCATTCATGTTAATTAAGAACATGCCAAACTGTATTGAAGCGATTTCTGGCATGTTAATAAATAAGACGTTTGTGATGGATGAGCTGTAGCTGGGACTCTGTTTGGGTCTAGTGGATACAGAAGAGGGATTCATCAACACCTACATGTGTCACCAAATGCTTGTGTGTATAAGAGTGAAAGAGAGTAAGTGAGAGGGATAGCAGGTGATGTATTTGTTTACATGCCTTATTCCAGGGTTATGACTCTTCTTGTAGGACTGCATGTCCTCTTGTGCTTTCTTACCGGTTCCCACCTGCAATTCCATTAAGAGCCCCGATTGATAAAGTTTTAAAGATGTATGATAGTGATTTTTCTTGTTTGTTTACTCCACAAATAATTTTGTGGTGACATCTAGCACTGATGATCTGCGTACAGTGCAGTTGCATACCTTTGACAATTACTGCAGCAGGGTGAATCAATGTGACTAAGTGAAACAAATTTCTTCTTGTCCCATGCTGATATTGCTAAAATGTACAACAGGGGGGGGGGTTCTTTTGTAAAGAAACTATATGTAATTTAGCATCTTGCCAAAAAAAAGAGATGGCATTAATCTAAGTCCCAAGCTATAATTAAATGTAAATGTATCCTCTGGGTTTGAAAAGTGAAGTGGAAGGTATGGATGTAAATTGAGTTTGCCTTTTTAAATCAACCAGCAGGAGACAACTTGTGTAGGTGCAGAACAAGTATGTTTGCCCTGAAGTCTGTGTGAAAAATGTGCTACTTTACACTTCAATAGAGCACAATCTCTGTTAGAGTCAAATAAATGATGAAGGATGGTACGCTACAGGTCGCAACTTATATTGTGATTGACAAGTAGCTACAAAGGTCTTCTCAGGCAGATCAACCCCTTTTTTCTCATGTATTTTTTCAAATACATGAGAAATACAAATGGTAACAGCCAAATACCAAACTCAAGGCCTTCGATTGATATACTGTGCATGTTCTGCTACGACACATCATAATGTCTGCCTCCAAGAAGGTCTGTCACTTACAGACTGTAACGTCACAGTTACTTCATCCATTCTTCTTACCTGCAGCCTTTGATAAATCTCAAAAGATTTACAGATGATTTGTTCTTTTTTTGGTGCTTAAAAACATTTTATTAATAAACATTTATTGTTTTCCTGTATTTGTTTTGTTACAAAGAAGGCAGGAGTAATATGTTTTATCAAACCTCTGAAATTAATTCTAGAAAAATGTATAAAGGCATCTAGACTTGATTTCTTTTGGCACTTGAAGACCTTTCTCTTCTCATTTAAAAGGCTGAAGAATGGAGGAAGCCCAGAAAAAAAGTCCAGCTGTTTTTATTCAGGCTTGAAGGATTGCCATGATCTAGAAGACTGGGAATCCACAACCTATTGCCATTTAAACTACAATTTCACACCTTTTCTGTGGTCCATGAGACAAATTATATCTCCTCTTTCCATCTCCAACAGCATTTCGCCACAACGAATGCCCAGATCCAGGGGTGCCAGTGAATGGAAAGCGTTTTGGTGAGAGTCTTCAGCTGGGTAGCTCCATATCGTTCCTGTGTGAGGAGGGTTTTGTGAAGACCCATGGCTCTCAAACCATCTCCTGCATTCTCAAGGATGGTAACGTAGTATGGGACAACGCTGTTCCTCGCTGTGAAGGTGGGTAAAGGAGGGTCATAAATGTCATATAAACCATGTTATGGACAGGATTGTTGCATGCAATTATATAGGTTTAAGAAATAAGCCTTCAGGGACAAAGATCTTACAAAGCTTGAGGGCCACCCCCATGCACAAATGCATATTTTTCTACTCTAACACACCTGAATCAAATTAAATTAAATCAAGATTTCCTGCAGCCTGTCAATGACCCAATAATGTGAGCCAGGCGAGTATAAACAGGGTGGTGGCCCTCGAGGATCAGATTTGGAAAACCCTTTCTAGAGGGAAAAAAGGTTGGTTTCCTTTTTATGAAATTGAATAAGATAAGGCATAATGTTGATCACTCTTGTGTTTGAAAGTCTTGAAACAGAAGTGTACTGGTTTCCATGTTCTAGCAGTGCATGAAAAGGTGCATCCTTTTCATGACATGTGAGATGATGAAACTGATGATGATTCAGAGGCTTTGTTCTGCTAAGTATCTGACACAGCAGACATGCTGTGCTTACATACAGATTGCTGAACAATCCATTTACCCCTACCCTGACTTAATAATCAATAAACTATTTCCAGCAAAACAGAAAAAGCCAGTATAGCTGGCAAAGCTTAGATAAAGCATAGCACTTACCAAGATTTTTATACACCAGCAGATAAGTGCTGTTATTGCAGACATGGCTTAAACTCGTAAGGGGCCTCATCAGTTTCACTATCAATGATCCACAAACAAAACCTGTATTAAAACATGTCACTCCCCTCCCGTGTGTCACAACAGCTACATATTCCTCTAAGACCGTATATCATACCCCTGCGTTTGTAGCGTAATGCATTTCATAGATGTCCTTCAGTATGCTGAGTTGGCTGATTAAATCATTCCACTTCAACGAGAGCAGGGAGCTGGCACTGTAACGAAGCCCTCCACTGTGTCTGTGTGTTCTGCTTAAGGATAGACAGTAAAAAAAAGCAAGGCAAAGTGATCTGTAACAGAGATGAAGGTTCAGGTGTAGGTTGGTGCGTTCAAGTGGCTTTTATGCAAGCAATCCAAGATGTTCTGGTTTCTCTTACTGGTGGAGATACAGCAGCACTTTTTGAGAGTTTTGATGAAACATATACATATATATATATATATCTCAGAGGTTTTGCTAGAATTTTTCTTTGTCTGTCATTTTGACTGACAGGCTCATAAAAATCCTGTCATTTTGTATTTTTACCGGTCACTTAAAGAAAAAGAAAAAAGATAATGATGACATATTCAGTAGCATTCAGAATTCTAATATTCAGTCCGAACAAGGTGAACAGAAAATCCACACCATATCACATCATACAGATGTGCAGAATACAAAGAGGGCCACTAACAATGAATCAAGACAGTGCAGTGACAACATCGAGAGTTTGGAGAGGTACACCCCGACCGCAGAGTCCTGCACGGGTCCAGTGTTACAAACCCGCACCCGCTTGAACCGTTAAGATCATTACCAAACCTGACCCAGGACCCGTGTTTATCTGGGTCCAACGTTACAAACATGCACCTGCTCGAACCGTAAGGATCATTACCAAACCCGACCCAGGACCCGTGTCAAATCTGGATCGACCTGACCCGTTGATTTTCTTTTTATTTTGCAGATGTTGCACGATATTCTTTTAAACTTGCCATAGAACCACTGCCACATCTCTATAGACCCTTATTTTGACATTTGGCAACATTATTTGATTCAGAGATCGCCGTGTAGAAACAAAAAGTCATTTACCGACGCAGTTTCAGCTGTTATCAGCTCCAGGACTGCAGAACCTGCAGAAAATTCTCACTTGCTGCGTGGCGTGTGGAGGGAAGCCCGACACGACCCGCAGGGCTTCTTAAGGAAGGTATTGGCAATTACCAGTGCTTGATTAATACAACAATGATCTCCACAAAAATGAGAGACATAAATAAATAAAAATATTTTAATGCACGACCAGCTGGCACCCCCGTGAAATTTAATAGATGCAGCATTTTTGTGTGAATTGAATAAAAAAGCTGAAAACAGTTTCAATAAGTTAAGAATGAAAGAAAATGTTGGAGTGAGACGAGATAGATAGATAGATAGATAGATAGATAGATAGATAGATAGATAGATAGATAGATAGATAGATAGATAGATAGA
>JAOXYM010000018.1:8824372-8834846 GCA_028567055.1 Leptatherina wallacei
CTTTAAATCTGTTTAATGATTGTTTTTGTGTTTAAATGATTTTATTGTAATTCTAGCTGCTTTTTCTTATTTTTTTTTAAATTTCTTATCTGTAATGCTTTTAATGTTGTATGTAAAGCACTTTGAATCGTCTTGAACCTGAAAATGTGCTGTACAGATAAACTTGCCTTGCCTTGCCTAAATAATAAGCATCAGTTACCAATATCTTAGATCAATGTTTCTTTTTAAACTCATTAAGACCAAAAATTCCAAGTATCATTCATTTATACACAGAACATCTTTTGCATTTTTTACCTTTCAAACCTGGTGTGATGCAAACGGCTTCCTTGGTTTCTTTTTTATGTTGATGCACATGAAGATCCCTCAAAACGTTTTTTTCTTTATTTCACAACTTTTCAAATTCTAAAGGTAAAAAGGTAGAAAACTCAAGTTTCAGGAAGCTGTTTTTAGACAAAGCTTTGGTTCGTTAATGTTTTCCTTTTTAAGAAAAAAAAAACGCATTTTTGTCTTAATGTTAAGGTTGTGCAGTTATGTTGCCTCATAAAAAGCAGATCCATCTGCACTTCACTTATTACAGAAAATAAAAAGAACATTTGTGGAATAATTTAAGTGTTTTTTCAAAACACAAAAGGTCACAATTATCCTGGAAATCTGAAAAGATTAAAGTCTAATATGTGTAGTCCAGTGAGGTAGATACATTCACACATTCAATAAGATAGGGAGGCTTTATTTACAGACATAAACTAAAGGTTTAAAAGCAATTATCAAATAGTGGTATGATAGTAAAAACCATTCAACTGCTGATTAGAAGAAAACTGAATTTACTAAACTGTGTTTGAAATGTCTTAATAAGGAAAAACACTGGCAAATGAATATTTTTCTTGCAAATATTTCCTGAATGGGGCTCAGTAATATCAGGACAGGTCCTCATTTTCTATCACAAAGTGAAATGATATAATTCTCTCATGTTTGCCAGATGGTGTCTCTGTATTATGCTCTGCCCAAAGAGAAAGAAAGTGACTGCCAGAAGTTTAATGTGTCAGTGGAATTTACCCAAGGTAATTTACTTTGTCTATTCATCACTTCATTGTGAGTTCATTTATTATCGTCTGCTTTCATTTTTTTTTGTCATTTCCTGAGATATTCTAATGCACATGTACTGCTTTGTCCCTCCAGATGTAAAGGAGAATGAATACAAGCTCAAAATCGAGGTTTTGTAAGTAAAATGCGTTATGTTCTTGCTCATATCAAAAAAGAATTTAGAAACATCTTAAATCTAAAGAGATCTTTATTTGTTTTCTTCCACTTCATCTACATTATTTTGATTCACGCATCCATTCTGTGTACAGGTATAAGGACAAGAAACAGGATGCAACCATGTCAATCTTGGATATCGGCTTGCTAACTGGCTTCACTGTTGACACAAAGGATCTGGACATAGTACGAGTTTTTTTCTTTATTTACTGTGACAATTAAGAAAAAACTGTTTAAAAAAAAAACCCAGATGTGTTTCATGCGACGATACGTGTGTGTGTGTGTGTGTGTGTAGTTATCTAAAGGCCGCGCCCGGACCATTGCTAAATATGAGATGAACACAGTTCTGTCAGAGAGAGGCTCACTCATTATCTACCTGGACAAGGTAAATATCTGTCTTCTTCCACTCTTTCTTTCCACCCTGCTGTTTGATTTGTCACGTTGATGTCTCGGTTGTTACACCTTCAACAGGTTTCTCACACACGACCAGATGAGATCTCTTTTAGGATGCATCAGAAGATGAAAGTGGGCGTCTTACAGCCAGCTGCGGTGTCCGTGTATGAATACTATGATCGTAAGTCTTAAAGCAAGATGCTGATTTTAATCTTTCCTTATTTCGTATAAGAGTAAATAAGATACATTTTTTATATCCGAAAAATTCTCAGGTGATTTTTTGCAAGTCAATTTTACTTGTAATGAGTAATATGTAACGTGACATGGTCTGATTAAAACACTTCATTAAATTATTAAAATCCATACTCACATTATTATTATTATTATCATTATCATTGTCATTATTATTATTATTATTATTATCATTATTATTAATATTATTATTATTAATATTATTATTATTATTATTATTATTATTATTATTATTATTATTATTATTATTATTATTATTACAGCCTCTGTATATTTATAGTTGCATTTCAGTTTATTCTAATTTGAGAAAGTCAAACCCTAGATTTAAACATACTCTGATCCAACTGAAAAGTGTAAGTGCTGTGAGAAAAACTGTATCAGAGATTTTAAAAAATCTGTATAAGTTTAAAAAGATCTGATCACTTGATCATCATTTTGTGTTGCTGTTACTCGGTTATGATACATTGACATGGTAGCAGCACTTCAGTAATGCAGGTGACTAATAATCTTTGCAGCTGAATTAAAAACAACTTAAAACATTTTCTAACCACATTTAGGCAACTAAATATTTTTTTACCTGCTGAGTAGTAGCTCAAACTGTGACAGAAATGTAGTGAAATTATTATATAAACCAATATTGCTCAAAAAATGTTTTATATATTTTATTTAATATTATAAAATCATTACCTTTATTTGTACCACTACTTTTTCTATTTCACAATGTTAAATCAGGCCAAAAGTTACGATTGCATTATGTTGTGTCATAATGGTAGACTATATCCATTTACAATACTTATCAGTGTTTTCTGGACTGTTTGGCTCCCTGTTAACCACAAACAGCTTTAGCAGATGTCTGACCCAGTTAGTAATCCTGATAACAATGTAAAAATGCAGGTTTAGAAAAGCTTTGTGGTTTAAATTCTGCTATTTTGGCGCATTCAATCGGTCGCTTTTCAGTCCTTTATTCCGCTTAGAATAACTTCTTTGTTTAGTTTTTCATTTTCATGTTGCATCATGATTGCAAATGCCTCCATTCACACTATTTGAACTAAAGTGAGACTAAAATGAGACTTGGGTTTTAACTCCATCAGAAGGTTGAAAACTTAAAATGAGAGTTGAATGAAGTTTGTTTCTCCAACAAAGTGGAAAGAAAGAGCAGAAGATACACATGGTTGATTGTACTGAGTGTTATGCTTGCCCACCCCAAGTATTTTTTGGGCCTACCAGACAGGTGTTATTTGGTATGTTGACCAAGGTGATTAGAAGATTGTTGCTCAACTCTCTTT
Organism: Leptatherina wallacei; assembly: GCA_028567055.1. NCBI lineage: Eukaryota > Metazoa > Chordata > Actinopteri > Atheriniformes > Atherinidae > Leptatherina > Leptatherina wallacei. Next base: position 8,827,558 of record JAOXYM010000018.1, read on the forward strand.
TCAACTCAAACTGACAGGTAATTGCATGTCTAGGAGTAAACAACATTCAACAAACTGTGTACCCCTGAACACATTTGATCTCCCCAGGATTCCAGTGCAGATGAAACCTTCACAGTCAGGGTGAATGTAAGAGCAGATGAAGGACTGAGTCTGTTTGCAATCGTAGGCTATATAGTAGGCATATAGTGGACACTAAACAAAGAAAATGGTTAAGTGAGCAAAGAGAGGACATAGACCTAAACTGAGCTGAAATAGATGGAGGTGGATTGTTGTGTCCAGACAATCTTAGAAGACATGGGTTTCAAAGTTGTGCTATTAGATTATTAAGAGGGCTTTATTGCAAATAATTAGTACTACAGAGCTTATTCCAAATATTTATGATTAATTTTTTTTTAAAAAGCTTTTGTTCTTTATCTCTTGATGGGTTGCAATTTTTCAAGAGACGCAACACAATATAGAGCAGGGTTACTCAATTTGGTCCTACAAGGGCCACAGCCCTGCAGTTTTTCAATGTTTCCCTGCTTCAACACACCTGACTCAAATGAGTGAGTCATTGTGCAGAACTTCATAGGCTGTTGGATCCATTTAATTTGTGTCAGGTGTGTTGGAGTAGGAATTTGCAGGAGTGTGGTTCTCGTGGGACAAAATTGAGTAGCTCTGATTTAGAGGCTCTTAGTGAGGTTAGGATGGGGGACAAAAAACAGTAAACGGGATAAACAAAGGAGAAAATTTGAATCTTCTAAACAAACGTGATAAAGATGTGTGTAGAGTGGGTGAGTTTGTGTTTGAAGTACTAGACATGAAATAATGATGATAATGTCCTCATACTTCAATTGTGAAACTGTTCAGAGGTAGTAGGATGAAAATGTCAACATGTGACATTTGCAAAATCATATGCCAAAATTATATTTAATTATCAGTAATAAAAAGGATGGTGATGATTCTGATAAATATGATGTTTACAAAACTAACAATGATAATAATGATACAAATAACAAATGAAAATAATCATGATAACAACAATTCTAATTGCATTTTTGACAACAGAAATTTATTATGATTTAAGTAACATTGTTTTAAAGTGGAAATGAAATAAGTTAAGAGGAAAGGAAATGTTTTTATACTGTGTATACTAAATATATAGCCATCTGCAACACAAACATTTCCCCAATGAGGAATTAATAAAGGTACATCCATCTATTTATAAAAAAATGTAAAAAGGGTTTGTAAAAAATTGGAGTAGAGGTCAAATCAGTGGAAAAATAAACTTTTATAAAATAACTCTAGGTGATCTGATTGGATATTCCCATCATGTTTTTTTTTCTTTTTCTTTTGCCATACCTGTGATAACCCCAGCTGTACAGCTTTACAGGCTTAGAAAACTGAAACTACAGTAGAAATAAAGAAGTGAACTTGAGTTGATTTTAGAAAGATGTATTGTGAAGACAAAGATTGAAAGGGTAGAGTAGCTGAGGGAGTTACACTGCCATGGCAGTAGTTTTTCAGGTCATAAGGCAAGAAGAAAGAGATGGCTTTGTCTTACAGTGATGGATCACCGTCTTGTCTTTTCACTCCATGAAACAGCAAGTTTTCCTGGAAATACAAAAAAGCACAAGAAGAGTCTAAAACCTCAGCATTGGTGTTTACATTGTATCCACACTTTGAGTTTTACCTCACACCTCTGTCTTAAGCCCTTTGCTGATTTTTGTTTTATTTAGATTTTCAAGAAAATAAAAGCAGAAATGACAACCAAGCCTGAGTTTGCTTACATTTTAGTAACAAAGTGGAGGAATTGCACTTACAGTATGTCAAATGGAGGCTAATCAAATAGATGTCTGCATGTGGAAACCACAGCCTGTCACTCCCCGATGGTCCATTTCCCTTTATGTAACACATTCACCTCTAGGCTTAACTCTTGGCTGAAATCCAACCAGAATTGTACTCATTGGTAAATATGTGTGTGTATGTGTGGTGTGTGGAAATGAATGAATGACTTTGTACTGTGTGTTTGAGTAAGATTTATGTATCTTTATATAAGTGTGCTATGTATTGCTGTATGTGTATTGTATAGAAAGGCCCAACCAGGGACAGGAGTTGTGAATTAGCCTTTGCTATAAACTGTTTGCTTGACATCAGCTACAATAATTTTTGTTTTTTTTTTGTAACTATGCATAAATGCAATGTCCCTAATAAATAAATAAATAAATAAATAAATAAATAAATAAAGCACCACACTCAGGTTAATTACCTTCACCAAGGCGCAGAGGTTATGTTTTCGTCGCCATGCCTGTCTGTCCGTCCTTCTGTCTCTCTGTCTGTTAGCAACATAACATAACATAAAATGTTCAACGAATAATGATGACATTTTCAGGAAATCTCTGAAATGGTATCAGGAACAACTGATTAGATTTTGGGGGTGATCTGGGTCAACGTCTGGATCCAGAAATTTATTTTAACACTAGAACTGCCAACATGAACGAACCACCAAAGGGGGACATTTTGACATCCTGACAGAAATCTTTTTTCCCCCTTTGATTCTTTTTTTTTTTTCATTCAGAAGCATACAAAGCTTCAATGAATAGACAATTAATTGATAAGCATATGGGATTACTTCAGGCTTGTATTTCACACAGAAAAATGTAAAATACTTCCCAGCTTACAAAATTCACTTATCAGCTAACATATGACTAAATTGAATATTTTTTTAGATATATTCATATTTTTTATCAATTGTTCGAGGGGGAATAATTACCAAAATGATCATATAATGCTAAAGTGAGGAAACAAAGCACTGAATGTCAGGTGATATTGATTTATTGTATCACGCGTGGAGAGCTCAATAATGAACACACAGCGGGTCATTCTGGCTTTGATGCAGCTCCGGTAGAGAACGCACCCGTTCAGTGCAGCCATGTCCAAAATGTTATTAAAACACTGCAACAGGCCATCTTTTAGTTACAGGTAGATGTTATAATCCAACATTGTTTGACCTGGATCATGTTAATATTCTGGTAATACTTGGTGGGCTGTTGGGCTTTCTGTTTTTTTCTCAAGTGAGTCGCCCTATGCCTTGGCAGAGGTCAGTGCCTTCTGAGTGCTTAGTTTATATATTTTTCTATTTGGTCACTTATCATATGCTATACCCTGAGTTTGTCTCTCTGCATGGTTGACATTTATGGATTTTTCAGTTCTGTATACCACCAGAATCATCAGTAAAATTCCTTGCCCCCATTTTTCTCATGGAAAGGAAAATAAACAAAAAACAAACAGCATTTCTTTATTTTTCAGCTTCCATTGGTTAAGATGGCCTCAAAATGTGAACAAGACCCCTTAAAATCCGATGTTTTGAGTTTTGTTTTTTTGTCAGTTATTTTTGTTTCCCCCACATTTAGAGAGGAGGCAATAATTGAAAGAGCAGAGAACAGCTTTTCAGTGAAGAGCATTTCTGACAGAATGTTTTGGTTTTTGATTTTGCTTTGCAGTTTCATACATCGTTGGGGTTTTTCCGTTTTCAGGAAATGAGCTTAGTTTAGAGATGTTTTTATGGCAGCTCCTGGAGCCGAAATGACACATGAGCAATCATACCCCTACTACCTCAACTATGTATATCTACATGCATATCACAAAGTAATATATTGTATGTATTACTTTGCAATACTTTGACAGTTATTCTTCTGCCGAACATTCACACAATGCATTTTTCTCTCACTTATACCTAAAAACAGTTATGTTTCTGTCTTATCAACAAATCATCCAAGTTGGATCAAATTGGACTCTGATAAATCAAATGTCATTCAGTCCATCAGCTCTTAAGGGCAACAAACAAAATGAGATCATGTTTGGAAAGATAAATTGTTTTTTATCCATTTATTTTTCCTGAGCCAGACACACACAGTGTAAATGAAGTTGGTTGCTCAGCTCTCCATGGTTCGAACTGCAAAAAAAAACAGTGGAGCACATCACATTTGAGTATCTGACAGCTATATCAATAATTGATCAAAAAAAAAGCAAGTTGATGAGGTGCACTTTACTGGAAATAAGAAGGCTCAGTTTCTTTTGGGTATGTTAACCTTGCTGTATCATTTATTAATCTTGCTCTTATCCCAGTTCATTGTTCATACCTTCATCTTCCTATCCTTGTCCTTTTACTCCTCTCTCTAGCGGAATGTGGAGGCACCATCAAGGAAGAACCCTCCGGTCGTGTCTTGTCTCCGGGCTATCCAGCTCCTTATGAGCACAACCTCCACTGCATTTGGACCGTTGAGGCCGCCCCTGGAAGCACTATTAGGTCTGAGCAACACCTTCTGTTCTTTTGGTTGGCTCTCTTGTTTTCTGATTACATTGTTCTTTTAAAGGCTTTCTTTTAATCTACCACCTTTCAATATACTTTTAGTTTAGTTCCCCCTCTCCCGTTTGCGGTGGTATTCATCACCCTCACAGGCTGCTCTGTAATCAATCTTCAGTGAGCTGCTGTTGGCCAACAGCAGAGCCACAGCCGGATGAGAGCAAATTCCATATCAGACTTTCTAGCTAAAGAAAGTCAAGTGTTCAACTTCATGAATTTCTTGATAAGGAATCAAGCTAAATATTGCAATTTGTAATGATTTTGTTGGATCCATTGAAGGGGTTATAATATGCTATTTAGGCTTTTTTTTGCCCCTTTGATGTTTTGTATAGCTTTTTGTAAATTTATATGTAAAATTACGGAAACCACATTATCACCAAAGAGACATTAATCTTACAGAAGACACTGCCTCTGAACTCGAAGCAAACTCTTCGGTGAGGGGAAATGAAGTTGTGATGCAAAATTGTACAGTATGAAAAAAGTATACGTTGTTAGAGCAGCATTTGAAGTGATTTGGGTTTTTTTTTAGCTTTAGTGGCAGGGAATCACACGCAGCAAAGGGCCCAAGGGCAGGGCTCGAACCTGGGCTGGCTGCACTGAGGATCTATAGCTTCTGTACATGGTGCGGCCGCTCAAGCAGTTGAGCTACATACCGCCCACATTTCAAGTTATTCTGCTTGGCTCAAATAAAAAGAACCTGTGAATGAGCATATCATGGGCTCTTTCAGCTATAGTTGCATCCATTCATTTTATTTAGCTTATCCAAGGTCAGGAAGCCAGATCCGTCGCATGGACTGTGCGAACTGTGCAACCGCACAGGGCCTCGTGCCATCACTGCGAAGGCCCTGCAGGAAGCAACAGGTCTTGAAGAAAACCTAAGACATCCCTTTCCCAAGCAACCCTCTCCAGTTCCTGCTTGGACTCCTGTGGAATTCCCAATCCAGGAGAAATATATAATTCCCAAAACTGTTATGGATTTCCAAGTTTGATGCCTCCAAAAACCTCCAAAAGGAAAAGACCAGAAAGTATGGTAATCAGATGCCCAAACTACTTCAGCTGACTCTTGTTGATGTAGAGGAACAACAGCTCAACGCTAAGCTCACCCCAGATCCACAAGCCCAGTCTTAGAGACACGGTGAGCCACCCTCTCAAGGGAACTCATTGTAGCCGTTTGTACCCTGATTCTATTTTATTTTTGGATTGTGTATGGACTTTTGGCAAAGTCCTTTTTTTCCCCTCTTGTCTTTGGCCTGAGTCAAGCCACACAATATGTGCAGTGTGAGAGACCGAGCTGGTAAAGGAAGAGGAACACAGGTGGCTTCAGAGGGAACAGGTTTTATTTCCCCAAATAAATAAGCTCAAACAAATTATTGGGATCCTTAAAAGAGGTCAGATGAATATAACTAAACCAAAGTTATAATGGTAACAAAGTCATTTCAGACTAACTGTTTAAACAATAATTAAATTAACACAAAATAAACCAAACTAACCTAACAAACAACCAAACTGACCTGCCAAACAGGAAATGAAGGGGAACTTAAAATAATGGCTGATCAGGCCAGTCTTCAACACACGAGGGCTTAACAACAAATGAAACCTAAGACTTAATAATTACTCAAAGAAACAACTAACAAATAGAACTAAGTTAGCAAAACTAGTCAAAATCAAAGCGGTAATATATCCGAATATTTAAAGAAACTAAACTAATGTTCTCCCCCTGAGGAAGCTGTCTTGGAGCAGGCACTTCCTGTCCTCTGCCCATAGTCTCGTGCTCACTCTTGCCCACCGAGCTGTCACAGCAATCAGTTTGAGCCAATCTGTTGTCATCAGTCAGTATTCATACATAACAAATAGCCTAGCTAAGGACACCAACAGACTGCATCAAATCTTCACTTCAATGCAATCCCCCATCCTGAGCGTGCTAAAGGTGACGGTGGAAAGGAAAAACTCCCTTTTAACAGGAAAGAAAAAGCTCTGGCAGAACCCGGCTCAGAGATGGCAGCCGGGTGGGGTGGAGAGGACAGAAAGAGAGATCAACAGACATCACAGCTTTTATCCAGGGAGATCTGCTGAGAGAGGAGAAACACGTTAATGATGCCAATGCTGTCATATGTTTATACATGAGAGAAAAGAATATGAGTTAAACAAATAAGCAAAAACTTAACAGAATTGAAAATACAATAGTGCCTAAATGCGTGTGCCAACAAAAAGGAACATAAGCATTTAAACCAGGTTTAAATAGACAAAATAGTGTTTAGGGATAAACTAATAAATGTGTTGGTGTCCTAGAGTTACTGCCTTTAACTGTGTGGCTGTAGGTGCAGCCATCACATTGAGTCAAGATAATACAAGACTTTGCTGAATCTTTTAGGCCAAAGTGCAGTATTACAAGTGCAGAATATACATTTGAGTTAAAACAATGTCCTTGGTGATAGTGAGATTTTAACCCTGCAGGTTTTAATTTATTAAGTATTTAGATAATTAAAACTTCTGTCATCTTAAGGCCATTATCAGTTGTGTATAAGCATGCTTTTATGATATCTTCCCCATTGTTGCAGTTTAAATGGCCACTGAAATGGGTGGCCATTAAGCCAACAAGCATAGTGTGTTGGAGGTGTTTTTGCACAGTCATGAAGCAGCAGTGCTAATAATGTAATAGTCTTGTAAGCCCAGATACTTACAGGAACATTGCCCAGAGCAGTGTGCTCTTCAAGAAGAACAGTTAAATCCATGAATACATGTGGATGGGAAGTAACATGCAGAAGAGACAGAGAGCACAGTGGTTGTTTTAAATGGGGTGGCTATAATCTTCTGAAAATGATGAACTTTTTCTCCTAGATCACAAATTATTATTATTTAAATGAATGAATGAAAAATACTTTATTTATCCCTTTTGAGGGAAATTATTGTTGTAGCAGAGTTTTTTTTTTTTTAAATGATAATA
>JAOXYM010000018.1:8841789-8859386 GCA_028567055.1 Leptatherina wallacei
TATATATATATATATATATATATATATATATATATATATATATATATGTATATATATATATATAATCCCACAGTACCAGTAGAAAGTATGGACACGTTTTCCTATTACATTCATGCTTTTCCCATTGTATTTATATAATGGAGTGCATCATTTAAACAAATTTCCATCTAATGGATTCACATTATTCCTCAGTATTTCTTGGTAATCTATTCAAGATGTTACATTATGAGAGTTCCAGGCTAATAGAGATTGTTTGGTTGTAATATATTTGGAGGCAGAGCTGTTATAAATGTATAAGTGTTTTATTTCAAACACACTCTTCTCACTTCATTGCATTATTCTTATTTGTAGACCACTGCAGGATGAAGCAGCTGAGAATACGGTCTTTGAATACAACCCTTTTTTATGTATTCTCTGTCAACAATCTCTCATTTTTTTTCACTCTCAGTCACACTTTCTTTTCCTTCTGCCCCACTGAGCCTATCAAAACATATACTTACAGATGTTCATACACAAATCTCTAAGCAATATATCATTATGAATACACTGCATTTATGCTGGCGGGCTTACACAAACCAGCAGAAGCGTAACTTTCATATCTGTCGGACCACCAGCTGGCTGACAGCTGTCAGAGTCAATGTGAAGGAGAGGGTTTTTTTGACAGCATCATCTTTCTGATGTCTAGACTGAGACTGTGAAATGCTGTGGCAGACGTATCTGCTTGACTGATGTTGTGTAACATCCACTGAATGTTCTGGATCTGATGCATGTGATTCACCCTTAAAATATTATTGTTTACCTTCTTTGTACTTGGATCTAACCGTGTTTTTGCCTTTTTGTTGCTTTATTAATCATATTACTTTGTGTGTATAGATTCCTTCAAATACTGTAAATTAATCTATTGAGCCCTGAATGCCTTTTGTTGAATTTAAATCTTGGGGCCTCACAGAACACAGGAAACCCCGTCTAGCACCAGTCAAGGTCTCTAAAGTGTCATGTCTTGTCTTTTTAACAGTCTGCATTTTCTGGTATTCCACACGGAAGAGGTCCATGATGTCCTTCGGATTTGGGATGGCCCCCAGGATGGAGGGGTCCTGCTAAGGGAGCTGAGTGGCTCAGCACTGCCCCCAGATGCTCACAGCACTTTCAACACCATCACGCTGCAGTTCACCACAGACTTCTTCACCAGCAAGCAGGGCTTTGCTCTTCAGTTTTCTAGTGAGAAGGGATAATAAAAATGGGGTTGATTGGAGGTGGAAATGTTAAACGTGAAAAGAAAAAAAAAAGTTTTATAGCAAATGCTGGGGGGGGGAGAAAAAAGACTGTCTACTTTCTTTGTTGTTGCTTGTGAACCTTTTCATGTTGCTTTGCTGATCAAGCCTCGTTTGCTCTTTCAGTATCTACCGCAACCTCCTGCAATGATCCAGGCATGCCAACTAATGGCACCCGCAGCGGGGACAGCAGGGAACCTGGAGACCATGTGGTGTTCCAATGTGATCCAGGCTACATCCTGCAGGGGGCCAACAGGATCACCTGCACTGAGATCAACGGTCGCTTCTTTTGGCAGCCAGACCCTCCCACATGCACAGGTGCTCTATAAATCCATCATTGATTATGCCGTCATTAATTATGCCTTAATCCTGTATGGATTAGCATCAGTAATCTAAATGTTATCATATATCCATTACTACCGCTGAGTAATAACACTTTTAATTCAGCTTAAGCCTTGGTCATATTGAGCAGACTTCTGTTTGTCCTCCAGAAATGCTCTCATTCAGAATTCCAAAATGATGAGATGTGAAATCATGCAGTGAGAGAAATAACTTAGTTTTTCGACTTAACAAGGACACTTCTTCTCATGCTTCACTGGCTCGCTCACTTTTTTTTTAGGAAATGCAATATATTTTCTGAAGACAGTCAGTGAAAAGGAAAGGGAAAGTATAAAAAACGTTGTTTTGTAAAGTACGTTATGTACGAATAAAGTTGGCTGTAACTCCTCTAACTGTTCTGCATCTTGTGGAACAGGTAGACCATGACAGATTCTAAACTCGATTACTTAACAGAGTGCTTAAGTGAATTTTAAGTGGAAAAGCAGATTGCTGTGTCCCTGGACATTTACTGAAGTCACTGCAGCAGACTGAGATCTGATTATCCTGTCCTCTCAGAAGGACCTATACTCTTCATACAGGCTTCTTTTTTTTTTAAATATATAATCACGCATGCTCTACTAAACAAGGTGAAGTAATTAACAGTGGCAATTATGAGCTTGTAATTAGCTGCCTTGTTTAATCAGTGCTAAGATTAATTAGGTCATTTTTGGATGAAGTGTTGGACAGCTCTGGCACTTACAGGTGAGAATAAGGTAAGCTAGAGTCGGTGGGCATGTTTTAGTAATCTCAGTCTGTTGTTATGGTCCCCTGAGGTGAAGCCACGCTCACTGAATACAGAAGGAGATTTTAACAAACAGCTAAAACTGAAATAAATGTTGTTGTTTTTCGTTGAGAGTTGCTGCTGCTATTATTTCACTTTACTGTAATGTTGAATTAGTTTAGCCCCTTATTTTCAATTTCCTCTGAAAACAGCTTTATATTAACCCCCATTTAAATGAGATTTTTGGTCATTTCAGTGAATTGAAATGCAATTTTAATTGACTTTTTTCCTCATAGCGCCATGTGGCGGGAACCTGACGGGTCCAGGTGGGCTGATTCTGTCTCCAGACTATCCTGAGCCTTACCCCCATGGAAGGGAGTGTGACTGGACTGTTACTGTCACACAGGATTATGTCATCTCTCTCAGCTTCAACCAGTAAGCCTCAGCAGCATAAAACAACATTGCAACAAATGTTTTGACCATTCCAACTAAAAAGTTGGTGTCATTTTTTGATTCTCTTGTGAAAAAATTTGTTTTCAATTCTTTGTATATTTTACTTCGTAGAATACAAACAATTTACTTGCTATCTTTCAGATTCCATAAGATATATGGAATGATTCTGCAATATGTAATGCTTCTGCTCATCCAAGCAGCAAATAATCTGATTACTTTTTAATGTGAACATCTGTAACCAGGTTCAGCTTGGAGCCCAGTTACGACTTCTTACATATCTATGACGGGCCAGACTCCCTCAGCCCTTTGTTGGGTAGTTTCTATGGTACAGATGTTCCAGATCGCATTGAGAGCAGCTCCAACATGCTCTTCCTGGCTTTCCGCAGTGATGCATCCCTCAGCAGCAATGGATTTGTGCTGCAGTACACAGGTACACACTTTTTGTTATTGTCTAATTGTACAAACCTGTAACCCTAATGGAAACGTGAATCTCTTCTGTCCGTGTCAGAGTGAATTTTTTAACATGTTTTTTCATCCAGAATCTTAAGGCTTTTAACAAAACCGTGAATTTTATATAGGATGTTTGGTTTTATCCCTTGAACAATTCAAGTTGTAAGATCGTGCTTCTGGCGTAGCGGGAGAGGATTTACTCTCAGCTTCTTAGCGACCTTGCAGATTGTTTCTTTTTAACTTTCTCTTGTGTCTAGTCAAAAGCGAGTGAGATTAGTAGAGTGAAAAATGTTTCAGTGAAAGAACATAGGCTGTGCTGTAGCATCCTGATCACCCACCCTCCCATTTGTGCCACTATCTGCTTGGTTGTAGTTATTGACATGCACCTCCTCTTGTAGCCCACTAATACAAAGAATTATGAAAATTAAAGGCTGACAACATGCATGCTTAAGCTCTTTTTGATCAGTACAGCTACACAAAAGGCTTCTGATAGATTAGAGCAAACAGCATTTTGTCGTCTCTTGTCGAAGCTTGGCTGAGCGCAGCAAATTGTTTGCGAGACTCAGATTTATGTGCTCACACGAAGCATTCTGTACTGCTCATATGGTGCACAATGATCACAAGCGTCCTTGAATGAGGGGCATTTGGTTTAAGGATAACACGGCAAATTTGTGTTTTTGCTCTTTTTTTGCATTTGTGTTTTATCCTCATGGGGGAACACCTCCGTGCCTGTATGTTAAAACCTTCTCCTAACAAACATACAGATGTGGAACAAGCTCTAAAGTAGACAGGGCATCTTTGTTATGGGCTTTGCTTCAGGGAGCAGTGTTAAATCTTCCTAAATCTCCCAGCTTCAATTAGAGCTGATTAAGGTATCGGACATTTAACCAGTTCCAGATCGACCCTGAGCTCTCTGTGCCTCGGCTGGTGTTCACATAGGATTTGATCTATAAACGAAATTGAACAGATTTTTTTCAGAATGCAACCTGTTTGTCTAGTATATTTGCAAACTGTCCATGAATGGAGGGAAACAGTATTTTAGTGAGACAGCGTTGTAGAGCGTACCCCTTAACTCATTTCCAGTAATATTCATTGCAGTGTGTGATATTGTATGGCCAATCTGGTAGAGCAGATGGACCCAGTGTGCGACTCAGAAAAACTCCTTCACCCCACTTCCAATTCTCCACACTAATGAACCATAACCAAATAATACATAAATTACCTCCTCAGTTTCAGACAAACAACATGGCACAGAGGCGCATTCGGCTGCGCGTTTGGCTCTGTTTGGTGAGAAAGCAGCGAGTTGACGAGTTGGCCCTGCCACTATTTGGTCAGCCGCCACTGAAAATCGCATTATGAAATATTCCTAAGATGCCGTCAGCCTCTTTACCAAGCAGTCTTTATATTTTTTTCTGTTTCCATGTCTCTGGCCATGTTTCACTAAGCTCTCCTGGGAAATACATGGGCTAAAAAATGTCCACATGCAAGGAAAACCTGCGCTTACGTTATAGGTCCTCTCATGATCACATATGTCTAATGCAATATCTTCACCGAGTCCAGGACACATTTTTATTTCACATCACATTGGATAATCTCCTTAAAGTGCTTTTCAGATGATCCAACAGATGATGCCTCTCTACCTTTTAAAAAAAAAAAAAATCCCCCTCCTCACCTACAAATGTCTTGAGGCGGGGTTGGTTAAATCAACCCTGTTTACTTCACTACTAACCTTCCCCGTCTAGCTCATATCCACGGCCAGTTGCTGTCCATACTGAACGCCTACTACATCTATCACACCCCCACTATCTCTTGTCAGGTGTGACCATTTATTTGGGGAAATGGCTGACAATTCAGGTGGAAGTCAGATCATCATCTAGAACAGGTTCCCTGAAGGACAGAGGGACAGACAGACAGCACATGACTGTCCTCAGCTCTGTCAGGGTCTAAATGGCAGCCACTTTGCTCAGCTGGCTTCCAGCTCACTGTTTAAAAACTCAAATTCATTTATTTAAAGCAGCATATCTCCATGATCAATAAAATTGTTTAAAGTAAAGAAGACATTTGCTTCATGTCACACAAAAAACAGGTTAGTCATGGTAATTAGATGGAAAATCTGGAAACAAATTCTGTTCATTTAGATGGTCGCATAGAAAGCTGCATCGCTATACAAAGAGAAACTAAGTGATTCTCTTTGATCAGGCACTTGGTGACGGTGCATTAAAGCTATGTGAACTTCCTGTGGTGTTAACACTGTACAATGGCTTTTATAAATATAATTTCCTGTTTAATGCCATCACTATGAACCTTTACAGTAAGATGCGTATAGAGTTTAAACATTGCTCTAATGCTTCCCATTTAAAGTTTGCCTTCAGCCAATTAATGTTGACTGCTCAGGCTCTGGCACGGTTTTTGGTCAGACATTGAATTGTAAGTAGAAATATTCTTGACAAGAGAACGCATTCGACCCACCTTTCCTATGTGTGTCAAGCCATCAAATATTAAAAATCACTCTAGCAACAGAGTGTGCTTTGTTTAAGCCTGAACTAACTGACTTTGGGCATTTTTCCTATGTTTGTTTTAGCTTTAATGGTGTGAAGTGTGCCAAATTGACAGACCTTCTCTCACATGCACATTTTCCACTTAGAACAATGTGATGGTAAATTGAGCGAGACATCTTTCTTACAACCTCAGGGGTGGTGATTGATATGTGGTTAGTTGCAAAGTGTGTTGGAGTGAAGTTTGGCAGGGTATGCGTGTACACGTGTGCATGTTTGACAAAGAAAGCTTGCATATGTGCATTGTCTTCTCGAGTTGACTGCGCAGAGGCGTGTCGTTTGAGAGGCGTTTGTGTATAGTCAGCAGACCTTGGGCCAGAGCCATGCCACTTTCAATCAGCTGCCTGTCCGTCTCCACAGCCGTACATACCCTGGTAGCCAGAGATGAGAGGCCACTGTCAAGGCCTGCAGAGGAAAGTGGCAGTCATTGAGGTATATTTACTGAAACGGGAAAGCATGAGTTGCAGGAAACAGGGGAAGAGGAAAACAGCTATAAAGGGGAAAAAGTGAAAAATCTAAGTGTATCTGTAACCGCAGGCAGAAAATATTACCTGTGCTGGCATCTTCACTGCAGCTCAATGCAAAAATCATTTCACTGAATACCACATACTCCCTTCTGTCACTGATTTTCCACCGTGTTACCTCTCTCCGCAGAGAACCCTAGGGAGTCTTGCTTCGAACCTGGTCTGGTGCAGAATGGGACACGGTTGGGCACCGATCTCAAGCTGGGCTCCACTGTCACCTACCACTGCGACAGCGGCTACACGCTGGAAGGAGACCCAACACTCACTTGCATCATGGGTGGAGATGGCAAGCCGAGCTGGAACAAACCCAAACCCATCTGCATTGGTAAACATTGACATCTGGAGTTGATTGTTCAGAGCACAAAACACATCAGTGCTTAAAGATTCATCACATGTAAACATTCATATATGATTATGTCACTTCTCCACAGAGCGATGTCCTGCAGGTGTATATGTAGAGCTGTGTGGGTTTTACTAAGATGTCCGAGTGTAGCTTTAATTTAATCTGTGGTTTGGAAGGAGCTGCTTATTTTGCATATCTTCCTCTCACACTTGCCACACCACCTGCGTCACTCTGAATGTTCTCTGATAATTCCCATGACATAACTAACACACGCTGTGCATAAACCCCTGGAAAGCTGGTAAAAAAAAAAGAAGAAACCCTGACAGCACGGAATCTGATCCTGACAGTGTGTGTGTGTGTGTGTGTCAGGTAAATGACATATTTATTGTTCACACAAGCAAAACAAAAATTTTATATTCCGGAATTCAGCAGGTCCACAAAGATACAAGCTCGCACAACATTTTCAGTGGCTTAAACCAGGAGAGCAGACTCTGGCCTCATCTCATCTAGGCTAACCCTGATGGACACTTGGAAAACATGGCAATTTCACTGTGGCAACCACCAGGGACATCTTCCATCCAAAGCCCAATCAGACAAGAAAAGTAATTTAGGAGTGATGGAACAGAGGGGATAGAAAAGTAGCAAGAGGAGGAGAAAAAGGAATCTTCCACTGTTGACTTCAGACCTTCCTTTTGTGTCTGCACTGTCCTACTTATGGTGTCTCCTTATGTCTCTTCCCCTTCTGCAGCTCCATGCGGTGGACAGTACTCTGGTTTAGAGGGAGTGGTTTTATCTCCTGGTTACCCTGGCAACTACAGCAGTTCTCGAACCTGTTTGTACTCTGTAGTTGTACCCAAGGATTACGGTAAGCCAAGGAGAAGCACTGTGTAAATGAACTCCTTCATTTTTCCCAGCTAAATTCTAAAAATGCATCTTTTCATTGTGCGTAAGGGTGGATTGAAATTTGTTTTTAAAGTGTAATCATTTCTTCAATCTACAAGTTGCTCTCATTAGGTTCAATCTATGCTCAAGTTGTTCATCAAATTCCACAAGATTTTCTCACTGTTAAATTACATGAAGAAAAAATGATAAACAAGGCAAGGCAAGGCAAGTTTATTTGTATAGCACATTTCATGTACAGGACAATTCAAGGTGCTTTACATACAAACATTAGGATATTTTTATTCTCTTGAAGAAATATTTTACACCTAATAAAAAAAAACAGGTGTAGAAAATGTGTTGAGAGATCTGAATGTTTTTTAGTAATAGGCAGGCAGTAGAAAATAAATTGTTAAACTGCAAAAACCATCTTTGCTTCTTTTTCATTTGCAATCAAAGTACAATAGCTTGATGCTTTACTAAATGTATTTCTTATATTTTTTTAACACATAGTAAAATCACACCATGACTTTAGTTGAAGATTTTAATCACCACAGCATGGAATATGTCTGTCAGAATAAAAAACTCAGACACAGACAAAAATAATTAGTGTCTGGAATATTTTGTAGACTTTCACTGGGTTTTTTGGCATTTCCCGCTGAAAGGTCACAGTTTCCTTCCAATATGTCATCTCGTATAACAGAAGCATCAAATTATTCAGAAAGGAAAACAATTCAGAAGCTTGATGGCTCAAGTGTGTGAATTCAAAACATGCTTCACTTACAATCCCAAAATGTCTTTTTGCATCACCTTCTGTAGCAGATTGTATTTCTTGTCTGTTATCTCCTGCTTCTTTATCTTCCCACTGGTTCTTTAATGAGTTATCAGCATTGTGCCTCTCTCGAGGAAACCTCCTGTCATGGTGAAATTACACCAAAATATCTTGCCTGTGTCTGACTTTAGGGTGTTTCACCCTAGTCTTTTGAATATTTAGGTCCTGATGCCCGATCAGAGGTCCAGTGCTGTTCTAAAAAAGCACCCATCTCTCTTGGACCTTGTCAGAAGCATATTTTACTCAATGAAGTCAAAGCAAGAGACAAATTGAGATAATTAAAATCCACATTTGCATTTTCCTGGATAATGACAGCAAAGCCCATGGCAACTCACTTTGCCATGTAGAGCCACAGAGGCCCTCCCCTCTATTCTTGCAGCTTCGCATTAGGTTGATGCACCAATGCTAATGATGAGCTACCTCCACCTCCGTCCTGTCTCCATCACTGTTGTCACCCTTCTCTTTAACCTGCAACAGTTTCCACAACTAAACTAGACAGAGATTGACTGTGAAAAGGCTTATGACTGTTGGAGCAATGGCAGTATAAAGGCTGTGTTGAAAGGATGAAGGCTCTATAGTGGAGATTTAGCTGTGCGTTGTACAACAGATTGGCTGTCATTGCAAAGCCTTTTATCCAGTGACAGGCCATCAAGCCCAGACAGGATTCCTGATCTCTCATGTAATATTAGTTTTTGGTTGTGTTGTCATAACTGGCAGCATTACCCACCCTTTCTTTAAAAAGGATGTTTTTATTTGAATTAGTGTTGATAATATATATAAATGTTTTAATGTGATACCACAGAGCACGGAGAAGGGAAAAGCTTTTAGAGTGATTACTGCAGGCATCTTGGCTAATTTCAGTCTTATCTGATGTCAATTTTCTGTCCCTGTCTCTTTTCCAGTGGTTTTCAGTCAGTTCGCCTTCTTCCAGACGGCACTCAACGACATTGTAGAGGTTTACGATGGGGCAACACAACAGTCCCGTATTCTTAGCTCACTATCCGGAGCACACACAGGTAATTGAATACACATGTTATCAGCACAGTTATAAATATACACAGATTTATGCTTTAAATTGAATTTGAAACAGATGTTGACATGTTTTGGATGATAGTTGGAGATTTTTCTTCTGTTTGACCAACTGAATTTGTGTGTTTGAAAGATCATTCCTATTCATGCTGGTCTCTCCAACAGGTTATTACACTTACAGCTGAGATTTTGATGTTGATATATCCAGAGGAGACACTATAAGGAGAAAAAAAAGAAATACATTGCTATCAGCAATTGGCTAAATTCTGGTATTGGTATCTGGTACAGCCTTAACTCAAATGGTGAACAGTAGGAAAAGAAACTTGTTAACGTCCTTCCAACTCGTAACAAATAAGCAATTGATTTAGACTTTTTGATCGGTGCTTTTACTTTGGACATGACAGGGGACTTAAATAAAATAGTGTCTTGGCAGTATCACTTTTATTAGGATCCTATTAAACTCTGAGACCAAATGCTGACACAGGCAGGGCTGCAGGTGGGCTCTGGGGAGCTGTTACAATTCAGTTGTGACACAAGTCCCAGGGATAACATACCAGTCGGTTCAAGAAGACTTGCATGTATACATACACCCTAATTGGTACTACGCTGAGAGTTGTTTGTTTATGCAGCATGCTCCACCATTTCTTGATAATTCTTCGTAAGTGTGAAAAAATCCAATATGCAGTGGTTTGAGTGTGGTATGTTGGATATTAACATGCAATCTGACTGATTATATTCCAAGCAGATAGCTCCAAAATAGAGGTTTAACATGTCTACAGGTGTCAAGGATCTGTTTAGATTAGAGCTCTGACCACACTGAGTTGGTCTGGTACATTGTAGTACTGTAACCACAAACAGGAGACACACGCTGACATATTCACAGAAAACACTTGCTTTTTCTGCCAAATCAGGAGTGAGAACAGTGCCAATTTCTTCACAATGAGGAAATAATGTGCAGTGTGCATTACAAAGCATAGGAATGTAGTAAAGTATGCTTTTATTGTTGATGGGATATTTTACAGTTTTTTGGCTTTTTACATCTCTGCCTAAAGACTTTAATGGAATGAAAACATTTAAGTCTGTTTTAATGACTTTAGTCAGTAAAACTGTGCTGATGCAGATACAGATTTGTCATTGTTCCCATCCTCCCATTAATTATCCCTAACATCACATACATATTGTAAGCTAGCAAAACTAAATGAAATCTTTCAAAACCCTTAAATAATTATGACTTACATTAGTCTGGAACACATTGTCTGTATTAATGATATCAGCGAAAAGTTTAACATTCTGCTGAGGTAGCTGAATGTAGTTTTACTTTCAGCACCAATGTTTCTGAGGAGATTAGATCTGCAACATACCGTACCTCTGCAATGTTTTTCACAGCTTCTGGTGATGCACCTCTCAGTGTTTTTGTATTTTGCTTCCACTTGGAGGCAGTAATCAGAAATGTATGGGACAATTTGACCTCTGGGCTGCTCTTGGTAATTTTGGTGCTACTGTTGATGCTTTGCATTTGGTTAGAACACACAGATTGTAAAGATCTTGTGTTAGATCCATTTTGCTATGAATTTTGTTGCTGTTGGCTGGAGTCGAGCGCCCCCCAGCCATTTACAGCTAATTTTTAGCCAGTCAGGCATTGACTAATGTGTCATCTCAGCTCTGGACCTCGCATTGTTCGTTTTTGGAAGACTACACATCTGTCTGCTTTGAAAAGAAGTTAATTTGTGGAGGCTTAGAGCAGCACTAACCAGTACCTCTGTGAAGGTACCAAATATTGGTAAACCTGTATTTGTGAGCATTTAGAGCAGATAAATCATGGCCATATGAAAAGCATACAAAGACACATTTTTATACGAGGTATAAGCCGACACACTTGGACCTGCCTGCTTGTGATGGGATTACCCAGGATGCATGATACAGCCAGGTATAAACAGCTTCTGTGTGTTCATAACTATGACTTAAATGAAGACGGATACAGACAATGAAAATTCTCCTTGATGCAGGAATAAATGGTTATTTATGAGAATGGAGATTAAAAAGGTTAACGGTTCCAGGGTGAGAAGGTGATCATTTGTGTTGCGTTATGGTTTCGATGGATTTGATAAATGCTACAGCTGTGACGGCAGACTAGAGATGAAACAGATTCAGTTGGAGAGGTTCAACCTTTGAAGACACGCCGAGTGAGAAGTTGTGCTAGTTTAGGGCAGCTCTCCATCTCAGCCTGCCATAGCCCTGTGGCTTGACAAAGCTAAATGATTACTTTGGTTTGTGTCCAGGGCAACCTCAGAAAATCCAGTTTACAGCTCAATAAACAGCCTGCTATATTAACTGAGGACTCAAGGTGGCAGGTTCAAAGAGTTATCTAGCCAGGCATAGCAGAGCTTAGCTGACACAATTTGGCAAGAAAATAGAAACATCTAGACCTCACTGTTCACCTGAAATAGAACATGAATTAACCATGACCTAGAATTGTGGACCTTCATGTACTGTACCAAATAGGTGTGCTAAAGCTTTTAAATCAACAAACATCTATATTTGTAAGTTTACAAATCAAGACAATCACCCATGCTGTCTATATCTAAAATGTTATTCAGTGTAATTAAGAAAAAAAAAATTTAGGGAATGGTAGGATTTTATTCATCAGCCAAGGTAAATCACAGAAGTCAAAAAACATGTTTGTTTACTGTAATTATGCTAACCTTGAAAAGAATGTTGCATAAGGCTGTTCTCAAATGTAGCAGCATGTTTTTATTACTCCCATGTCTTGTGAAACAAACCACTCTTTTGGGAAGAAAGGGCTCTGATTGTGAATTACTGATGACAAACAGAATGAAAGAGAAAAAGAACATTTGAATAAATGAACAGTAAAAGGTGAGAATTAGAAAAGGTGATAGCATGTAGGCAGATTGGACAAGAGGACTAACTAAAGAAGTCAAGGAGACTTATCTAAATGCAAATTTTCAGACTCATTTGAAAAAAATGCAATTGTCACCTCGTGGTCATCTAAGACTGGGGACTGAGGAGTCTATTAAAGTTTGACCACTTAGCCAGTGTGTATTTGCTACTTTTTCTTTCTCTGCAAGCATGCCGCTGAATGCGTTTAAGTGTATTTATTCATGAAAAGTGAAATCCACTGTGTGTAGTTCCCGTTGGGCTAACTCCTTTAACCTGTTGGAGTTGTCATTTAGTAGCTAAAGCATTTATTTTTGACATTATTCCCCATGACAGCTGTCTCTGAATCAGTGCAATAACCACCACTGAATTTCAATTGCTGACTTCAGCCAAAGTCAGACTGGCCCTTCTGAGTCTTCCATCTGCCTTGGTAGAAGATCAGATTAAGGGCAAACTGGTTTGGAGCTGGAAAGTGGCCAGAGGGTTGATAAGTTACATGCTGACACATGTTTGGTCTATCCGGATGAATACCTGCCCTGCACCGCAAATTATGAAACACTGTCACCATGACAGCACATAGGAAGGGCTTTCTCTAATAAACCACCCAGCACGCCTCAGGGATCCTACAGAGAAACTTGAGTAATCGAGGCGATGACACACGCGAAACCATCGGTGCTGTCTCGGGACACTGCATTTAAATGTGCAGAAATGGGCCTACAAAAATGTGAGCAAAACCTACACACACAGTATAGACTCATCAGCGCACACACAGATGTTGCCTCTGGGGTTAAGCACGTCTGCCTCCCACTAGAGTGTGACAGCAAGCAGACACAGAGTAATGAGATTCACTGCAGAGCGCCAGTCAGCAGCTCATTGAGAGAAAGACAGAGAGGCAGAGACAGATATGCTCACACTTTGTATCATGTTCTACGTCAGTCAACAAATTTTCCACCATAGTAGATGTATCATGGTGTGTAATTACTCTATGAGCTGATGTAGATTGCAGGAGATCATATCAGTAATTTCACTGATACCATATCTTCCACCAGTGTGTTTAATATATCGTCAGAAATTTCCAACTCAGGCATAGACAAATGTCCTTTGAGGAATACAGCGCTAGTGTCCAATCACATAAAGTATAGAGCCGTATGTTACTAAAAAAGTATTCACCTTTTCCTTTTTCCTATTTCATGAAATTACAACCTGCAATTTGAATGTGTGTTTTGGGATCTTATGGGCCTCATGATCTCAGTGAATACAAATGTAGACCGGCTCAACAACCTCTAAATAGCCCATGAAGCACCATTAAGTCCAGAAAATGGAAAGAATATGCCACCACAACTAATCCCTTAAGAAACTATATCTCACCTAAACTTACGGACCAACTAAGAAAAGCCTTAATCAGAGAAGTAACAAAGGAAGCCAAAGGTAAACATGAAAGAGCTGCAAAGGTTCACAGCAGAAATTTGCATCATTTGATCAACTTAGCTATACCGTGGTTAAAAAGTCATTTTACACCAAAGAATGTTTTGTTGTTTTGATTTTGTTTTTTTCTGGTTTTCCTAAATTAGCCCAATTTCTCAAAACCCTTAAACCTGGATTGTAACAAATCCACAGGTCATAAGTTTGTTCAGGTGATCCTCAGATCTTGCCTGTACAGTGCAGTATGCTCTTAACATAAGCAGGTGCCTGAATCTGGAACACCTTACCCAGCAGGTGAAAAACTTTGAATTTGTGTATTTTACACACAACCATCAAAGTCAGGCCCCCAAGGAGTTTAGTCCCTGCTGCTGGTTCTTGAGTACATTCCACATTTTTCAAATGCAGATATTCTCATAATCACCTGCTCATTGAGGAATATTATGAACTACCATTTGGGAATTCCTTTTGAACTACTTAAAACAAGAATGCAACACGAAGAATGAAGACTTGTAAATATTTTTTAAAGCTCCAGGCAATAGTGTAGTGCAGATGATACACTGCTATAAGGAGTACAAACCCAACCAAATATCCACTGAAGAGCATCACATGTACCTGGTATACACCATACTTATGGCCTTTGATTTGTATTATTTGGGTTAATTTGATGGTTTGGTTAGGTTTAGGCATAAGGCAGGATGATCCTTTTGGAGTTGAAGTAACCCGGTCAATGACTGAGCAGGGCAGCTCATACCCCACTCAAGTCACCCGATGCATACCTGTCTCATATATTATCAAAACTAAATACAGCACATGCAAAATCAATTAGATAGAAAAGTTAAAGCAAAGCAACCAAATAAAAACGTTATTTCAGAGTAGCAACGTGTTGATGCTACAGCTTATTAGCCGGTACAAGATAAACTTTATTAAAGAGGATACAGTTACATAAGCTGAAAGTAGCCCATGGTTAAAAAGGAAAATTACTAAATGTTTTTAACTGTTTTCTATTTCAGGTGAATCTTTGCCATTAGCAACCTCCAACCAAATCCTAATCCGCTTTACCTCCAAAGGCAAATCAAGCTCTAAAGGATTCCATCTAGTTTACCAGGGTAAGTCTGCAACACACTGATGCACACAGATTCTTCAGCTTAGATTCATTTGGACCCATTCCATTCATACATCTTCAGTCCCTCTCCCAGTAACAGTTGACATTTTGTGATTTCATAAGAATTTAACTTCAGCCACATTTTTAAGTTGTTTGTGGAGACAAAGCTTATTTTAAAATGAGGGACTTTTTTATATTGAATCATTGTTTTTCTTAAAACATTTTATTGAAATGAAATGTGATGCAGATGCCCAAAGGCAATGCTGGCTTTGGGGAATGTTGAATCAATAAATAATTCATTTTTGCATTTTATTGTCAATAAACCAAAAGACCACCTGAGAAGCTATTTTTCGTTTGAGTTATTGTGATCACATGAAATAATCACTTGATATATTAAGGAGTGATATGCAACTGGAGAATTGTTTATTCAAGTTTAAGTGGAAAAGGTTTATCTGATTCAAACATACATTTACATAATATGTTTCACTAAAAACAACCACACACACACACACACACACACGTACATCCAAAAATAACAAATAAAAACAAACAATAATTGATTAAAACCAGTATTAGTGGCACTGGTTTTAATGTATCTGAGGAACAAGTGTGTGTAAGCTCAGACAGTGTTGCTTCTCATTCCAGGTGTAAGGTGACGGAAACCTCTTTTAACTGGCAGAGATTCAGCAGCCTTAGATTTCTTTTAGCATGTAATACAATATAGCTGAAAGTAAAAGAAGAATCCCCTGCAATAATCCATGGTATTCTCTCTGTCCATAGCTGTGCCGCGGACCAGTGCTACTCAGTGCAGTTCAGTACCCGAGCCCCGAAATGGCCGCCGTATGGGCAACAACTTTGCTGTTGGTGCTGTTGTCCGCTTCGAGTGCAGCCCAGGTTATGTGCTAGAGGGACCAAGTGCAGTTGAATGCTTAACTGTTCCCAATGCTTTGGCACAGTGGAACAGCTCCATACCCAGCTGTATAGGTAGGAGCCCAGATGCATTTTCATTTTCTGATTTGTGGTTGATTCTTTGCTTTCTCTCATTTTCATTTTCTGTTTCTTCACTCACTTTCTGCACCTCTCTGGTTTGTCTGCTTCCCACTTGATGCACTGAGTATCAAACTCCTGTCTTGACATGGATGTGGGCCGCCAGCTATCGCCTGTAGCAATACAATCCGATCCATCCATGTAGGACACAGGTGGTGGGCTCTGCACTGGGTCACATAAACACACATGGAGATATCAGTGTGTGCAGTATTTACAAGGACGCCATCTCCCCACACAGCATACAGTTGAAGCAGCTGCTGACAGCAGATGTGAATTTCACACATCAAGCGGAGAGACTGTTTGAAGACTGTAAACAAACCTTAGGAGTGGTAGATTGTGTTTGGTGCAAGATGGATCATACTCTGTCTGCCGTGCATTTTCATTCTAGCAGAAGTTGATGACTTGATACTTAAATTGAACTTTTTATGTATGTGATCTTCATTCTGTTGCTTAACTTGAAAAATACTCAGCAACAACATTATGACCACCAGCCTCATGTTTAGATGTTGGGGGGGGGTTACATCTGAAGAAGCCCTGCAGTGCATCTTACTATGATCCAAGTAGCAGAAGCTTTGTACACTGTGGGCTATGTGGCGGGGTCTTTGTGGATTGTGTTTGCTTCTCACTGATGCCATCATGTAGCAATGATGAAATTGTTGCTATGACTTAGCAAACAGCCCCGTTTTTTATCCTGCAGTTCCATGTGGAGGTAATCTGACCCATCGAACTGGCACCATCTTATCTCCTGGCTTTCCCGAGCCTTACCTCAACAGCCTCAACTGTGTATGGAAGATCACCGTTCCTGAAGGATCAGGAATCCAGGTTTGTATAAGAGTTGTTTTTTTTTTATTATCCTTTTTTAATCTATAATTAAATCAGACAGATAAAACCAGGTTAAAAACATATCCCCAATCCAGTCATAACTCTCAAATTTTAAGGCAAGCTCAATGAAAAGTCACAATATGTAGGCTCTAATAGCTCTAATTTGTCTGTGCCCTCAGGGAGGAGTCACACCTTTTGATGTTAAAATGTAAATATTCAGGACATTCAGGTAGTAACTAACCTCATTCTTGGGACACACAATGTTGCTGAACTGCAACCTGACCAACTGAAGCAACCCCAGATCATAATATAACACATGTTATAAAAATATAATATGCAGAATTTTTTTTATTCTGATTTGAAATAATTCCAATTAAAGATCTCAGGTCACCTGTTTACATGTGACGCGGTCTATTCCCATCTAGTGTTTACATGTGACTACATTTACTTAGAACCGCCGTCTCACAGCCGTGTAACATGTGCAGATCTATAAAACACGATGTGTTTCAACATGGCGTCCTATCTATTTGGCACACTATGTTGCTTTGTTTGTTGTTATACTTTTATTCAAGCAACAACGTGATACTTCAATCCTACAAGAGACAATGAAGAGGAGAAGGTGTACAGAAGAGGGTCTTTTTGTTGGTGCAGTGCAATGTTTGCCCATTTTGCCAATGTCCAGTCCAAAGACCAGAAGGCTCTTGGATGAAGGGCTGCTGCAAAAACTGCTGGGAACGAATTGTGCTGACGTCTAAATTGCACAATTGTGTGTATCGTCTAATCGTGCAATAATGTTGAGCACTTTTAAAGGTTTTGTTAAAAACAAACTCTGCCACAGACCTCTGTTTCTTCTGTAGACGCCATATTTTCAAGT
>JAOXYM010000018.1:8859486-8870683 GCA_028567055.1 Leptatherina wallacei
TCGTGACTTAGAACATTGTAAGAGACTATTCCAAGGACTTATAAAAGTGATTTTTGCATAATATGTCCCCTTTAAGTCAGAGCATGCACAGACAGAACGCATCCTGATAACGTTCCATTTCACTGTTTACATGTCAAAACTTTACTTTTAATCGGTTTGGGAAACAGAATATTCTTATTAAACCGAATGAAACACGACCAAGTTTATTCTGATTCAGGTGTTTATTTGGAGAATTGTATTTGGTTTGGACTTCTAAACCAATTCTATTTGGAATATTAGGCTCCATGTAAACCCAGCTACTGCCCTCAGTGGCTTAAACATTACATACCTGGGATGATGGGTCCAGCACTTCATCAACTCTATTTTTCCAGAGTCCAATCTTTATGCACACCACAAACCTGAAACCATTTTTGTTTTCAATTATCTCCATTGTTAAGGGCTTTTTAAAAGGCTATGCAGCTGTTAAGGCCCTATACCTTACATTCTATTCACATTGTGTGTTGAGAAACCCTTATTTTCACTATTAAACATTGTTGCAGATTCTTCTGTTGATTTTCTTTGTCTTGATGTCACCAAATGTTAAAGTGATCTCTGATGACTCATTCAAAAATCTTTTCCCACCATATTTCTTCCTGAAAGATAATGGATTTCTACTATCCACCCAGGTTTGAATAATGCACTGGACAGCTCTTCACCCAGATTTAGTGGTTTCCGTAATCTCCTTCAATATTGGTGCAGAATAGGAATTTGATCCTTCTGAAAGAGTCAAATCTCTTCCATAACCTCAGAAGTTGTTTTCTAACATGATAGTTCAAAGGAATAACGAGCTACTCACTGCGTCAGTTAGGGTTCAATAACTAGTCAATTACTAATTCAATTACTGCAGTACTTTTCTAGTGGGAGGTTCTTACTTAGTTGCTTAGTTGAAACCAGATGATGACATTTGTTTTCTATTAGCCTAATGGCTGATCTCTTTACAAACTGGCTGATCTAACTTTCAAGGGAATTAAAAGGTTATTTTTACCTTTACCTTTTTATTTGAGCTGTTTTAGCTCAATGTGGTTTGACAACAAGCCCCTGTGTGGTGATACATTTCCAGGGTACCAAAGGCTAATTAACAAAGCTATACAGAATATATCCATTTAGATATTCCATTTCCGTTTCTCTGGGTACCAGTGGACAGCTAAAAGGTTGACCTTGCACAGGCTCAAAATGAAATTTTGTCGATCACTTTACCCGAAACTTGAGATTGCACAACCTGAAATAAATTTATATGTAACGGCCTCTTCAATTACTGTACCTTTCTTTCTTGGGAGGTATTTCACTTTGCATATTGTTATTCTTTGATATGCGCGTGTGATGGAACCTAGTGAAACTTTGACTGGGTCCCTGTGGGTCTGCCTGGCGGAAAGTTTTCTGGCCCATGTTTCAGTCTCTGTGTTTAATGACCTCAGAGCCGTCCCTCAGCTATTAGCTCCCCCCGTCCTTAGCTGACTGTCCTTGCAGGTCAAATACACATGATGGCCCACAGGCCCACTTAGCATGCTCTCTGCACTTAACACTGCAATAGATTGGAGGTGAGAAAGACCACAAGTACAAAAAGATAGCCATCTGTAGGTACATAGTAGAACAAAATAGCACATAAATGTACATTTGTGACTGACGATGTTATGGTAATTCAACAACATGCTTGTTGTTTACTGGAACACTTGTACAGCGGTTTATATTCACATTGCTACATGGAGTTTTCTGATCTGTCCATACACTGCTATAGATTCCTCCCTATCACTTCTTGTTTCTTTTTTCTCTTTCTCTGTGTCTTTTTTAACGTTGCTCCCCTATACCAGCTACCAGAAACATATTAGATTGGAGTGTCACGATCCAGAAGAGAACTTAAAGGAGTGAGGTGCCTTGTTGGCACATTTGCTGCGACCCCCTAATGGAAGATCAATCTGTGATCTGCCTCGTCTCCCTGGGAGCCCAGTGCAGCAGAGCCCCCGCAGCCCCTTTAATTGGCTCATATCCGATCTATAACCATCACAGGCAGAGGAGAGGGCAGAGGAATGGGTTTGAGGGGAAACCAAAAGGGAGGTTTGGAAAGAGTGGGAACAAAAAGGGTTGGCACAGTGAATTCTGCATGAGTGAATGTAGACAAGGTCTTAGAGCAAATATGCAATAGCATAGCCTTATTTACACATTCAGTTTAATTTGCAAATACTCTAGAAATTTCATAGATTTTGACTGAGTTTGCTTTTTCATTTTGTTTGGTCAGAATTCACCAACAAATTGAGTTTTTAGGTGCTTCATTTGTTCAGCCATTGTGAGGATTCAGACAGCAGCTGTTACATGTTCAATAAGACTCAGTCTGCTTCTTTCTTATGTTTCACATTTTTCTTAACTGAAAATCAAATGCCCACCACTTCAACGTAAACTTCTAAGATACTTTTTTTTTTTAAAAAGGAAAGACAGTCATTAAAAGCATTGCCCTGATAGATGTGTTTCTATGCTTTACCCTAAGGCTTTGATAGTTTCATATGTCACTCACTTTGAACTCAAGGCACTCGTGATTGTTATTGTTTCTGTTTAGCATTCTTGACTTTTTTCCCCACTAAGAAGATTCGTCACATATTTCTAGGAGGTTAAGTGAGTCGGAGCCAGCACTTATCAGTCTTAGGTGAGACTGAATACTGAATAAAAGCAAATTCACTACACATTTTAGTACTCCCTGAATCTTTTTCATATACGTCTTTTTGCTGTTTCCACCTCGTTAATCTCTATCTATTCACCTAGTGCCTGGTTTCCTGCCCATACGCATTTTTGGCCCTACTGCCTCTGATCTGCTCCCTAAAACCAATTATTCCTTCTGTTCTCTGCTTGAGTTTCCTTTTTTCTCCACTTTTCACTAATAGTGTTTCTCCTCGTTCTGCCTTACACTCTACCCTGTCTCAGATCCAGGTAATCAGCTTTGTCACAGAGCAAAACTGGGACTCGCTGGAGGTCTTTGACGGAGGCGACAACACTGACACCATGCTTGGCAGCTTCTCAGGTACTGTAGGTTATGAGTATAATTTGGATAAAAAGCAGATTCACCTAAATATGAAATCTTACATGGCCTAATTAGTTTTCACAAAGCTGAGACTTCAACTTGGAATACACATAGTTCTAAAATAAAAAGTAATATTGCTTAATTAAAATCAGATTACATAGAGGCACCCAGTCTCGTCATGGGTTATTAGAAAAATAATGATTGCAATATTTTTTTCCTTTTTAAAGATTGTGAATACATATTTCAATATTGGCATTGATTTTTGTTTTGCTATCTACCCCAAATCCAATATACCATAATATTATGAAACTCCTTTCCCAAATTCTCTACTGCATATATTTGTAATATTCCATGCCTGCACCTTATCTAAATGCATTCAGCCACAGACACAAGTGAAGAAATGTGAAAAAGACAAACCATTCAGCTATAAGTCAGTAGCACATTCAGTTTTTTGTGGTTACCCTCTGGAGGAGATGGCATGGCTAAACTTTACTATTAATTTTCTCCCCAAGGCACAACAGTTCCAGCTCTTCTCAACAGCACCTCCAATCAACTCTACCTACACTTTTTCTCTGACATTAGTGTGTCTGCAGCTGGATTCAGGCTGGAATACAAAAGTAAGTGGAAAAATAGGTCACAGCACTTGGCTTAAATCAGACAGGAGTACATTTTGATAAAAGCCTAGCTTTTAGTTCTCCTTGGAGTCACGTGAATGTCCTACAATTTTCTGTCAAATTTGGTAGTAATTTTTCATTTTATTGTCCTTCTCTCCTGCTGTGCCTGCCATCTTTTTCTGCTCAGCCGTGTCTCTGACCAGCTGCCCAGAACCTGTTGTTCCTATGAATGGAATAAAGGTTGGGGAGCGTCTTCAGATGAACAATGTGGTGTCTTTTCATTGTGAACCTGGATATACTCTACAGGTAACATGTCTTGCTTTCATATGTGCTGCAATAATAAATGACCAGTAATCTTATACCAGGGTTTTTCTGGAGTTTGCCAGTGTTAGTTTTGCTTTTCAGTTACCCTATCCAAGTCACAGTAACATGTTACAGATATTTATGAATACAGTTATTGATCATTGATGAAGCAAAATCACAGAGAAAAGAGACCAGGGCTGACTAAATAAGCTGGATCACCATGTTAAGGATTTAACTTAATTTCAATATATAAATTCATCACCCTTGGTGAACAATAGCTGAGTGTTATGAATATGTCTCTGCAGTTTTGTATATTTAGTGATGACTTTGATTCATTTCACATTTTAACTTTGCACTCAGGTTCATCAAGCACTTAAACACATCTGAATTTAGAATGGGAAACAAGGCTGGTTATTCACCATTCAGTATATAACGTTTATAGCAAAGGCGCTGCGGTCTTGAAAACACAAGGGGTTTCTTTTCTTCTTAAAACAAGTCCTAAACCAATACTCAATACGTTAATAAATACTCAACACAAAATCCTTTTAGTAGAATAATTGTTGTAGCACTATTTAATGAGCAAGCATGGACTTGCTGCCTCAATGAAGTAACACAAGTATGGCTTTTTATAAGGGCTTTACAAATGATCTACTCAACAACACATCTACTAAAAAATACACTTTATCCTCTAAAAGCATATGACTGCCAGATATTACATTAAGTTTGTTGAATTATAATAAAGGTCACAGTGGTTAACTTTACATGCAGATTCAAGCTCCATATGAATTAACATGGACATGTAATATGATAATAATGCCTAAATATGATGCTTGAATATTAATAATCAGCTTATTAATAAATTATTAACTTTAAGTTTGAATCCAAATATTTCTTTCACATTCTCCTCTGCCTTTGCAGCATATTTTGATGAGTTCCTACTACCTTTAAAAAAGGAAACCATTGACATGACTGTGAGTCACCTGACCTGCATTTTTAGTTGAGCTTCTGGGGGCTTGTGCACAATACAAAGAGATGATGCTACTACTGCTCAGAAGAAATAACAAAAAAAAAAACCATGATAAACAATTAAGGAATCACATCTTATTGCACAATTAGTCTTGCTTTTTCACCTGATCTCTTCTGCAGAAACATCTTGTTATCTAAGATTATCAGCCTTTTTTAGATAGTCTAGCAGTAATAGATTGTCCTGCCTCTTATTATAAATCAGTAAGTCTGGTCCAAATTCAGGTAGAAGTTATAAGTAGCACTCCCTCACTTTGTCAGGGAGAAAGGAAATTAAAACATCATCCCTCAAGCTTGAAAAAAATCTTAAGACATTATCAACCCCTGCAGTCTGACCAGGCAGACTTGTGAAGGTGAGTTTAAAGACTAAAACCAGCATGTGATCTCAACATATGACTTACAACAATGGGTCTTTCCCCTCGATATGAGCAGAGATATTCTTACAAAAGTTAGCTAAGCCTATATTATTTGAAAACATCAGGCATTTTCAATTTTTTTTCTTTATTTAAAATCTTTTCTGTAAGTGTTGCATAACTCAGCTGAAGAATTTAGAGAAAAAAATGACTGCTCTTTTTCACAGTGTACTCTCCCACTTTAGTATTTTTTTCATTGTTATTTTTCCTCTTTCTCCGTTAGTATTATCACCTCACTGTGCCTGTGTTGCTGCCTCTATCGTCTTGTCACTTTAGATGGATTCCGCCATTTAGTCTCCACATGAAGTCATATGAAGACAGGCAGCAGGTTTAAATAATTGGAGCAACTTATGAGTGACAGTGAGGAGAGCAAGTTCATTCATCTCCTGTTCTTTGTCGTGTGTTTGTCTGTGTGCCTGGATGTCTTCCTGCAGGGAAACTCACACATTACCTGTATGCCTGGAACCGTCAGACGATGGAACTATCCACCTCCTCTTTGCATAGGTAAAAATATCTTCTGTAAGACTTCACATGGCTCCACCTACTACTTCTCCTCTGTTCCCTTTCTGAATCTTTTTTAACCTTTTGATCATTTTTATATCCGATTTATAATGTTTTACACTTCTTGGTCAGCCTGAAATAGCAGCTTTGAATCACCTTACAAAGCTGGGATATGGGGGATAAAGACATCTTTTATACTTTTTCTTCACTGTTTCCTAACACAAGCACTTTATATGCAAGAGACGATGTTGCCTCTGAGATTTAAAAAAATAAAATCAAAGGTTGTATCCACTGGGATGTATTTCTGTTTGAATTTTTTGGGAGCTTTTGCATCTTGAATGAATTAGATATTTTTACCACAAAAAACTGAGTGTTTGCGCTGAAGGAAACGTCATTAGCTTCCTTCCTTTTTTCATGTGTTCATGCCTGTGGGAAAAGAAAAAAACCTTGAGTAGCACTTATCGGAACAACCTACCATTGTCTAATGAGTTCCATCTCAAACCGTGATTGGACGAAATCGGGGAAAGATTCATCATGTTTACAGGCATGAGCAGTTTCCTGATTACCACGGGCTCTATCTACTATGGCACAACATTTGGCCCGCCACTTACTCCTTACAGAAACACAGTGGTACAGCACCCCATTTGCTCTGTGTGGTTTCTCCCTCCACTGAGTTATGTAGATTTTTTGTCTCATTTATTTCTCAAACGTCTTCCCTCTGTTAGCTTTATTCTTTTTCTGAACCTCTGTCTCTCTCTTTCTCAGTGTCGGATAATTATTTCCCCATTGCGTGCAGCCACCTTTCATCATCTAAATTTTGTTGCCATGACCACTTTCCTTTTGGTCATCTGCTTTGAACCTTTTTTTTTCTCCCCTCCACACCACTTTGTCAGTTGTGCCTCTCTTCCTGCTTGTTTGAGTCTTAGCCTTGGAGGAAGCATTGATTTTGTAGGCGGTTCAGTAAGAGTGGAAAAAGAGCATAAAAAAATACAAAGGCACATTGTCATGTTTCTTAAACCGTGTGTGATTTGTAAACGGTGTGGAGTTTCAGGGATCTTAAATAGTGAAAATATTTATCAAATTTCCTGCATTTTTTTTAAACCATTTAGGTTTTCAAACAGTTTTGGTCATTTGTTGCATAATATGTTGTATCTTTCTAAAAGAAAACCTTTTTTTCTAGTTAGAATAAAACTGATTTTGATTTGATTGAAAAAAGGAAACAAAATATTTGCTTTTTTGCATTTACCATCATTTCATGCAAATCCTCCAACAAGGGTTAAATCAAAGGGCTTTGAAATTGTACAATTTAATTATTTTTGTGATTAAATGTTTAAAGTGACAAAATATTTCACCCTCTATTGTGCCATAACTGAAACAGATGGACTGACTTGCATTATCCTGTGCTGTCTTCCGAGCCAGCACTGGAGGTTTTTTTGTTTTTAATTTTCTTAATTTATTCATTTATCCAAAACTAATTTGAACCAGACTGCATTTATATTATTATTCTAATGTAGGAGTATCACTGTTTTCAAATGATAATGAAACACTTTGCCTGGGCTCTACCAGCTCAATGTGGTGGAATCAGGGAGGAGATGGAAGGAATGATTCTTAGTCCTGGTTTCCCTGGCAACTACCCTAGCAACAGTGACTGCACCTGGAGAATCTACCTGCCAGTTGGTTACGGTGAGACTCTTTCAGCATGTCACACTGGCATTTCCACACTGTACAACCTGGATTGGGAAATGACATTTGTTGTTATAACTACACCTGGTTGAGCTCATTCAGAATTGAGACCCTATGCAAGTGTTAGTGGTGTTCCAGGAAGAGGATGACATTTCATTATCAAATCCCTAACTGTTTTTTTAGACAATTATTTTCCATTCTTTTCCCAGGAGCCCATGTACAGTTCCTCAATTTTTCCACCGAGGCCAACCATGATTTTCTTGAGATACGAAATGGGCCCCTTGATACTAGCGCAGTGGTTGGTCGATTCAGCGGCCAGGATATTCCCTCCTCCCTTCTCACCACCTCCCATGAGACAACAGTATATTTCCACAGTGACCATTCACAGAA
Source organism: Leptatherina wallacei (assembly GCA_028567055.1). Taxonomy (NCBI): domain Eukaryota; kingdom Metazoa; phylum Chordata; class Actinopteri; order Atheriniformes; family Atherinidae; genus Leptatherina; species Leptatherina wallacei. The sequence goes on from JAOXYM010000018.1 coordinate 8,867,460, forward strand.
CAAACCAGGTTTCAGGTTTGAGTACCAAGGTAAGAATCCAGTTATTTTTAATTAGTTATTATACTCTTTTGTTATTATGCCTAATTATCAAGAAGACTGATCAGACATAATGTCCTTGACTGTTTACTGTTATTTCTTTAAGTATAGTTATACACCATTGGTGTTACTTCAGTCTGTGGTTTGTTTATTTTTATTTGGATTCCCATTAGCTGCAATTAACTGCTGCTATTATTCCTGGGGTCCATTTGTTACGTAGAATCAAACATCTATGTACACATGCAGACACATCCGCCCATGGTCAAACACATTTAACATTTTATAACAAATGTTTATTTTATTTTATTTTTGCTAAACTTGCAAAATATGCTTAAGTATAGGAAATATTTTATGTTGGCCTTGATGTACTTTTTATGCTAAACAACGTTGTCCAGAGAATCAGAGCTACAGCGTGTTTCTCTCATTCACCTGTCAAAAGGCTGATTAACACGTTGCTATGGTAAGGCCTGTAACGGAGTGATATAACTTGCCCAACTAAATGTGCATATGTATGAAAATAATGCATGCCTGTTGGCATTAGAATTCGTGTTTGTGTTATGTGTGTTGGCCCAGTAAACTTGTTCTTCCCTTTCCCAGTGAAAACGTCTCTGACATGCTTAGCAACGGTTTGCTTACATCGTTGGCTCAATAGGAACAACTGGCGTGCCTGTTGCATTATGGGAAGGTGTTATAGTTTGTCATAGTGTCACAGTTCAGAACATGACAAACTATAACAGAGGTGTAAAGTCCAGTATAAGCATGTCGGGAATCTGTTATTAGATTGTTGGTAGACGGGTAATGTTCCAGTTATCCCTAGACAATGTTATCCAAAACAATAGCTAATAGTACAATAGTAATAGGTCTCACTTCATATCTGGGATAAATTGACCTTGTCTGTATATGCAACATGCACACAAAGTTTATATTTAGCAATTCAACAAAGAGCCAGCAAATCAAAAGGTAAAATCAAGCATTAACATAATTATGTCTACATTAGCATATAAATCAAGCATTGTATTTGCGAAAGCTCCCCTTTTTGCAGTCTGTGCATGAGTTAACTCATACAAAGGGAAGCCATGATCCATAGAAATCGACTCCTTTAGTCATATTTATATGCCTAGCTCTTCAGGGCTCACTGCTTGCTCCGGTTCTGTATCTAAGAGGAAAAATAGTGAGAATATTTACCTACTCTACCTCTGGTGACTGCATCATAATCTACCAGCACAAGTCAAACTCGCCTCTGGCATTTTCTCTCACTGGAAACTCTCCTGTCAAAGGAGAAGGTGGAATAAGAGTGAGTTGGAGGAGCAACAGAAACATGATGAAAAGAAAGTAAAAGTGCTAAATTGAAATAAAGGAAGCTTCTTTATAACGTCTTATTTATGTTGTTGTTTGTGAGCAGAACATTTCTATTTTAAAGTTAAAACAAGGCTTTAATAAATATAGACAGCTTTACAAGCATCCTCAGAACTGATTGAATTGAAAAATTTGATGTCTTCTCTTCCCTCAGCTTATGAGCTACAGGAATGCTCAGATCCAGAGCCTTTCCGTTACGGAGTGGTGGTGGGTGCTGGCTACAATGTGGGCCAGTCCATTTCCTTCGAGTGCCTTCCTGGGTATCAGCTAATGGGTCATTCCATCCTCACCTGTGAGCATGGCACCACTCGCAACTGGGATCATCCATTCCCCCGCTGTGAAGGTAAAGTGGTATGAGAGTTGCCCAAATAACTCAAAAAAGAGGATTTAATGCATTTAAAAATTTTGAAGGTGAAATATTTCCAGACACAAATGCAGAACTAAACTAATATATGAAACCTTTCTGTTAAGATCATGTTGAGCTATTACATCATTAATGTAAAATGCACCCATGGAGATAATGATTACCAATTATGAATAGCATAATTAAACTGAATTATTATTCCCTATTAATGAAGCAAAGCAGTCTTCAGTGAAAATCGATACTGTGCTAAAGAGGAGAGGAGACAAATAAAAGATGAATAAAAGAGAGGGGCTAAATTGGAAAGGAAAAGTAATGGATGCTCTTTTCTTTTGCCTTGTCCTTGACACACATTCTCACGCTCCAGCTGTCGATTATTCAATAAGGCAGGCAAAATTACAGAGGGAGGTGATGGCCGTGACACTGGAACTTTGAATGTGGTAGCAGGGAGATAAATGGGAGTCAGCGAAGGAGCAACAGAATGAAAAGGCAGAGAGAGGAGGGGGGTGGTTTATTCTCCTACAGCTATTTTCTTTTTGTGCATGCCAGAAAGTTTACCAAAGAAAAAAATATCTACCTAATTTTCAGTATTATTGTTTTTATTTAACAGTCCCTTTTGCCCCATTGCAATTTCCGAAAACATCTCTATTCAATTAGCACAGCTTATTTATGTAACGATGTACACTATCCTGATAATGCTGCTCCTTACTTTTCAAGTGCAGCATAGCGTATTTGGGGTACTGTGTCAGCCCAATACATTATTCATACCAGGTAACTTCCTGACACACTGTACTGTGTATCCTCATGTCTACTTTGGCATAAAATGTGGACATCCATTAACAAATGTGTGCACATGTACACCTGATGCTTCTGTCTGTAAGTGAAACTGAATGGGTTTAATGCAATGACCTGGTGAGAAAAAGTAATGATGAAGACACTGGATATACTTTGTTAATAGATTTACTGGGATAAATGTATCTACTGTCACCCAAAGTTATTGGAAGTGACACATTTCACCTTTTTTTCCCCGTGTAAATTGTACTGCGGTCTGATAATTTCTGTCTAGATTTACTTGATTATCTATCTATCTATTGATCTATCTGTCTATAAAAGAATTTTAAAGAAACGGAAAAAAAAGTTAATTGTACAAAATGCTGCAGGAAGTACAAAAAGTATTGAGGTAAATCCTTGAAATATTTTCCTACATGTACCATTGTAGAAAAAGAGATGCTTGAATAAATTATTTGATTTATGATGTTTCAACATCTACACTAGTACAGAAAAACCTCCTTTTCAGTTGGTCACTCCAGTATTTGCATACATTTCCTCTAAAGGGAATAAGAGTTTATTGATTTTTTTTGTCACATCTTCTACACTAGCCATTATTATTACAGCATATTGCCCGTGTTTGTTTCTCATTATTTATCCTCTTGTTTTTATGGTTGCGCACCTGCCGTGGGAATAATCAATT
>JAOXYM010000018.1:8879262-8897819 GCA_028567055.1 Leptatherina wallacei
CTTTTTATGCTGAGTAACATTTCATACTGAGGACAAACAGTTCCTGCATGCACCACCTCCTTTTCTCTTACTCTTGACTCCCTGTCACTTCACTTTCATACACACAGACTGGGGTGATAAAGAGGCCAGATAACAAAAGTTAAAGAAGAGGAGGGGTTGAGTGAGAGTTTCCGATTGTGAAGGAAGAGAACTTGAATGGACAGAAGGAGAGGATGCTTAAAAAACTTGTAGGATGAGAGCAGTTTGAGTGAACTTTGAATAAGCAGGACTGGGAGAGGCAAATGGAAAATTTGTCTCAAAGACAGAGACGCAGCTAAGTGTGCTGAGGAGCGGTGAGCAGCTCAGAGTGGGACTACAGTTTAAAAGCAAGGTGAGGAAGCGAGACACTTAGTTGGAGGGCAGCAAAGAGACGGAGTGCACATCTCATTGAAATTCAGGGGACATGCCGGCTGCAGCTGCACCTATCAAATCACCACTTCTAGCTCTGACAGGCATAACCCTTCCTGCCCATCTTGGGGCCTCTGCCGCCACACACAAATGCATTTGATCCCACACAGTTCATGCTCATATAGACACTGTATTCGCATCCGCACTTGTCTAGCTTGTGTCTGGACTGCACACGAGCACATGTTGTCATTCTGTGATGGTCGTCCAGACAGCAGCACTGAAACCACAGCCGGTTCTGCAGTGCTGCTTCTTCCTCGGTGCCGGTATCCTCCCTCATCCTCTGCATTCCTCTCCCTCCTTTCTACTTTCTCTCTAGCATCAGACATCTGTTGTTGCATAACACATGTACCCATTGTTTCCCATTTTCCTTTTTCTTGTCATTGTCTGTAGCTGGTTCAAAACGCAGTGCTGCAGATTCACACACACAAAGACCGATCTGGGTGTTGATCAAAACCGTTTCTGACTTTCTGACTTTTCTCTTTCTCCCAAATATGGTATACGGGCAGAGAAGCAAGTCACCAATATAACTCATGCATAAACAGATGTACACTTATTCTTCCTTTTTATGTTTAATCCAGTCAGTAAGCTGGCAGTCATTCAGATATGTTTGGCCTCTCTTGCATGTCCTGCCGTTTGAGCAACTGGTTGGTTAGTTTAATATGTGATTAGTTTTTATTTGATTATACAGACTCAATGCCTTTAACCACATTTATCATCTGCTGAGAGTACAGGGAGTTGGCAAATCATGCACACACACAAACACACAGCAGTAGCTTCAGCACAATGTGTTGCTTCAGTCTGTTTAAGAAAACACAATGAGTGCTGATGATCCAAAATCCCTGTGCTTATCCCACCAAAGAAATTTTTGGCTAAAACCTGCTTAATCATCCATCACAGTAGTTTCTGAGCTACTTACAGTGGCTTTCTTCATCCCCTTGCCTCTTTGTCTGGCTCTTTATTCTTGCATAGATTTTTGTTTTTTTTCCTGACCCTGCTCCCTTCTTTTAGTCTTTCTCCAGAATGGATTACAGCTGCCCCCCTTTTCACATTTTAATTGTCAAACGTGACTTCTCAGAGTTGTAAGGTCTTGATCCTGACAAATGCTTATATTGTCACCCATCCCTTTCAATCAGCTCATAATCACCCTTCAGCCTTTGGTAATTAAATGCCAACATGAGTAAAGGCCTTTCAACACAGCAGTGCATTTATATGTAACCATATTTGCACATGGGCAGTGAACAACTGTGCATTTGTGGATGCAGACTTGTGTACATCAATGCTTGTTAGCACAAATACCACTATATTATTTATTGTTAAGCTGTTGCATCGTATGAACAGTTTCCACACAAAAATAAGCAACACTTTGTTGATTCCCTGCAGCAAGTTATTCCTTTCATCTGATTAAAGTGAATTTTCTTTAGAGATCTGCTGTATTGTGTTGATCCCACATTGTTTATTGACTCTGTCCATCCCCCTTAGTACTCAGTGTAAATAAGAGTAATGTTTAATTTCTATGTAAATTGGTTTGATAAGTGTCCCTGCTTGTCCTTTCCATCTGCTCCATGATAAGCCAAAAGCAATTTTGAATACACGTTGAAATTTTCTGAAAGGTCACTGACGACACACCTCAGTGAACTGATCGTTTAAGGAACTTGACTCTCAAGTTTTATCTGTTTGTTCCAGTTGAAATAAGCTTTACTGTCATTGATGGATTTAAACCTTTTGAGTCAGAACTTGACGGGGTTTGAGGCTGTAAATGATGTCACAGACTCATTGAATCTCTTTTGCATCAAAGTAGGGTCACTGTAACCTCAAAGTCTGAGTCATGTTTGCCACTGTAACAAATACTACCAAAGCTCAGTTCAGCTGACTCACAAACCCGTTCTTACTTGGGTAAAACCTGTAATCTGACCTGTGCTGGCATTAGTAAATATTTTGTAGGGTTTGTTCCTTCTTGAGGTCACATTTAGTTATGAGATTTTCAACTAAATCTAATGCAACAAACAAGGTAAAAAGATGCACAGTAAGTATTTAGTAGCCACATATATTCCATGTTGTTGTGAGTGACAGTACAAGTGATACTTTAAAAGATTTCTAGAGGAAATAAACTGCAGTTTGTTGACTGGATAGACTTGGTAACATGCGAAAAATAATTATTTGCAGTTTGCTGTGTAATCCAACTGGCTGCCATTTATTTTTTTTATTTCCTGCAGATGTAATAATATCTTTCTTCTGAACTCAGAGGACAGTGAACTGGCTAAAGCTTACACTATTGTGCTCTAAAACAAACGCAGGGGTTCACTCATGTTCACAAAAAACTTAGACTCATACACACCTTCTCATAAAGGAGTTGCTACTTGGACATGATACAGAGCATTCAGTATTTATTCACTTTAATAAAGGAACTGGCAATTGCTGAGCAGTTTTACCTTCCAGCAGAAAAGGCTTAGGTTTTTTAATATTTGTTGTTTACACCAAAGTTTTCTGCACTTTGTTTGATGAATGATGTATGTTGTCCAGGGAACTCTGAAGTGGTTTTCCCTCACATTTAAAGCACTGAATGTGTTTGCCTGTGTTTCCTAATGATTTTATCTGTGATGGTAAGCAAGACTTATACATGCAGGCAAACCAGTTGTTGTTGTTAAGGCTCTTTTAACTAGTTGTTGAGTTGATTTCAAATAGCATTAACTCGGATCTTCAAACCATCAAGAATTGTTATGCATAGCATAAAAAGGCCTTGAGGAGTTTTTCCCCCTTTTTTAATGATTTTGAAAAGAGAATGGAACAGCTTGTGATGATGATGATTAACAAAAGACATGCTGAAATGCTTGGCCTAGAAAAGTAATAAAGAATGTGCTGTTTGCACAGTGGAAAGGACTATTTCACTACCTCATCACTTGGATGGGAACAGAAAAACAATAGACAACTACGTAGCTGCCACATTGTGGTACTGTAACAACATATTGCATTCATTCATGTTGCAGTTTGTTTTTGAGGGACTCCACTGTGCATGCATACAGCTATATCAGATTAAGAGCTTGGCTTCTCAACGTTGTAACAAAAACTCGAAAGAAAAGAGCACCAATAATGGATAAAAAAGGAGATCCATCCAGATTCACCATAGCAACAGCGTTTCAAAGTAATTATGAACTACTTGCTAAATTAGCATTACATCTGTCACAGTGAAAATGGCCAAAGAAATGTGAATATGAACATGGCAGCTCAGTGATGCTCTGTAATATATAACCTGTTTTGTAGACTACTTTTGCATGCATGTCATTGTTTCCTGTGACAGCATATGGACCAGAATGACAATTAGCTTAGCCATGCTTTTAGTCACATTGAGTTTTCCTCCAGAAGCAATATGGATCAAACCAATCCAATTTAGACTTCAAGTTAAATTGAATCCACTAAAATGAATGAACAACCAGTAGACGTGATCTGCAATTATAAAGTAACACAAAACGTCAATGAATCATTTCAGTACTTGAAAATAACAGTTTTTCTTGTTTCTCTGCTTTGTTTTTCTCTCACCAGTGACTTGCCCCATGAATGAGGTGCTGACTTCTTCCACGGGCGTCATTATGAGCCAGTCTCCAGGCAGTGGTTTCCCTCATTTTGAGTCTTGCTCCTGGGTGGTCAAAGTAGAGCCTGGCTACAACATAACCTTCACTATTGAACATTTCCAGACCAGTCGCCAGTTTGATGAGCTTGAGATCTTTGATGGTGAGTCATTTCAGCTGCTAAATAAGTACATTTTAATATACAATAGGGCACAATTAGAATTGTTGGTTTGGGTGCCGACCAGTATTTTTAAGGTTACTTGGTCATTTACAATATATCCCCCAATTTGTTGGCCGAAGACTTTCACAGAAATCTACAGTTAAAGCCTAAATGAGTCAGACAGCAAACTTTATTGTCCATAACAAAGCTATCTGCCTCCACTAACTGAAAATCACACACAGCCCCCTTTTTACGGTGACAGAACATTTACATCTGCCTTATACATTTGCATGTGATTAGAGGCACAGTCAGCAACTCTGCCAGGCAGCTCAGAGAAAATGGTGGTTGTTTACACTAGTGATGCTGATTAGTGCGTTTTATTTTCTGCCGAGTGGAGAGGAGCAGACACTTGCTCACCTTAAGGCAGCCAAGCCAGTTACAGCCTGAATTTTTTCTTCCTCAATTCAGAGTCTAGCAAGTTTTGTACTTGCTTCACAACCCAGTCTGTATGAAAATCAGTATAGATCGGTCGGTTAAACAACCGATAAAAATCCGCTGATCCAAGTGTGTCAATGATCCAGATCAAAGCTTTATTATAAAGATAAAGGGCCTACTTTAGTTTACATAAAAGGCTTGGTGCACTTCATCACTTTCAAAGTTGCAGAACTTTCATTGCTGATGTCTTTCTAATAGTTGTTGGGTTTCTTTTTTCTTAATCTTCCTCTAGGTCCATCCAGACAGAGTCCCCTCCTAATTACCCTCAGTGGTAATTATTCCAGCCCACTGAGTATCACCAGCTCCAGTAACAAAGTCTACCTGCACTGGTCCTTTGATCACACTACCAGCCACAAAGGCTTTCGTATACGCTACTCAGGTGAGTTATAAGGATTGGCAATCTACAAGCATTTATTCATCCCAGTGGTTCATTTGCGCTGTGATGGATTCACTGCATGAAAATTATGTTTGATTTGTTATTTTGGGACCTTGTTGCAAGTTCGTTCTCATCAGTTGAGGTACTTTTTCAACCAGACTAACATCTGGGCTGCCAACTGTGGTTGAGACAGCCAGAAATATGACCCGTCTCTATAAGAGCTTAATGGGGGCAGCAGGCATCTGCCCCACTTCTTGCTGTGTGGCAAGGGCTGGGAATTAGTAAACCCTGTTTCTTTTTGCTTATTATTCCTCTGTTTTGTCCTGCTACCATGAAGGATCTATTGGTATATGACACCTGCATAACTCGTTGTGAATTATGACTGTGTAAATATTTAAAAGGCTCCCTCCGTTCTGTATCAACACCACTCAGCCAGATTGACTAATCGTCTCTCTCTTCCTCTCTGTGGAGCTTTCTGTCGCCCCAGCCACATGTTCTGTTGTAGAACTCACCCATTTTTCTCCTACCTCTTTTCCTTTTTTTTTTTCCTTTTTTAAAAGCATTAATAGATTTAGCCATGGCAGATTAAGTGACAGACAGATTAAGGGATCCCTGAGAACCCAAAAGTTGACATGGTCAATATGGAATTACCTTCTGCTGTACCTTGGTGGGAAGGTATAAACAGATGGCAAAGGCATATTCAAGTATTTAGCTATACTTCCTGATCAATCCATCTTTTCTCCAAGGGCCAGTCTTCCATTAACAACTTGCAGCCATTTTCTCTTATAATCCCCCATCTCAGTTTTTTCTACTCTTTTTACTCTGTCCTGAGCTTGTTTCACTGTTTCCATCACTTCATTTAGAAATATTCATCTTTGCCATCAGTTCAATCAACTTACAGTCGGACTCTTTCCACTCCATTCTCCTCTCTGCTTGTTTATCTATTCCAATTTAGTCACCAGCCCCATGCGGATTTGATTTATTCTATGTAAGCTAAAGATAAAAATGGAACATTGGGAACACAGAAGGACAATAACTTAATCACAGGTAGAAGAGCAAAACATTTAACTCAAAGGTAGTTGAACCTCCATTTAGACTGACTACCATTCCATGGAGTAGTTTTTGTCAGTAAACTGATTGCAATTGAAAGCCTTTATGTGGCTCATTTCTTGAACAAATAGCCATCAACCTTTAGATGACATGCTGCCAAAAGCCTGAATTGCAGTGGCTGTGGATCATCACATCAGAAATGTAGCATCTTTTATAATCAAACTCAGTTTCACATTCTGTCCTAAGTCAGTTTTATGGTACACATCATTCAGTCATTCTCTGCAATATGTTTTTAATTTTTCCCTTTTTAGAGATGTTTTATTTACATTTTTCTATTTTTTTAAGTTATTTTGATATGTGGTGGCCGATATTTGTTACAAAATATTGTATTTGTGTGCAATGACAAGAGTTAATTCATTTGATTTGTTCATTTTATAGCATTTTATTCAGTCTAGTAAAATGTGCCTATATCCTTAAAGTGTCAAATTCTGTTTCATTGCAACTATTTAATATGGTAGGAAGATGTTATTAATGCAGAGTTGATATCATTGGTATTGCTTTAGGATTTTATACTATCAGCAGGCAACTTAAACTAAGGTCGTCAAGAGCCACTGACCTCATGTTTTAGGTGCTTCCCAAAGCCTCACACACCAAACTCAATTTAATTGGATCCAACAGCTTGTTGTCAAAATCGGCTCATTGACCCATTCATTTGAGCCAGGTGTGTTGAAGCAGGGAAACATTTAAAACCTGCAAGGCAGTAGCCCCAGAGTTCTGGAGTTTTGAAGTTTGAGTTTCTAATTCATGCTAAATTTATCTTTTTTTAATTATTTATTCTACATATATTTAACATGTTTTCTTCTCTCTTTCTCCAGCAGACTTGTAGCATAGCTCTAAGATCTGCTAAACTCTGTTAATGCTTATGAATCTTCTTTGGAAACTGTGGATCCATTCCCGGCACCATTTGTGATGATAAATGATTATGGCTGCCACCAATTTAACCAAAAACAGATATTTTGTTCCTCCTATTATGTATCCATCACTTTTATGATCTTCCCCTGACAAACTCCCATTCTGCTTTGCAGAACATTAGTTTCCCATAATCAATGTTTCTTGTCTCAACACAGCAGTGTTTGCCTTAAAGAGATTGCATTGTTGTGCTTGTATTAATATGTCATTTTCCTCAGCATGAGAAGAAGGTGCAATAAACATCTAGCCCTCTGTGCCATAGAATGTGCATTTATTCTTCACCTTCTCAATAACAGCTTGCATTGCCTTGCATCATTATTGGTTTTCTAAACATTTTACACTATGTTCTCTTGGTTTGCATATTTATGTGTTTATTTTTTTTTCTTTTGCACAGCGGCCTATTGCAGCCCTCCTAACAACCCTGTAAATGGCACTGTGCACGGTCTAACAGGCACTAAGTTAGGCAGCACCTTGCGCTTTAGCTGTGACCAGGGCTTCCGGCTTATTGGCCAGAGCAGCGCCACATGCACCCGGAATGCACAGGGAATCTACCAATGGAACGCACCGGTGCCACTTTGTCAAGGTGAGGACCCACTCGTGGCAAACACTCATGAGTAAAGATGATAAACTAGATAATATTCTTTCTTTTTACTTTTTGTTTATAAACTTTTGTTAGAAGTCATTTTTCAAAAATCAGTCGGAGCAGAGCAACATTCCATTAGTTCGGAAAATCATGCCGGTGACTCATGCAGAGTATCATTCAAGTACACTGCATTCAACCTTTATTTGTTTAGCACCAATTCACATAATCTCAAGTCACTTTACAGACAAAATGAATTCAAACCAATTCTTGTGATCCAATCAAAACAAATGCACATTAGTCCATTTTATAATAGCTCTGTTCATAAGGAACCGATGGATTGCATCAAATCAAGTTAAAGCTGAAAAAAATAATGTAAAAAGAAATAAATGAAATCACTTATATCTGAACTGGTATGATGAGATAAAAAACGGATTTTGGTTGCAGCTGCACCTTTCATCTATTTTATAGTGATTAAAAAAACTTAACAAAACCCTTTTTGCTTTGGATGAAAGTGTGAATTCAACTCGGGCTGTGTCATTATTAGCAGCCGCTCATCGTGAAATCATGCCCCAAGGAAGCTTCCTTTGGCACTTTTTAGAGTTGTTTAAAAGATTAATATGAAATTGGCACCATTTGGTCTACCTTGGCTAAATCTCAATGTACAATTTTTGGAGATTATAAATGTCCACTGAAAATGGAATAATCAATATAAGTTTTAAAAGAATGAAAATATGGTCAAGACTATAAATAAGGTTCAAGCTGGGAGGATAAACATGCTTAATTCAAATCCTCCTTTGTCAAAGAATACAAAACAACTTTACAAGCAACTGATGCTGATGTACCATCTACATGGGGTACCAGTATCTGTGAATTGCCTTATGTCTTCTATTTTCCATCACAAAAGCATGGAATCTCCACTTCCACAGTCTAGTGTCTAACCAATAATGTTATCAATAGCAACAGTATCCACTCTGTTTACATGCAGGTCTACAGCAGAAGTAACCTCTTTGAATTTCATTTCTTTTTCCGTTTTTGTTGGCTTGATTGTTCACTATTGTGCAGACAGTAGCCCAAACGGATGTCTACTATACATCTGTGCAGGCTTTTGGAGTGTATTTGCACGGTAAAGCCTGTTGTGGGCATGGCAGTGTTCAGTGCAAAGATGCATTTTAATATATGTTTTGCTCCTTTTGCTTTCAAGCAGCTTTTGTCTGTTTTTATGTGCATCGTCGCTTATCTTGTGTCTGCCACCTCCCCTCTCGTTTCTAGTCATGTCCTGTGGGATGCCAGTTCCTCCTGTTAACGGAAGCATTGTTGGCCAGGAATTCTCTCTGGGAGCCAGGGCCACCTACCAGTGCAATCCTGGGTTTCGGCTCGCCGGGCCGGTCACCACCTCAGTGGTTTGTCAGGAATCTGGGAGATGGAGTCCCATTGAGGCCCCACCCAGATGTGTTCGTGAGTATCTTCTCTTATTGTTTCGTACCACTCTTAAAACCAGAATCAAGTCTTAAACAGATCAAAAGTATTACAGGCCTGCAAATATTTGGACACAGACATTATTTTTGTTATTTAACCTGTTTACCTACAAACAGTCTAGTTAGTTACCCTATAATTATGTGCTTAACATTAATCTAGTTTTGGGGAGGGGGGGTCGGTTTGTGTTTTAATGAGCTTAAAAATATTTGGACTTTTGACTCAAACATGAATTCATGGACAGATATGGGTATTCCTTGTTTTTTCATAAATTTGTCTATTTAAATTCAATATTGCAAAAAGGCTGCAGATAACTCGGATGTGACTTATCACCAGAAAGCTGCTGCTGTGAACTCACAACATGCAGTTATAAAAACTCTAAAAACAGTCCATTGGCTCAAAAAGCAAAAGAAATATATCAGAGATAGCAAAAAAGATTTAGAGCATCCAAAGAACAGTTTGGTACATAGTAAGAAAAATGCCTGGATGTCCATAGATAACAGAGGTGGAAATTTGCAGGATTCCTGTCATGGTAAAGATATCTTCAATCCCAATCTGGTGGGTAGACATGTTATCATCCAAGTCTGCCACTAAGAGAAGACTCACACAAGCAAACACAGAGGCTTCACTGCAATGTGCACACCATTAGTAAGCCTCCAAAATGGAAACACCAGATTAGATTTTACTCTGAAATCTGGATGAACACATAAGATCAACCTGTACCTGAATGATGTGAAGGATAAAGTATGGACAAGGCTTGAAAGGGCTCATAATCCAAAGCATAAGGCATCACCTTTAAGATAGAAGGAGGAAGAGTGATTGCATGGAAATGTGTTCTACATACAGTTTGAGCTGTAAATCCAAAACCACCCTATTTACATGTGTATACTCTCAAATTAGATCTGGCTTATACTTTGAAGATATTCATTATATAATGGTATGATACATTTTTTGGGTGGAAATGTCTAAAACGATTTCATTGGATCTATAAATGAAAAATGACATCATGGTTTCCAGTCACAAACGAATAAAACAAATGATGTTTAAAAACTTCAGCATATTCAAATAGTCGATGTACTAATTTGGTGGTGTTTTGTCTTCCAGCTGTTACCTGCCCTGACATTGGTCACTCTGCAGTGGAACATGGGAGATGGAGACTAATTTATGGCACTCAGAACCAATACGATGCTATAATGATGCTCATATGTGACCCAGGGTATTACTACAGGGGTCAAAGGATCATTCGCTGCCAGACAAACGGCACTTGGAACTATCCAGATCCTCGTCCAGTCTGTGACAGTAAGTGGAATTGGTTTTCAGTCTGTTACCTGATAATAAGGCAGTTGCCTCATTTGCACTGAAATGTTGACAGATCTGTGTCTAATTTTCAGATGCTGCTCATCTAATGAAAATGAAGTCAAAGTTGAACCATTTCATCATATTTGATTATTTGAGAATATGATGTTTTATTTTCAAATTTCAGTCATTTCGTGCGGGGACCTTGGGACTCCTCCAAATGGTAACAAGATTGGGACGCTGACTGTGTATGGAGCCACAGCCATTTTCTCCTGCAACACAGGATATACCTTGGTGGGCTCTCGGGTGCGAGAATGCATGTCTAATGGGCTCTGGAGTGGATCCCAGGTCCAGTGTCTAGGTGGGATCCTCAGAACATATATATGATTAAAGCTTTATAACTTTAAGTCCTGTTCTTAACACATAGTCAAAACATTTGACTCCTTCGTCCCGCAGCTGGCCATTGTGGCTCTCCAGAGCCAATAGTGAATGGACAAATCATTGGAGAGAATTACAACTATCGAGGCAGCGTTGTGTACCAGTGTAACCCGGGATTTCGTCTCATTGGAGTGTCAGTGCGAATCTGTGAACAGGATCACCGCTGGTCTGGACGTACCCCTGTCTGTGTTCGTAAGTGCCCTCAGAAAACAGTCATCAGTCAAACTGTGGGTGGAATGATTAGTTGTTAAAGGCGTAGATGTTGACGGATTTATTTACACATGCATTTTCCACTGAGAACATTTCTGAGCATGCTAGTTACCCCTCAGAAAGCTACTTGCTGTATTTAAATGATTTGCAATGACTAGATGTAGATTGTCTATAGATCATTAATCAGGTTAGTTTAGATAAAACACAATCCACTATTTAAATGTCTGAAACTTTTTTTTTTTGAGCATCTTTGTATAATGTGCCATATGCTTTTTTTAAATTTTTTTTAACCTTTTTTAATGCACAGTTTATTTAAAAGACGATGTTCCTGTAAGCATCCTTAATTCAGTACATTAAGTACATTATGAGTGTGTAATCACGACATTCTCTTAACTCTGAATCTCTCAGCCATCACATGCGGCCACCCGGGTAACCCTACTTTCGGCGTGACCCAGGGAACCCAGTTCAACCTGAACGATGTTGTGCGTTTTGTCTGCAATACCGGATATGTTCTTCAGGGGGCTCTGAAGTCGATGTGCCAGGCCAACGGGCAGTGGAGCAAAGCCCTCCCCAAGTGTAAAAGTAAGTGTCAAGGAGATATAGAGAAAGAGAGAGAGCAATGCTATCATGCTATAAAAAGGGCTTCTTCCAAATCTAATTCAACAAGTGGAGACATCACCAAATATTAAGCTAATTTCTGCTGAGTTGTCTATGGATGGTGGGGTTCCGTTTTGAGTTCTCACTCATTTGGCTGATAAATTACCTACTATATTTTGCAAGGTCACTTCTATGGCGCCCACAGGTTCAATTGTAATTACAGAGAGATTGGAGATGAAGCACAGAGTCACCGAAGGAGAATGAGTTTATCTGACTCATATTGGGGGGAAATTGAAATGAAAACCCAAAGAGGAGCCCAGTTTATTTAATTACCACATAATAGAATCTAATGGTCTCTGGAAGCTCCAGATAATATTTACATGAGATGTTATTTCCTCTCAACCTAACTACCTCTGTTATACCCTTAGGCTCACCTGCATCAGGGAAACAAAGTTAGCTAACATTACTGCAGAGACGGACAAAGATAATCACAGGATCCTTGAGGTTGAATGAAAGGCAGCAGGCCTATGGAGACCTGCATTCTGGATTTTGCTCAGAATAAGGAGAACTTTGCTCTGCTTTGAATGAGTGAGGCAAAGACATTTAATTTGACAGTGTTTTGTATCAAGCGATGTATCACAGCAGTCATGTCTGTGTCTAAGTGGCTTCAGACTAAAGGCTTTATGACAGGCACAGAAAGGGGTGCCTCACAAGGATGGGCCCTGAATGTGACAAGGCAGTGACAGAGCCAGCAACTGATTGACTTATGAATTTGTTTTAAATGACGAAAGAAAGGATTTAGCTTTTCTTTTTCATACATTTCTGAAGAGATGGGAGAAGTTGCAAGTCTCACAGGCACCCTGCTTTAGTCATTTAAAAAAAAAGAGTACATTTGGCTGCTGCTGCATGCATAAGCAGGCAAGATTTTCTCCCTGACATATGCCTTAAATCTCTCCGCTCTAGCAGTGACATCATATTAGCATTGGCCTTGTTTCGACTCTCGGATGCATTTTATGTGAAGACTGCATGCGCTCGTCTGCATGTGGGTGAGAGTGAGCATCTGTTTTGATGGCCATTATCCTCACTGTTGATGTGAAGACATAAGTAGTTTAGAGGTCTTTTTGTCAATCAGATTTATTACATTAATTACAGCTACCCGTGACACATTTAGTAAAGTGCCTGCCTCGCGCTTTCTCCTTCAGTGGGAAAACCGCGTTGTGTGATGATGACATCCACTTCATCCATCTCATCTTTTTCTCAACTAAACTTATGCATCGGCTTTTCTTTTAGAAGGAGACAGGAATAGGAATATATGCAGAAAGCAAGAAAGGTGAGGACGGAGAAGGAGTCAGTCAGACTAAGGTAATGATCTTCAGAGTCCAGATTTTAACTATAAAGTATTAAGGCTTCATCAATAATGCAGGGAATATGAGAACACTGCCAGCCCAGCCAGCCTTCTGTCCCTCTCTAATCACCAATTTGAGTCACAGCAACATGAGCCTCTTTGGACAAATCTCGTGTGTTTACTTGTCGTTTAGTGATGGAGGGTAAAAGAAGCAGTTCAGGAAATAAAAAGCCCTCCAATTCAGCACTTACTCGGCAGGACGCCAACAGGAGAGGTTGACAGGTTTCCCACTTCTGAGTTGAACAGAAATGAATAGCTTCAACCCCTCTACTTACCTTTATTCTTCATTTTTTTTCTTTCATCCTTTTGCTTCCTCTCGTTCTTCACACAAGGCCACACAGGAATTCACCAGGAAGTCAGTCATTTTCGATGACTGTTGGAACTCTTTTGAGCCTGTGTTGCTTGTACACGTGTTAAAAGCTGAATTCTGAACTTGGAAGGTCTCTTGCTGAAGCAGCTCCACTGCTTCAAATAGGCTTTGTACTGTTATTATGCAGTAAGTCATGAATGATGGCACCACAGGTCAGTACTCCACTGGAGGAATGCATTATAATAGGTATTTGTGGGGTGATTTTGCAATGCTTGCCAGCTTGGGAGCATGAAAATGAGCAAGCTTTTAGGCACATTAGCATACAGTGGGTTCATTTTGGCTGGAAAGACCCTTTCATAAGGATGAGACTGACAAGACAGACTGGGGCATAATGACTACGTGGGCACTTACAGACAGTATTTTAGAAGCCATTAGCTCTTTGGCATCATTGTATACATACAGTTGTGGTTAACAGTAAAAGCTCGACAGCAATTCTGACTTTGTTGATATTGCAGAGGCGACTGTTCGTACCGTGTATTTGAAACAGACAAGATGGTTGATAACAGTCTGGCTGACACACGCTTAGAATCCTGATATATTTTCCACCATCAGGGCCTCTTCCTCATGGACGGTGAACCACACCTCCCCTCATCTTCACTCATTTCACATTCTCGCCCTCTCCATCTGTTGCTAAACTGACATGGTGCCTCTTTTTCTGTGAGCTTTCCATCCATCACAATCTCTGCACCACAACAGCCAGCAGGAGACTGTCTCTAATGAAGCAAATGTTTATTTCCTGTGCGTGCCTCCTACTTCATTTGGATTTGGGTGAATAAATGGATGCTGGATAAGTTGAATGGGAAAGGGAAAAAATGGTGGGGGGGGGGATCGTTTCATCTTCCGTGTTGTAAGATTTTACATGAAACTGCTTTTAAAATGTGCTGCTTTCCTCTCTGTCTCCTTTCCTCTTTATTCGTCCCTGCAGTTGTGAACTGCACAGAGCCAGGGCATGTAGAAAACAGCATCAGGCAGGTACTGCCCAGCGGGCCGCATCGCTACAGTTTCCAGACTACTGTGTCATATCGCTGTAACCCTAGCTATTACCTGCTGGGTACCAGCTCTATCTCCTGCCAAGGGGATGGCACCTGGGACCGCTCCCTACCCAAATGCCTATGTAAGTAACCTCACTGGTTGCTTGTAGGTGGTGGTTTTCTATACGTTGTTGTATGTTTATAACAAAAACAAAGAAGTAATGACACATTAAGGAGCTGATGAACAGTGATCATTGTGATTTGGAGGCAATATATTCTACATGAAATATATTTAAGGTTTCTTTGTTCCTATTGGACAGTGGTTCTCTGTGATCGCCCCAGCGTGCCTCCATACGCCCAGATCTCAGGTGACCGTAGAACAGTGGGCTCAGTCATTCGCTACAGCTGCATGGGCCAGCGTACCATCATCGGCAACACCACACGAATGTGCCAGCTGGATGGGCAGTGGAGCAGCTCGCCACCACACTGCTCGGGTATGGAAAACTACACCCAGATTGACTGGTCACCTAGAGTGATGGTTCCAAACATTCAAACCAAAAATATTCTAAGAGACCAAATACTAAGTAGATATTCAAGATATTCTTAGATAAAACAGTTTTCTAATATTATTTGAATACTGAGTCATTTTCTCATCATCGTCTCACATTTCTACCTCTAATACTTAATTGATACAGGTGTGATAGCACCTCCCGGTCACACTGATGCCCTCGTAACACCAGGCCAGCAAATAAAGATTTTGGGTGGCAGCTGTTTGTGGGTAATCAGCAAAGTAGGTGGACCAAAGATGGAGTTGCCAGTCTGCTCCACAGGCATCAAGGGCAAAGATGGTCCTCCATTAAACTTTTTTAATTTTCTCATATTAGGCTGAGGAACATCAACACCTATACCTCAGCTGGGCTATGATTTGCAATTTGCTTCAGAGCTCCAATGATACTCAGACATGCAAAAGACTGTGGGGATGCCCATACGAGCAAATGCATTCTGTCAAAGACGTAACAGAAGTGCACAAACACAGTGGCAGAGACGCACAAACTAAGACACACACAGTAAAGCAAGCTGTCTGATAATAAAGTTACTCAGTGACAGTTTAATGTCATAATTCATGACATTCACCTATATCCTGTGGATTGCTAGTGTTCTCTGTGCAGGCAGTAAACTCAACCTTTTTATAAAGATTTGGCTGACTTTCTTAGCTATGCGCCTATTAAAGTTATGTTGACCATTGCCTTGTAAAATGAGCAGCCAGGGCACAGCATACAGCACTAAATGTTTTGTGTGGTTGTTTTCATTTGAGGATGTTGAATTATTGAAGAAAGCTGTAACGTTTATGTTTGGGCAATGAAATGAAAAAGCCACATCATATTGTACATTTTCAGCAAGTTGAACGAATAGGAATAGAACGTGTTTTGGAAACGAGATTCTCCTTGGGGAAAAAGAAAATTGTAGGGAACAGGAGTCAATATTTCTGTTCAGATTACACAATTATTGCACTTAAACGCAATGAAAAATTTACTTGTGCAAAGTACAGTTTCTGATGAATGATAATATTGTGCTAAATTTGTCACACTCACAAGTGGATTTATGCTTTTGCTTTTTTCTTTCAGGGGAATCTAGCGGGCTTTGTGGAGATCCAGGTGTTCCTGTGCACGGTATCCGTCTGGGAGAAGAGTTTAAAGTGGCCAGTGTTGTCCGCTTCAGTTGTGAGCCTGGTTATGTACTAAAGGGCTCTCCAGAGAGAAGTTGTCTGGCCAATGGGACCTGGTTGGGCACACAACCTGAGTGTCATGGTAAGTAATATGTTTTTACTCTTTGTTAACTTGTGACATTTACCTCAGTGTTCAGCAGTCACTTGAAGTTCTACTTCCCTCCTGTGATCTTCGGTTCAGCACCTTGACTGTTAAAGATGTCTGTTTCTTTTTTTTTACTGCATACTTTATTTCAGAATATTCTTGGCATGTCAAGCTGAAGACTCACTCTCAGACACAGAAGGGGACATACATAAGTCATATTGGGATTCTTTCCCGAGAACTTGCCGATATCATGTGGTCTAAGCCAAGAAAAAAGGCAAAAAGCTTTAAATTTGCTTCCCCGTCTATTTTAATTTCTTACTCTGTTTCCAAATGTTTGTAGAATGAATTTAAAGATTATTTTTAGGGAAACAGGAGATTAATAACCCAAATAAAGCCAGATAACAGCCACAATACAGAGGTAGAGATGGTAGAGTGTGTCGTCCACCAAGCTCAGAACTGATAGTTATTTTATGGGACGCACCCTCTGATATGACCAATTACAGAAACTCCATTACCTCCAGGTCTGTCAAAAAAAGACCAATCACATGTCTGGCACCCACCCCCTTTATAAGTACTTGCAGCCCCATGCCCAACATTCTTACTTTCTTTCTCATGAAGATCATTTGAATTCCTCAGTTATCCTGACTGGATCATCCGCTTAACTGTTCGCCGACGTTGCCGTGAAGGTAGTCTCTGAACGCAGGTTTTCTGGTTGTAGGATATACTCTTATTTCGCCAAGAAATAGTGTAATACATGGGTGGTTATTATTGCTTTGTGGCGGCCCTCCTGTTGTATTCTATCCGGCCGGAAGGTTAGCTTGTTTTCTATCTGTTTGTATTAGCTCTGGCGGCTGTCCTAGCATAATGGCTACCACCGGTTCCTCTCAGGGGAATCAGGGTGAAGGCAAGGTGAAGGACGTTATCTCCAGACCTTACTCGGCCGCTTGTGGGTTGACCATCTCAGGGAAGAACCCCCACCCTCTCTACATCACATGCATGGGTGTGCAGCACACTCCGGCATCGTTGGCAGACCCAAGCTCCTGCTAGGACTACTGCACTATGCCACTCTGGATCTTGCAACGTTGCCTGCGAGTTTCGGACTCGGAGCGTCAATAGCCGACCCTAATCTCTCCAACACTGCAGCAACACTGCAGCGAAACCCAGGTTTAAATCTGGTGACAAGTATAGTGGACATGGTGGAACAACGCGATATGGTTTTTCCTCCTCTCTAGCCAGCAGCTCCTTGATTCTGAGAAGGCTGCTGGCTACCGAGTGAAGGATGAGGAGGATGGTAATTTGGAGTGGTAGCCCGGCCGGCCATTAGCTCGGCCCACATCGCAGGATGACTGTTGAGAAGAGACAGATTTGTATAACGGAGAAATTCTGCCTTTGTGCCATGTTCCGGTTAAACAGCTTACAGTATCCCCACTGTTCCAGCATGCATGAAGGAGATGAAGCGTTACTGTGATAAACTTTTTCGCTGTCAAGGGCTACTCTTGCCTGGAAATCGCCAACAGTGAATCTTTGGGTTTTGCTGACCCGCCAGTGGTAGAGTAGTCGGTGGCTTATCACCTCCACCCCAACTGTCGCCACACTGCGGGGCCAGCTCTCCCAGTTAAAATGGAGCGCTTACCAGCCTCCATGTACCAGAAGGTTTACAAGTCTGCAGCTCAGTCCATTAATAATTTCCATTTCAGGAGATGGGCCACCTTTTAGATTAAGGTACCCCAAGTCCAGCTGTTTGGGAGAAGATCTGTGTAGTTGCACACCTCATACTCCGGTGTTGAGAGGTGCTTTACAAGGCTGTGGCCAATCATGTCATGGACCTGGCTATAGCAGGGGAGTGATCATTGTGGCCAAACCTCTCCAGCCGATTGGACCAATACAAGCAGGTTATTATGAATTCTCCGTTCACCCTGTCTTGGGCTAAATGACTGTTTTGAGAGGCAGTCACTGCCATGCAGCAGGCTACCGACTTCAGGAAGAGACAAGGCGCAAAGCTGCGCCTTACCAGCTGCAACCCAGTATGTCAGGGTTTGGCGGTTATGGCTCCCAGGGGGCACTGTACTAACTTCAGGGGGCTCAGGTTTCAATCACCTGAGATGCCTGTGGCACCCCAGCAGAGTTCACATGGACCAAGCAGTAGGGCAAGAAGTCTTTTGCTGCAGCGGCTGCTTCAGCTACGCCCCCCTTCTGCGCTGAATCCGAACCTCTCACCCTCCAGGAGGGACGAAGAGGCGGTCCACAATAGGAACTGTGGTGGCAGACTGACGCTCAGGAGGCAGCTCTTGCCGAGATCCCTTCCCTGAGCTCAAGAAGGACTGTCCTTCCTCCTCTCTCCCT
>JAOXYM010000018.1:8897919-8909861 GCA_028567055.1 Leptatherina wallacei
TTCGCATGGTTTTTCAATAGTTTCCTCTACAACAGCCAGGCATCACACAGAAGGCGGACTGTGTTAAGAAAATGTAAGAAAAATCAAAAGTTCCTGTTGCTGGACGAGGGCACCGCTGCTCCAGGTTTGAACTTCAGCCCCCCCATGGTCTTTTAGCTGTCAGAGTAGAGAAATGGTGCGCATGCACAGTTCATCCTTGAATGTTAACCACGGTTGCCAAGGGTTACAGACTGCAGTTTGCAGCGAAGCCACAGTGATTCATTAGAGTTGTGTGGACGGTGGCTGCATGGGATGCAGCAACAGCTTTAGAGAAGGAAATTTATTCTCTCTTAAGCCCAGGGCGTGATTTGTATTGTACCTGATCTCGGCTTACTCCCGATTTTTCCTCATCCCACAGAAAGAAGTATCTCTACATCCCATCCTTAACCTGCGTTGCCTCAACTCCCATCTCTGAAAATACAGATTCAGAAGGCTGACGCACAACAGTCTTTTCCGATCTTTTCGAAGAGGCCACTGGCTGAAGTTGATAGATTTGCAGGATGCATATTTTCACGTAATATGCGTTTATCCTCCTCTTAGTAAATTCCTCAGATTTGCAGCTGTCACTCGCCCCGAGAGTCTTCATCTAGTGTGGCGAAGCCGCCCTGAACCCCTCTTGCGCGGCAGGCCTCAGACTGCTGGCATGTTTGCCTAGAGCTTATGTCATGATAAATTATGTTGAAAATGTATAAATTACTCATTTGTCACAAAAGGCAAAAAAGCTGTGTGCATGCGCACATTTGAATATTTTCGAGCTATAAACGTGTTTGGGCTTTTAAAAAGCTGCCAATCAAAAATCTCAGGCTCAGGCCGATTTCTGTTGGGCTCGGGTCTTGCCAGGCCTAACTTTTGAGGCCTACTGTGAGGCTCTTGCCCATATAAATTACCTGGAGTTATTAGCAGGTGTGTTAACAGCAATGCAGATTTGCTCTCCAGGGGAAATCAACTGTATGGGGAGTGGAGGCTCAACCCCAAAGTGGTCGAGCTGGTGTGGGAAAGATTCAGTCAAGCGTCTGTATATCTTTTCTTTTCCTATACCACAAAAATGCGCAGTGACTCCTTTTCTTTTCATTAAGAAACAAAGACCCACTGCTGGGGGTAGATGCGCTGGCACATTAATAGTGCGCTGGTATATGCGTCCCCCCACTCAGCCTGATAGTGTCAGTGCAGAGTAGAGTGTGGGAACAACGGCTGTCTCTGTTTTTAATAGCGCCACATTGGCCAAACAGGCCATGGATGGATGAAACAGTGAGACTGCTCTGCAGTGAACTATGGCCTCTGCCGCTGCGCAGGGACTTGGTGTCACAGGTTCACTGTCAGATTTTTCACCTGCATCCCTAGCAATTGATTCTCTGAGCTCGGCACGTGAAAGGATTCATTTAAACGTTTCTGGTCTCACTTTGAAAGTAACAGACCGTTCAGGACGCCAGGACGTATTTTCTTTATGATGGCAAATGGCACGTGTTTGAGAGAATATAATTTCCTTTCAGAGTTTTTTTTCCGGATGTGTTATGTTTCCTGCAGGATTTGTTGGATGAAAACCTTCCATACCGTTAAAGTTTATTTGGCTGCTATTTCAGCTTACCATATGGGTTTCGGTGAAGGAGAAAAGAGTGCATAGGCTACGGCCGGAGTAAATATGTCCTCCACTCAACATCATAAAGTATTAAATTCTTGTCACAGACATCTGAGAAAAAAATATTCTTTAATATGGTCAATGCATCTAATTTATTTGAGTGAAAAGCCCAAGGATATTCATTAATTTTCTGAGATATAATGAAAATATTAAGCACCATGTAAACAATATGGTGCAGTTCTGCTCTTTGCTTTGGTCAAACATCTTGGATGCAGTGAAGGTAAATTGCATTGGTCCTCTTAAACAATAGTGACAAAGAAAAATCAGTTAATGGTTGCTTTCCACAGTATGCTTGTAACTGCTCTACATTCAGTATATTTGTGTGTGCATGCATGTCTGTGTTTGTTTTCAAGCAGTTTTTCATTTAATATTGGAATTCATATCAAATTTATGATAAGTGAAATAATTCAGATTCTTATTTTTTCTTCTTGATCGAGCCATTGTTGAACAGTTTTTTTTCCCCACTTGTAAGCTCTGTTTGTATCTTCTTTTCCCACCCTTTTCTTTCTGCTCATGTTGACACAACCTTTTTCTTCCATCAGCCATTATTATGTTTGCTACTTCAAGAAGCATTCTCCTGTGTCCATGTGTAATCTTAAATACCATCCACACACCCACATAGCATCCCTTCCCCTCTCCTCACAACCCAGTTCTCCCTGTGTGGGGTATGCCCACATGCTGAGGTTGCCCACCTGTTCTCAGTTGGCATAGACTTCAAGGGCTAGGCTACATCTGGTCATTACGGGAGAGCAATGCCCCCAGGGCTGTGAGGGCCCAGGGCAAGCTGGAGACTGTAATGAACAGAACTATCGCTGGCGGCTGGACAGACACCAAGGGATTTTCTGAGCAAAGCATGTGTCCATCAAAGCAGAGTTACTTATGAACAAGGACACAGTAGACCAAGAGGGTGGTGGGTGTATGAAGACTAGGAAGACAATGAGAAAACCAAGTGATTTTAAACATAGAGTGTTTAAAGAAACCAATCTACATAATGTTTACATGATGGAAGTAATATACATTTTCAAGCTTACCTGTTCGGACACAATATTACTCAAAAAAAGAAGAAAAAAAAGAAAAAAAATTTAGTTGGCATTTTATTGCCTTCTATTGACCACTAACTAGATGTTTTAAAATAATATTAGTATGTTGTTACATGTAGATATGCTGTATGGTTAAAGGTTTCAGGATTTTTGATCAAATGGAGAGAAAATTCTGTGTAAAATTGTGTGAAATTAGAGGAACCTAAGCATGAAATAATTTTTCATCAAGAATTAAGGCTTTGGTGTTTTATCTTTCCAAAAAAGAAGAAAAAAAAGTTTTGATGACGAATATCTTCAACACAGTCCTGCAAACAAATTTACCTTTCAATAAATCACCTTCACTTCTGAATATGTGGAATTTATACAGTGAATGGATGTTCTCTAATCCTCTCTGCTGCCATCTCTTTTTCTCTTTGTTTTCAGTGATTTCCTGTGGAAATCCAGGAACACCACGAAATTCCCAGATCCTCATTCACGATGGCCTGACTTTCTCTAGATCAATCACTTACAGCTGCAGGGAGGGCTACTACTCCACCGGACTGCTCACCAGACACTGCACTGTAAATGGGACCTGGACAGGCAACATGCCGGAGTGCTCGGGTAATTAGGAGCCCTTTTTCATTCATTCTTGTAAGGAGTGTCTTGCTCCAGCTGACAAAGCTTTCTTTTCTTGCCTGAGTTGTCTTCCTGAAGGTTTCATTTTTCATCATTTAGATAGAAACTTATCTAATACTTTACAAATTGATAAAAATCTGTAAAACTATTTAAAGGAATGCAGATTAACCAGCTAATATGCAGATTTTTTTTATATTACACAAGACACATAAGGGAAAATGGAAGTCATGTTTAATTGCATGGAATGGTGACTGTGCCATATGGCTCTCTGGCTGAGTTGGAAGAAATGGTTTCAAGTCTTTGTCCATCGAAAGGGCACAGGCCTGACAGCCCTTTATCATGTGACACAAAAGGCACACAGCCGCTATACAAAGCCACAAGACCCGAGCAAATAGAGGTCAGTCAGTTTCCTCTCACTTAAAAGTATGAAACCTTAAGCGGTATCTTTATGGATTTCAGAGCTCAGTCATCCCCAGAAATGAAAGAGGACATGTTGTACCTCTTAGACACCATCTACAAGAGACAGACATGGGGAAACTGAGCATGATTTTATATTTTCTGTTTTTTGGGTTTTATCTGTCTCTTTAATCATATCTTATGTATTGAATAAATTTGATTGAAATGAATTATGGAAACTTCATCATTTTTATGTTCATAAAACAAAACAACTTTTCTGGATGAAGATAAATACTAGCAGTGAAATTTCCAGTAATCCAGTTAGCTGCCATTTGTAATGATGGACTATTAACAAGTGATCTACAAATGTTGTAAAGAGAGAGCATTTCTATAAAATTCTGCCCTTTTTGGTATTTGGTAGACAATCCTAGAAAGTCATTGTGATTCCAGTAGCATGATCTTACCTGCCTGATGGGAAATGTAAGCTCTTGCTCAGTGGAGGGAAGAGACAGCACTTTTGAGAGGCCTAGTTTCCTCACCCTACTTAGAGTTGTGCTTGAACATGCTGCATGTACACATTTAACAATGCCTTATTGTCCCAAGGCAACTTCGCTTTACTCGTGTGCTCTGGATTTTCTTTCATAGCCATTCACAGCAAAGCTGAGCTGCAGTGCAGCTGAGTCACACGCTGAATTCTCACTGTTGTTACTCAATCATACTGTTTTCCCTGCAGGATGTAAACTTACAGTCAAGGAGAAATGTGGTTCTTTTTGTAGCTTTGTGGGGCAACTGCAGAGGGATTGTCATCATAAGATGAAGTGTCTTTGCTTCCTTAAAGCACTACAGGAGATGGAGAACAATGATAGTCCTTTCATATAGAAAATATTAAGTCATACCATTATAGTCTGTCCATTACAAAGTTTAAGCATACATATTTAAAAGGTTTTCCATAAAAATAAAGGAAGCAGTGATTGTTCATGAAAATCAGCCATGTTGCATTATTTGATCAAGTTTGTGAGATGAACATCTCTTACACGGTTTAAATGAGTCTTTTCTGCATTGATATGTGTTAAATCTAAGTCTTTTATCCCATTTTGTGACTGCAGTGATCAACTGTGGTGATCCTGGCGTCCCAGCCAACGGGGTGAGATTTGGAAACGACTTCACCTACAACCGAACAGTCAGTTTCCAGTGTTCTCCTGGGTTTAATATGGACGCTGACAGGGCCTCCTCTCTCATCTGCACCAAAGATCGCACTTGGAATGGCACCAAACCACTCTGTAAAGGTATAATTGTGTTGAATGAAGTTTATGACAGTTACTGCAAACAAAAGGTTTAAACAATTACCATTCAGTTTCTACCACCGTTATTGTTCTGTGTTTGTGCCATAGACAGAAATATTTGACCTCGTCTAATACATCATGTCTCTTTGACTTCTTATAGCAATTGTTTGTGGTCCACCACCCACCATTCCTAATGGACAGGTTGTTGGTACAGACTTTACCTGGGGCTCGAGCATAAGCTACTCCTGCAACCAAGGCTACCAGCTGTCCCTGCCCACCGTGTTAACGTGCCAGGGCAACGGTAACTGGAGCGGAGAAAAACCACAATGCTTCCGTAAGTGGCATCAAGCCAAAATGCCCAATTACATTACACATAATGATTTGTCTCTGACATTGTTTTACCTAAGTATGTATAATGTATATATTCCCTGCGGGATGTATCGTTCCCATTGAAGAATCCAATTAAAACCCAACATATGTTGTGGGTCACGTCATGTTATATCTTTCTCTTTTCCCTTCTCTTTCCTCTTCTCTTTCCTCTTTGCCTCTTTCCAGCTGTGTTCTGTGGAGATCCAGGGATTCCAGCTCAGGGGAGAAGGGAGGACCGAGGTTTTACCTATCTCTCGTCTGTCTCCTTCTCCTGCAACCCTCCTCTCATCCTGGTTGGTTCAGCCAGGAGATACTGCCAATATGATGGCACCTGGAGTGGTACACAACCTTCGTGCATTGGTAAGCTGCTAGTTCACTGCTCCATATATAGTCATTCTACTCTGCAGTATCACATAACCTAATGAAGTGGTGATTGTGTTATGGCAGTCAGAATCAGCCATGTGGATAGATGTAATTAAAAAAAGAAAATTCTAAATGCTCAACACTAGTGTCAATGTGAGAGAAGCTTCCCACTTTGGCTGAATGTTGGATTCTGCTCTTTCTAGCCCTGATTACCATTTTCAGCCAAGATATAAAGCATACAAAAAACCATTTGACCTAGCCAACTTATATTGATTCTCATTTCACTTTTGACTTGTGTAATTGATCAAAGCCATTTCTGGGTGAACATGGGTTCAGTCTTTTTTCGCCATCACGTGAGATGAACATGAAAATGAAACAAGAACCCAAAGTCCATTTCAGGGGGAAAAAATGTAACATGAAGGTTGTGAGTTCCAATACCATCATTCTCATCCTGTTAATTTCAACATGTGTATCTCATTGAAGCAAACCTTGTGTGACCCATGTGTGATCATGTAGGCACTCACAAATTGACCTGAAATTGGATTCTGTTACCATTTGCAACCTGCATGCACTGTAAGCAGTGCTTGCAAAATGGAACTGGCTCAGTACCAAACATCATCCAGTTACTTTGGAACTCTGCCATAAAATATGTCAACCACTATGCTGCCATAAAAATCCCTAAAGCACAATTTAGCTGGAAGAATAATCCCATTTAAGGTACATAAGATATTAATGTTTGCTTTACTTACACTCATGCATGTCCCCCTAAGTCATCAGAGAAAAATGGAAGATAAAATATGTTTTCTTTCCCCTAGGATTGTTTTGCTATTCGTATTTTTTTGAAATATGCACATGTGAAATTGTTTGACTCAGTCACGTTTTATGTAAACATAAATCACAATGCAACATTTATCACCCACTTTGTTTAACCACACTTGATAAAATATAGTGTCTCGCTTGTGGAAAAGGTTAAACCTGATATTACCTAAGATTCATTCTATTAAGAATATGTTGAACATTTGAAAAGTGTAACCACTGCTCACACCATTTTACTGTGGTTAATGTAAAGCATCCTAAGTAGATAGGTTCTACTTTAAAAAAAAAAAAAAGAAACAAAAAATTGTCTGTCTGATAAAACCTTTTTAAATGACAATTTCCACTCATTCTTTACCTTCACCTTCAGATTATATACCCTTAAGCGTTAGGAGCTAAGATGTTGGTGTTACAATTTTGTCTGGTCGATGTGGTCATTTGGAGGAAAATACAGTATATTACTTTTAAGAGCGAAAGTTTATAAAAATTTGATTTAATCATTCCATTTGTTTTAAGAAAAGATGGATAAGTCAAGTAAGTTTATTGTCCCCAAAGGGAAACTTTGTTACAGACAGGTCCTCATGACATTACAACATCAAACGATAAAAATCACTTACATACATTAAACATGAAACGTGACAGTCTGCTAAAATCACCAATAAAAAACACTAAAACAAAATAAAAAAGGAAACATACCCAAAATGATCCTTCAGAACTTTAAAAAAAAATCCAAAAAGTTGCACTAAAAAAGAAAAGAAAATGATAAAAAGAAATAAGATCAACCACATATAAAAGCATATTCTTGCTGAACAGTTGCAAATTAGCAGGATTTGCAGACTGTAAGGTGGGATAATTTATTGTTCCAATCTGCTCTGAGCACAGAAACAGAGACTTTAGAAAAACAATTAAAAATCATTGTATGCTTTGGTTAGTAATGTTTGTGTGCTTTATGTGTTTATTTGTTGTGCGTATCTGTTATGTATGTGTGGTTGTTGCCATTTACTCATTTATGGGTTTGATTCCAGTGCTCATGCATGTTACGTCTGTTAGTACAGTTAGTGAGATGTTTGTTTTAGATGTTGTTGGCACTAGATGTAAAGGAAAGATGTGGTGCAGTAAACTTTTTCAAGTAATAAATCTGAGGAATACTTACTCTGAGCTACTGTGAGCTGTTTGCCTGTAGAACAGTACGAGTCCTCCTGGGGACACTTCTACAGAGGTTTTTTAAGAATTTGGTAGATTTGTTCTTTTGAAGTATTTCAGAAAATGTAGGGAGCTCAGGGCTCAGTGGAAGGGCAAAGCACACTGCTACTGCAGGACTTATTGTTGTTCTTGTCACTCAGTGATGGTGATATATTTGGGTTATTTTCATGTTGAAGATGTTTACTTTTGAACAAATACGATTTTTCTCTGATGGTACTTTGCAAAAGAAAAGAATATAACAATCCAACTTGCCTAAAACTGCCTATAATTGGAAGGTAGTGTCAAATAAATGTGTATCTGTGTGTTTGTTTCAGATCCCAGTCACACTACATGTGGAGATCCTGGCACGCCTCTTTTTGGAAATCAGAACAACAGCCAAGGCTACCAGGTGCGAAAATGTGTCATACAGGAAATTGAGTTTAGAAATTGAACAAAAGTCATTTTGAATCTGAAAAGCGCATTTATCTTATTCCATTATACTGCAACATATCTTTCCCTTATTTGTTAGTGTAGCCTTTTTTTTACCCACATGGACTACAAGGTTGAATCAATGAGTTCTGCATTACTGAGGATATAAGAAAGTTCAGTACTTTCTTAAGATACCAAACGGTACTTCAGCAATGTTTTCTTTGTATGCATTAATTTATGAATAATTAGATTATTACATTTACGACATGATTGTGTGTGACTATTGAGTATAAACATTTGTTGCCAGTAAAACAGGGATGACTCAAAATGTTTTTGATGAATGTTTACTTTTTTTCCTCAATACAAAAGAAACACTTGAAAATATGGACCATTTTTAATGATGATTTGATGAATAATAGAATAATTATACAGCATTTAATCTGCTCATACCTGACAGTTAAACCATGCCGATTTTTCAGCTGTATAACTGAGACAATCATATTTGTTAATGATAAATATAATAGTAATACTGCAGTAGTACTTTGAGGTTTTTATGAAGACCCTGTTAGCGTTCCGTGCTCCATAAATTCTTACTAATAATGATGGTACATCTACAAAATTTTACGTGCATAAAGTTAGCATAGTTTATAGTTTGGAAAAACCAAACTCAAACCCCAAAGAAACACCAGCAAACTGTCTATTAAGTGCATAAAACCTGCTAATCTTCATGTGCATCATCTGTTTCCAGTCCTCATCATCATGTGTGTTCTGTTACAGATCAGCAGCACTGTGTTCTTTAGCTGCAGAAAGGGCTACTTACTGCAGGGCTCCATTTCACGCACCTGTCTGCCCAACCTCACCTGGAGCGGATTTCAACCTGAATGCATTGGTAAATCAGTCAACTTATATTTCGCCACTTCTTTTTCTTGCACCTTCTGTTTCTCCTCTCATTCTCAATCCTCATCATTCTTCTGTTCTTGTCCTTTCGGTTGCTTGATTCCCTCTAACTCTCTCTCCAGCCCACCACTGCAGCCAGCCAGAGCTGCAAGCCCAGGCTGATGTGAGAGCCATTGAATTGCCGTCCCTTGGCTACACACTGATCTATACGTGTCAGCCTGGCTTCTACTTGGCTGGAGGATCAGAGCACAGGACCTGCAGATCCGACGGTAGCTGGTCTGGGAAACCACCACTATGTGCAGGTAAAAGCATGGTTACAATACATATAAATGTGAAGACAAAGACTATCTTACACCTTTTTATTTTTGATGGTAAAATTCTTCCCATGACAAGGTCATACTGGGCTCATACAGATGTACACTATAAACAAAACCCCAGAGTTCTGCACATGCCCACAGCCACTACCAAATACTTGGCCTTTTGCAGTAGCTTGTCTTCAAAAGGCATTAAGTTACAGATGAAACTTACTTTTTAACATTTTAGCTAATACATTGTTCTTTGTTTGTATGTTTTTAAAGTG
Source organism: Leptatherina wallacei (assembly GCA_028567055.1). Classification (NCBI taxonomy): domain Eukaryota; kingdom Metazoa; phylum Chordata; class Actinopteri; order Atheriniformes; family Atherinidae; genus Leptatherina; species Leptatherina wallacei. The sequence continues at coordinate 8,907,562 of JAOXYM010000018.1, forward strand.
CAAAAAAAGTAAAGAGAGCTAAAGTAGAGCTTCCTAATAACTTCTACCAAAGTCTTTGTTCTTTATCAGCTTTTCAAGATTGTTTGTTCATTGACATGATTATGTTTATACTTTTTGAAACACATACAGAAAAAGCATTTTGCCAAAAGCAATCCTGATTTGTACCCAAATTTAACAGCTTCTTCTTTTGCCCGCACTCCAACTTTCCACTAAGTTGCACGAAATTCAGATTATCACTTTTTGAGTAATTTTGCTAAACATCAGACAAACGGCTCTTGCCTTGGCAGAAAAACAAGTCTTGTGGACTGATGAATTTTAAACAGAGCTTTTGCTGCGATGAGCAAAGTTACGTTTAGAGAAATAAAAGGGTGCACACTGTTTACCACAAAGCTGGATCGATCATGCTTTGAGGACCACAGGAGGGTAGAGTAGCCAAAAATGATACTGGTACTTTAGAAAAATATGACTCAAGTACTAGTAAAAAGTAGTCATCCAAAAGTACTTAATGGAAAAAACTACTCAAGTACTGAGTACTTCCCAAGTAACATCAGATTTATTCTTATAAATTAAATATTACTCCACTCCTGCATTTGTGCTCCAGTTCTCTCACGCTGCTCCTGTGTGGCACCGGTGCCAAACTGCCATGTGACTTCCTGGCTACATCCAGAGCCGACTGGGACAAAAAGTCAGGCCAGGAGTCATACACTCATCCAGGGCGCCCCAACTCGTATACTGCACGCATATGTTCACATGCAAATGCACACACACACAGACCCACCAAATATTTCATGCAGTAAAATAAGCCAACAAGCATAAAAAGCTGCAGTCACATCATTTACAACCAGATAAACACACTGATTAAGTCAAAGTTTTCTCATCAGCCTTTAGCCTGGACTAATAAAACGTTCCTCCTTGGCTCAGTTTACAGCTGTCTCTGAGTTGGACAAGGACAGATGTGGACAGTAGCCGATGTGTACAGACTACTTTAGCTGAAATATCCACCTGTCACTTCAACAGCACATACAATAAACTAATATTTTATCTATGGTAAAAGGAAATCTCATATATGACTCCTTGTATATCCAAGGTTTGAATTACCAGTAGCTTTCATGTTTGGGCTGATGAAAGTTGTAACAGCGACAAACCAGGGCAACAAGAGAATGAAGTTTTGACAACAAGTAGAACCAGGGTCATGATTACAGCTACATACAATTTGTGCTCATTATATTATGTTCAGATCAAAGTTTACAGCTTGTAACACACCAGCCGTCTATTCTCTATTTCTCATTTATCAAAGAGTTAACTCGTGTGGATATTTGAAAATAGCCAAAATTTTCATACACTTGCTGTCTTCCTCCTCAACTGTCTTCTCCCTTTCATCTGTATTTTCCAAATCCATTTTGCCACCACATTTCTCTGCATCTCAGCTGTTCCGCCTCAACGCACCAATGTAATGCACCGTGATTCTTTTTTTTATTTATTTTTTTACAAGCAGTTTTGTGCCCAGGCCACTGGGAATTGTCCCACTTCTCCCATGGGTCAGTCTGGGCCCGAGGCTACATTTGATTGGTGATACAGAGTCAAACATAACTAATAACTTTTTGATGTAGCCTCAAGCTACGTTTGATGTGTGAAACGGTCATGCGGAAGTCTTTCTAACAAAACCAAACCAAACCAAACAAATGGTTCATGCATATGGCCAGAAATAAAAGTAACGAGCGACATGTATGCCATTGGAACAGAATGAAAGTTGCGTTTCTTCTCCATAGATTTACACGAGTAAAAGAAAAAGTATGTTGTATTGAAATTACTCTTAAAAGAACAATTTATGTTAAAATTTACTTAAGTAAATGTTATGGAGTAAATGTAGCGCGTTACTACCTACCTCGAGGACTGTGGGGATTGTGGGAACATTTGACAACACCACCCCTACTCCCATTAACAAAAACCGAAAGAGTTGTAGTTAGCTGTAAAAAGCACTAACAAACTATAATACTCCCCAAAAGGGAAAATACTAAGTGTAAGAGAGCTTAGCATGAGATTTAGTTTTGTGCTTCTTCACGTTTTCTTTTATGTAGAAAAATGTAAGGGCTGGGGGAAAAAAATTGAATAAATATATGAATAATCTTTATTAAGCTATCAAATATACTTTTTCTCTTCAACTGTATGCCTTCTGGAAAATATGTGCCTAGCTGTTTGAATTAAGAAAAACTGAAACGGGGGGGTCGACTTTGGCGCTGACCAAGATGGCAGCATAGTGAGGAAGCTCCACAAACCGTGAGATAATTTCTTAAAAAAAA
>JAOXYM010000018.1:8914943-8929096 GCA_028567055.1 Leptatherina wallacei
CGGTTATCGGTCTCCTTAAGCACCAATAATCGGTATCGGTATCGGCCCCAAAAAACTAATATCGGTCGATCCCTAATATGAAGTACTTATGAGTAGTCAGTGTCTTTCTGCAGTAGATGGCAGTCGGAGTACTCAACTAAAACTAAAAGCTACTCAGAACAGGACTACCAGATAAGCACGTTTTTCACCACCTAAAACAACTCAAACCTAAAAATATTTGCAGTGGTTTGAGCGAGATCTACGTTGGGGATTTTTACACAGTAACACTCCTGCATCAGTCATTTGCTGCCACTTTCTTAACTTCAGAACATCTTGTAGCAACATGGTCTGTGGTGCATTCAGAAACAGTCCAATTTGCAACACCATATGGCAAAATATACCATGTTACATTCACCTAGGACATGTAACTGAAACAGAAGTGGTACTGTCAAGATTAAGATATTTTAATCTCTATCATCACACAGAAGTTAGAGTTAGTTGGCCATAGTGGTGAACTTCCACACCGATAGAGTTAAATTCACATTTTAAAGTCCTGAAATTAAGTGTCACATGCTGTATCTATTTTCAGGTGGTGAAAAGATAGGGTAGATGAAACTGAAAAGCCTTTTTTCCCCCTTTTTTTGTAGGTACATATAAGCGGGAGGAAGCCCAGCTTCTGCTGCAGGTCCATCAGATCAGAGGTCCCGTGGAGATTTTTGTCAACAAGTTCAAAATTGACAACTGGGCACTGGATGGACATGTGAGTGCAAGTCAAGAGTCGGATCCATTACAGCACCTTTCTTTGTCCCTGAAAAGATGTTACATCACACACACACACACATCTTCATAGTGAAATACACACAAGCACACATACACACTAACCTTGTCACTCTAGGGAGATGGAAGGCCCACCAAGAGTTTTCTCTTTAATTAAAATGTCAGTTAAATCATTGCTTGGTAATCAGGAGTCGGCAGACCCCCTTCGCTCCTCTCACCCATATTATCCCCCAACCCCAGGCACCTTTAATGCACACACTCCTGATTTAATTATAAAAAGCAGGTCACAGTGCATGTGGTTGTGTGCTACTGTGTTTGCTTTTATGCACCGTTTCAAAAGATGTGCACACGAGTGTTTTAAGGGTTTGCCTGTCCAAATTGGAGTGTTGTTCTTGGTTGACATCCTTGCGTGTGTGCAGCGTGGTGGAGTGCATTTATGTATGTGCTGTTGAGCAGAAAAACGTCACCCGAAATGTCAGCCGTAAGAGCACCTCTCAGCTCCTTTTGACATATTATTTCATTTTCTGCATGCACCAGCTGCTGACAGTTTGATGATACGCCCTTTTGTAAAGCCTTGATGTGACATATAAAGTGTCTCTCCTCCATTGCTCTCTCTCCACAGGTGTCCTACATCTCTTCATCCAATTCCTTTGTGTACCAGGGCTTTGTCAGAGGAAAAGGCTTTGGCCAATTCGGTCTCCAGAGATTGGGTAAGTGAGCTGCTCCTCTATGGAGACCTCTGAACAAGTGGCCTCCTAGGGAGGATAGTACACTGGTGGTTTTAACCTTGCCTGGACTCCTGGAATAGAAAATAATTGCTTGTGAGGTGTAATATCCTTAAGCCTAGTGCGATGTGCACCAGTGAATTTGGCACATATTTACTGTTGGAAATGTGAGAACACTTTCACAGAATGTATGACTGAGTCCTGATGTTCTCCTGATATATTTGTTTTCTGGTTTATTCAGAAGCCTCGTTTAACCATGTGTTCATGTAATTTATTCCTCATTGTGAATTTTGTTTTGCATTGACACACGTAAACCTTTATTTCTTATTCTAAAAAAAATGGAAAATATGAGGATAAGTTTGCTTCAATAAAATTAGCTTCATAACTATTTATAAATTCGTCCAGATAATAATTTCAGGAGACTTAACCTCCCTAGGTTGAGCACAGTGTCACTGACGGCACAAACTGTAAAATCCAGTTGAGATGTGTGTGTGTGTGTGGCAAAGTAGAGAAAATGTGTTCATAAATCTAAAAAATATGCTGCAAATCAACAAAAACGTCACAAAAAACCCAGCTTTTTGAGCTTTTTGATATTAAATATCAGAGTGAGTAGACACAGAACATTTCTTCATGGTCTGATGTGCATTTAGATATGCAGTCGTGCATTAAACTTTATCCATCAGGATTAGTATTTAAAGGTGTTTAATGTAGCTATAAAAGGTTTCACTTCTAACTATTTTCTTTATGCTGCACAGTTTGTTTGTGCTTGATATTCTGTTTAAAATGGATCCAACGTCTGCTGCAGTTTGCATTTTATCTGCACCAGTGTTGCAGATATTGTACTCTTTATTCATGTAAACCAGGGAAATATCCAACTGCAGTCATTGAGAGCTATTGTCCTGCAGGTTTTAGATGGTTCCCTACTCCAACACACCTAACTCAAATTAAATGGATCTCCCCAACTGCTTGTTAAGTTGCACACCATCTTATTCATGACCCATTATTTTGAGTCAGGTGTATTGCAACTGGAAAACATCTTAAACCTGCGGGACAATAGCTCTTGAGAACTGGAGTTGGATATCAGTGATGTAAATGGCTAAAAACCGATAACAGTACTACTCTGCTTATGTCCATTTATGTGAATGCTGTCAAGCGCAGACATACTTCACCAACTGAAGTGCAAAATCAGAGCAAATTTGAGCAAGAATTTTGAATTCAACATGAAGTAAACAGCATTAACGTAGATTAAGCATTTGTATGCGCAGTGAAAGTGGATATGAAAATCTGCTGTAATGAGAAAGGTGCTTGAACAGCAGGTGCACCCTCCCATCCCTCCTCTGTTGCAGCACAGTGATTGAGCAAACAGCTTTTTACCAATACAGAGGGCTGGGGTTGAAGCCAAGGTATTAATGTGTATGTGTGTTTAAGTAGGGGTAAGAAACAACAGATGTGAGTCAGGAAGGTGGATAAGGCAACTTGGAAATAATCCTACTTAATTTGTCGACATTTCATGTTTTGTTTTAACTCAGCGGTGGTGTAACTGCTTTTGCAGTTCCGTGCATCTGTATGTGTGTGTGCTTGTGCAGAAGGTGGTTGATTGGCAAACACCACAGCACCCGCTAATTAAATTGCTTCTTGTTTGTCACTCGTCTTTTATTGGAGCTTTTTTTGGGGAGGGGGGTATTCTGTGGCGAACAGGTGGGCTGTCACTCCTCCACTGTTGCTTTTTCAGACACACACCTCCATAAATTAGAGAACGCATCTAAAATGAGTTAATAGCTGCCGGCCTTTGATGCCAGTAATTAAGAGTCATTGTTGGGATAATGGAATTTGACATTCCCAGGGGGAAAATGAAATTAACACAAGGAAGTAAACTTAGAAAAGTAATTTTAAGCTGCTCAGTCTATTGTGTTATCTAGAGTTTTTCTGCTAATTCTCTTCAGTCACTGCAGATTTTTTTTTTAATTGTGTTCTCACATAATTGCCCTAATACATCTTCAATCATTCCTAGCAGAAGGTGATGAAGATCATTACACCTTTATTTAAATTGTCATGATGAGATTTTAAATGTATTGGCTGTTGTTGACGTCAAACACTCAAGTAATGGTTTAATCTTTTTTCCATTCTTCCTGCAGAGAGTTTAGATCCCAGCAGAGACAACCCAGGCTACAACTTTGCCTCCAACAGCAGTTCAGTGGCAGCAGCCATCCTAGTGCCTTTTATAGCCATGATTATTGCAGGCTTTGCTCTGTACCTCTACAAACACAGGTAAGGCTGGTCTATTTCACACATGGTCACAGCATGTGCATACATTAGCTTGAGTTGGAACTAATTTGAATGGATTTTTTAAAAGTATAATTTACTGTAACCATATCCATATGACACTTTTATTTGCTGCATAGTCAATTAAGAGTCTTGTCTATCTCTTATGACTCAAAATGTTGATATCATTTTAGAAGAAGACCCAAAGTTCCCTTCAATGGTTATGTTGGCCATGAGAACACTAACGGACGTGCTACGTTTGAGAACCCTATGTATGACCGCAACATCCAGCCCACTGATATCATGGCCAATGAGACGGAGTTCACAGTCAGCACAGTGTGCACAGCTGTATAGTCACTGCCTCCTCCAGAGGTGAGAATCAATCACAAACTGAACTTTTTACACCAGGGATCCTCAACCCTGGTCCTCAAGGGCTGGCATCCTGCAGGTTTTCTACGTTTTTCTGCTGCAACACATCTGATTCCGACTCAGACTTTTGCAGAGTTTAATGTCAAGCTCTGCATAAGTCTGCTAATTACCCACTGATGTGAGTCAGGTGTGTTGCAGCAGGAAAACTTCTAAAAAACCTGCAGGACACCAGCCCTTGAGGATCACATTGAGGATTCCTGTTCTACACCATCACGTAACATGTTCCCTGTCCCAAAGATAGAACCATGTGTTATTGGGTTTCTTTTACTGTGATATTTCTGTACTTATTTGGAGAAATCAAAATGTTTTTGAAAATATTAACTAATCTCTCTTCTGATTTTCTTCATCATTTCCATTCATTTGATTTCTTGGTTACTTTTTTGTCTTATTTACCATACTTTCTAATTATATTTTCTTTTAATTTCTTCACATGTCCTTTCCCCTGCCATGTTTGTCTTCCTATACACTCATCCCTTCTTCCACCCTTGATTCAGTTAGGGAAGGAGAGATGCATCACATCCTCGCCTGCCCTCCAACAGAGGACATCTGTAGTTCTTTGAACAAGAGGGCAAGATAAAGATCATTTTATTTGGTGAAATGCATTTAAGAAACATCGCCAGTGGTGAAAGCTTCTACCTTCAGGAAACAAGAAAAGAAACCATGTGAAGAAATAAACTTCATCAAAGGTCAACAGAAAAAATGCTTTTTGTAACTTTACATGGTTTCTTAATCGTTTTCCATATTCAGAGAAAAAAGCTTCAGCGTAAACTTGGAGCTGGCAGAAGTTCTACTGCAGGCCAACAGTGCAATGACTTCTCACCGCCGCGCTACAGAGCCCAAAGGGAATTTAATGGTCACCTGTAAGTCCTGAAATCTACCTGTGGCTAACAGAGATCTCTGTGAGAGTTGACTGTGCGGTGGACAACCCCATGTTGGCCTGCGTGAGTCAGAGAGAGACACTCTGGATTGAATAATTTCATCCTCCTCTGTTTTCTTTTATTGTCTTTCCCCCGCTTTTTCTCTTTGCTTTCTTGTTTTAATATGCTGCTTGCCTCCTATAACAAGTCATTGGAATTTCTGTCCCCCCCCCCACACACACACACACACACCCCGACCGTCTGCTCCTGAAGCTGCTGAAAGCTTTCATCGGCAGCCCAGTTTGTTGCCGAGGATGAATTAAAAATTCAGTGCGTTTCGAAATCCATGATGGAGACACAAACTCCATCGTAACCTTCTTAGCTCGATTTTTTTGTAGCAGGGATGAAATTCTGTTCACCAAGGCGGATGTGTCCGGGGCAGAGGTTAAAAGGTAGCTGGAGCTGCTGAAAAAAGCACTCAGACAAGTGAGTGTAGAGCGAGTTCACGTGGACATGTGAGAATGAGTGCATGTGTAAGTGTTTCTGTGCAATTTGCAATCTGCCCCCAAAACGTGTACGGTCTGCTTTGGTCCCAGAGATTCAACCAAACACATGAAATGTTTCATTTTACTGTAAGATCTATGGACTGGGTTGAGGAGTATCACTTCATGTCCATCAGAAGGTTCTGAAACCAGTAGATTAATTGTTACAGATAACCTACAGATCTGTTCGGTTCCAGCTTTCACCTTCTCTTTTTTTTTATATATGAATCATTGTGATTCATGCAAGTTGTAACAAACCACAACTTGTAGAAATGCTTTTGAAAAGATGACATTGACTTAAAGTGGGGACGGCAACTACGATGCATTTCCATGGACATACAAACTCTTTGGGACCACATCACATGTCACCTTTTTCTTTCATATCCAGAATTCAGAGCAAAGCTGTAGCACCAACTTGGGGCTCAGAGAGACTGCAAATTTGAAGTAAGAGTCTGCTTTGGCTTCTCCGTCAAATCTTGGAACCACTTTCATGTTTCTCCTGACTGAAGGTGGTTCATGTGAGATTTCTTTTCTATTTATTTGCAGTAGTAGTAGCTCTTTCCACTTGGCCTCAGGTAGTCAAAGATCAAAATGCGGTTATGTTCCATCTCTCGAAATGTTCAAATGAAGGCGCTTGAGTCTGAAGAATGGATGAGTCAGTGTTGTGTTCCCACTGGATTACATTCAGCCCCCCCCCCCAAAGTTAACGTATGACAGCTCCATCGTTTTTGAAAATGAATAGCATTTCTTTTTGTCTGCGCTCAACATAAAAATGTTGCAGGGGGCTTCCTCTGGGCTGTGGCAGCAGGCAGCAGGGGAGTTGCTGGCATACTGATTACTCCCCAGTATTAAATCGGAAATGATAGATAAAAAAATGTTTATTCCTCTTAGCTAACACTCATATCCATGGCAGCTGGGGAGTGATTCTCGGAAAGAAATTATTTTTGAATCTGCAACACAGGAAGGAGACGCCATCTGCTATATCAGCTGAAATGTACCTTTACCGGCGAAAGATATGTGTAATGAGATAAGAGGATTCAAAATGTTAATGCTTTTATGACCTGTCTGAAGTGTGTGTATAAGAGGGATGAGTGCCCCCTGCTCCCAGCTATTTACTACTTACTATTCCCGGACCAGTGTATTCTGACGGTGCTGAATGGGGGTGAATAGTGCTTGAAATTTCACCAGAGCAAAATGAGCCATCACATGCAATTTGCTTTAATTTAGCTGGGCTTCAATGTGAAGCTGAACTCATTTTGCCATCACTAACAGGATCCATCCTCAATTTCAGCATGTGATGTTTTGAGTCCAAAAATAGCAGTGAGAGACATCCATTCAAACCTCTTGCTTTCTTCTTTTTGGTGTTAGAAAACAACTTACATGAGTTTTTAGCAGCGCTTTCATGTATATGTCCTGCAGAAAAGTGGCACAGTCAGCTTCTATAGCAACAAGTCCTTTAATTAAGACTTTAAAATCATCTACAGTACATCATTTCTTCAAAAAATCTAGGCCCCTGAAACCAATCGCTACATTGTTCCTTCAATCACTTTCGCTGTGGGTCAGTAATTGCTTTTACAATTTTATTACTTTTAAAGCTGTCGTTTATCTCAAACGTACCGATAGAATATTGGCCCTTGCCTGCTCTGCTGTTGAATTGATGGAAAAGGAAACGATTGAATTACCCTGGAGATTTCACAGGAAGAAGGAGCAGTTACACTCGCATAATCCAGAAGGTATTGTGACCAAGTTCTCATAGTTTTTGTGCAGCTGCTGCACGATACATTTAATTTATTTTGATCCTGAAATTGCTCCCAAATTTGCAGCAGAAATCATGTCTTTATTATATTCCATTTAGTTTCTTTTGAGGCCACTTTGGAGTGGCCTTTCCACTTAATTCATTACTCCCATGGCATTGTTTAACACGTTTGCCAACACTTTATTAAAATGGGTCGAGTATTGAACAAACAAATGTGAGTAGCGGATGGCATAGGTCTCTCTGCCTCCCAATTTGTATACAAGGAACTAATTATGGTTGAGTAAATTTAGCTTTACATCTGGACAAACGCAGCACCTGAATTTCAAGCAAAGGATTGTTTTTGATAAAAAGGGCTCATTCTAAAGTAACTGAGAAAGGGCCAAACTCCTGTCTTTTTTCATGTTTTTACCTCCTCCAGTCTCCGATAAGCACTTTATGTTTATTATAGTGCCTTGTTATAACCTCATGAAACCACGACACGGCTTTACAGCTGTGTTTTTTGTTAATGAATCCCAAACATTTCTTTATTAAGGTTTGTGGTCATCCTTTTGTCAGAAGTTAGAAAATTTAGCTTTTTTCAGGTTTTCATGAGTGACCTAACACATACATCAACACACCTCCAGTGCTGAAGAGACAGGAAGCTGTGATTTTTTTATCTTACAGGGGAAACTGAACTTGTTAGGATCATGTCAGACTAACCATCTATTTCTGCTTTCCTGAATGAGCGTTGTATTCATTATACAACACTTGCTTGTAAAGCTTAATGAGACTCCAGCGCTCTGCATGCTTGCCTACATGTTTGGCATAGAGTATGTGTGTCATATTTTTACTGAGAGTTTAAATGCTGCTTTTCCAACCAAAAAAAGAGATGAATTTAGAATAAGGCTACATTTTAAGACTTATATCAGCCGTTCAATCCTTTCTTCATGCTGCTTCATTTCGTTCCGCTAGTTAGAGAAGTTTTTAATTGGTAATGAGACATTCTTATAAAATTCTCACTGAAAATGTTGTAGAAATAAGTTTTCACTTAATGTGAGCTAAATCTGCAGATATGTTCTCTTCAACTCATCTGGCTTGGCCCAGAAACTTCCTAAAGTACGGTACAGTAATGTGAAAATGAAGATCAGTGAGTTTTGGGTGAAGCTGTGCTCTAAGAGTAAGGACTGAGTCTCTATTGATAGCAGCTGGCTACTTTCTGGTTCTCCTTGCATATATTAAGACAGCAACTCTGCTCATTCTTGGTTCATTTTTGTTATCAGCCCCACACAGCTCTGAGTCCTCTTCAGCTCACCATCTCTTCTTGTAATGAAACACACCCCAGCTATGGTTTAGAGTTCACTGAGTTTCCTCTCAGTCAGGGGACTAGACCCAAAAGCTTCCTACTTCTTTCTGCAGCTACAGCTCTCACTTCTCGGTGCAGGCCACACTGTACATGTGCTGAAAAACCAAGCAATCCATCAGTTATGCTGTGACACTCTGGAGCAACCATCATTTATGATCTCGCATCTTTCACTGTCACCTCATATTGATGGCTACAACAAAACCACACTTACCGCTGTGCAGTTCGCCTTCACTCTTCAGTCGGTTTCATCCTGGTGGACTACAACGTGGAGGAAAAGATTACACCTGAAAAGTTTGGGAAGTTAGATGAGTTTAATTCTAGAAATGAAAATGGAGTTTGGATCATTGGAGTTTATTAAAAAAAAAAACTGAATGTATTTCATTCCACTTAGTGCATCAGATTCTATCCATACTGTTTGATATCTGTAATCCCACTTTGTCCCTTCTGTTTTTATGCAGTAATAGTTTCTATGTTGTGAGTATGAGTTATCCCTGAAGTAAAGACAGAATGTCTGATTTATCCAGATTATGAAAGACCAAACTAACGGAGAGATATCTTAATATTCCTGTTTGTTTCATAGAAGGTTTCATATATTAGTCTTTGTATTCAAGCCAGTCCAGTAGATCTCTCATCTAGCCTCTACGCAGGACTAAAACTCAACCGATAACCCATACTTGGGATCAAGAAAACAGTGAAAGGCAAAGATTACACATCTTTCAGTACACCAAAAGGGTAAACTGTAAAAAAGAGCAAAAAAAAGAAAAAAAAGGTTTTAAAAAGGTTTTAAAAAAAATGTAAAAAAAAAGTGGACAAACACAAACTTAAGCAGACTGTGTACTGACAGAGCAACCACAGAGGGAAAGTGTCTCTAATTAAAGAGAATATGTTATGAATAAAAAACTTTTTTTGTACAGAGATATATTTTTATGAAGATACATTTGTAATATAAAAAGATAAAATGGATTGACATATATGTAAATGTTTTTCTTTTTCATTATTGTAGTACAAATGCTAGTGGGGAGTATATGAAAAATCTATATATAAAAATATATATATAAAAATATAAATATATATACAAACAAAAATAGAAACAAGGCTTTTTATATGTGTAAAAAAGATTGTATATAAAAGTTTACATACATACTGTACATATGTAAGACCCACCATGGCTTGTCTGCAATATATAAAATGTATTTTATCCGTCTGTATATGATGCTTTGCATTGTGTCTAAGCTTATTCTACTTTCTTGAACTTGAAACTTATTTTGAGGGTTTTGGAATAAAACATAAAACCTGCTTTTTATCTTGGTGTTTTTCAGTGCTTGAGTTTATTGTTTCAAGTTGTATATGCATTATTTAATCATGCATAGAATCAGATATCAATCAATACAATCTAAATGAGATCTGCTCGTGGTCTCTATTTTATTTTCCTTACAGTGTTTGTCTTGCATTAAACCCCCACACTATATACAGTAATTACAGTAATGTTTCCTACAAAGAACAAGAATCCATTGAAATCTACTTCTGTAATTTGTCCAGATTAACATTCTTATACATCATTGTACCAACATCCAGCCAATCTCATAGAGTGACGTTATCTGCAAGCGGAGGGCCCCGAGCAGATCTGATTACCCAAAGCACATCTGGTACCAACACTGGTTTGTTTCTGGGCTACCTAAAGTCAGTTTCATGTGGACAAAATGTCCAAACAATAAAAAAAAAATTGAAAAAAAACTTTTTACGGGATACATCTAAACTTGCCTTTGGCCAACATGTGAGAGAACATTTGTGAAGAAACACTTTTTGTGTGAACCTTTTTTCATTCCTCCACCGGATTCTGATTAATCGTACAAACTACTCTGGCGGGAACATCTAGCTAATTCTGCAAAGTTTGATTCTAGTCGCGAGTAAATCCCCAGTGGATAATAAACAACAATGTCTGATTGTGAATACAGTGTGACGGGAAAATCCCAACATCCTGTATGCCCTTTAGACGGGAAGTTTGAGAATTAAAAAAACAAAGATGAAAAAATCTGTATAAACACTAGCATTTGCAGACATCAGATAGGAGTGTTCATTTCACCGAAGCACCTCTATCTCAACGTCTAGCACACATTTATTGAGGCTGGAATTTCAGATATAACGCCTAGCTTTTGGCAGACCCCAAGCGAGGTGTTTACATTTTGTAATGTGATTAACCGTGATTCATCCACAGCTATCCTGATATTAATCAGATTAAATAATTTGTTTAACAGTCCTAGTTTTAAAAAATGACACATTTCAGCTTGTATACCGATATCCCACCCCTGATGTCACCTTGGAAATGGTATGGTAGCCAGTCAGATGTGGCCAAAAAGAAAAACTCTTAAAAAGACTGAAGATAAAAGGAAGAGAGCTTGGACTAAAACCATGAAGGTTGATAGAAAGTGGTGTTTTGGTTTGAAAAATTGCATTGCATATATTTAACTGCAGCAGAAAGGTCTTAATTACTCTGGACAGTCAGCATCCAGAGAGTGTTTAGTTTTCACTGGAGCTACAAATCCCCCTAGCTTCTGATCAAAAAGCAAACAAAGCCATTACAGTTTGTTTTGCTTTCACATTAATGATGATAAATGCTCTCGCTGTTTGCGCTTGGCGTTTGTGTTTCAACTATGAAAATGTTGAGTTTTTCTGATCACAGATAATGGGATTTTAAAAGCCCAAAGTCTTAGCTGTGAACTTGCAAAATAATGCACTGTTGATGTCAACATCATAGTCATAAAACAGTTTAGACTTCTTTGTATTTCATCATTTAACACATTGCACGTTCTGACAGTATAGACATTAAAGTACGCCTCCAGACCTGCACTTAAATCTCTCTTTGACTTCATTAAAGTTGATAACGGCACCAAAAAAGGCCTTGAAGGCCTTTATGTCCTGTTTTATATGTACTAATAGCTTGCCAAGTATATGGTCTTGTTTTACCTTTCACACATAAGGAGGAGTGTAACGAATCGTAAGGAGGTTAATCAGTTCTCATAAAATAACAGCTTTAATTGCTGAGAAAAGTGGATTACTTGCCCACATTTCTCCACACCATGTAATCATTTTCTTCTCCCACCCTCACAGATCATTTTTGTCTTTTTGTCCACCATGAAAGATGTCAGAAAAATTTGTAAGGGTAGCCTGTATAGGGACAAAATATTATAAAAATGCTGCTGGTTGAAATAAGTGAGCATCTGTGTGTGTCCGTGTGAGTGTGTGGCAGTGTTTTAACCTAGTATTGGCAAGGTTAAAGCCTTTTTCTTGATTGATTAAATCAGCAGCCATACATGGGTCATTAGTCACTCCTGTTCTCGATCAAGTTTCCCACAGCGATTAATCAAACCTTGTCAAGCTGCCCTGACCTGTGAGAGTGTTCTCTTACATTGGCCAGTTTGCCCTCCGTCCTCATGAGTGGACTCAAAAAAATAAAAAAATAAAAATGTTCATGGTCATAGTGTTTGTGTCCCAAGTCAATGTTGAGCATTAACTTCATGGCTGCTCTGCTTTATCACTGACTAACTATGCAGATCAAAAAGAAGCTATCGATTTCACCTCCAGGTTGATAAATCATACATGCTGCTGTCTCAGGAAGTTAAGGAGTTCCCGTCAGGTTGAAATCTGACTGCTGTAATTCATTATAGCTTATCCTCTTCTAAGGTCATCTGTAAGATCAAGTGAATTCCTGGGAGTTCTCAGATCAGTTTTCAGTGTTTGCATCATTGCCCCCGCCCCTACCTGCAAACTGTTTTATAGAGCAACCAGTTTAACGTCAACATCAGTTTTAGTGCTTTTCTCTTAATGTGCAACTATCACATCTCCCTCTAGCCTTTTGATATCGGTGAGATAAGCTCTGAGGAAAAGAATGGAGGGAAACAATTTTCACAGGTCTTGAGCGATTCTTTTAGCACGTACTTGTGAGAAGACAATTAGCTTTGTAACTTTTATCGCCATGCCAAGTCCAACACGTCACATCGACAGCTGCATGCTAGGCCGTCTTGCCTGAGATGACAGCTTCCTCTAATTAAACGGGTATCCGGCAGCCATTTCCCTTTTCTTTTGTTTTTCTTTTCTTTTTGTTTGTTTGTTTTTAATAAGGGGGGAGCTGATTATGCTGCACTGAAAAACAAGTGTTTGCAATTCATCATAAAGATCATTTGGGACCAAACAGGTCCCCATCTCAATTTACTATATATGAACTGTTAACTTGATTTCCTCTCTGAGAGGCGGTGTGTGGTTTCTGAGAAATTACAGATTGAGTTATTGCAGCTTTAGGCTCATAAAGTAAACAGACAAATATGAATATATTGCTTCCCATCGTGACTGCTGTTAAACCAACATTTCTGTACCATGTCTGCAAAAAACACTTTCCATGTTTTATCCTATTTTCACCCTCATTAAATCACTTTTATCTGAATTTCTTGCCATCAAAATCGGAAGGGCATCTCTTCTGGGACTGTCCTTTCAGTTTTCTGCTATCCCTTGTTTTACTGTGTCAAGCCAGGATATTCAAGGAGACATCAAAGCAAGAGGTTTACCCTCACAAATCCCCCTAGCGGGCAGGCCTGGGTCTTGGCTAATATCGGGCAAAATCCACCCTCTGCACTCCCAGAAGACATTAGACCAAGGATGAAGGGATTGAATGATGAGAGGAAGTATATATATTGCCCTGTCAGTTGAACATGTCAGCAGGGGCCGGCTTACTTACTGCATCCAGCACACCCTGGGACAGCTAATTCACAGTAATTACCAGTAAACATCAACTGGCTCAGTCCTTGTTGGCACTTATTTAAGGCCAAACTCTCAAATCAAGTTTTCATGTAGCTATTGTGAGCTTATCCCAATATAAAGAAACAGTATAATCAACCTTTCTTTGATGTAATAAGTTCAGTCATGTCTTGTTTATGATCTAAATGAATTCAACATATCTCCTTTTTTAGTCATTGAAGTTGTCATTTAAAACAATATCCTCCCTTTATTCCAAATAAAATGGAGAGACTTGAGATTGGTCAAGTAAGAGAACACCTCTCATAATGTAAAATGTTGAATGAGTAAAAAGAAAATCCCAGTTTTTGATAGCAGTCAACAGTGAAGCTCCAATTACCACCGTCTATGGCTCATAACACCAGGATAATAACTAATAGGGAGCTGTCAGTGCTCCATAGTATGATGGGATAATAATATCCAGAGTTCATCAGGATGATATGCACCAATGAATGAATGAATTATACTTTATGCTTTTTGGAAACTACAGAACTAATTTACAATTAACTCACTGGCTGCCTTTTCAAATCAGAACGTTCACTGCCAAAGACGTCAAAAGACGTTTTTTAACGGGGGGGGCTACGGGACACTTTGGCGGAGTTTGTCTGTAAAAACCAAGCAATAATCATGTAATTTGGTGTAATTATCCCCTAATCCAGTAGATGGCAGTGCCAGAAAAGCCTATAAATGGGTTATACT
>JAOXYM010000018.1:8971095-8986130 GCA_028567055.1 Leptatherina wallacei
GTCTGTCTGTTGGAGTGTTACCATGGGAACCGAAGCCATGTTGTTAAACTCAGCAAAGCCTTCACGAACACGGAGGGTGAGTTAGAGTCTGCTCAGCTCCCCTTCACCCCTCTATCCCATTGAGAAACTCTAGGCATATCTCATCCACTCCTGGGGCCCTGCCACTGAAGAGCTTTTTAACTACCTCTGCACTCTCAGCCCAAGAGATAGGAGAGTCCACTTTTCGGTCCCCAGACAATGCTTCCTCAATGGAAGACGTGTCGTTGGGATTGAGGAGGTCTTGAAAGTATTCCCTCCACCGACCCACAATGTCCCAAGTCAAAGTCAGCAGCATCCCATCCCCACTGTACACAGAATTGTTGGTGCACTGCTTTCACCATCCTGAGCCGCCGGATGGTGGACCAGAACCTCCTCAGAGAGACAGAGACAGATGATAATCAATATAGAAATGACATAAGTGTCTGGAGAGAGTGGAGACTGGAACTCACAGTAAGATGGAAGATGGATGCAGAATTTTCCATTTAATTTGAAACAGGTGTGTTGGAACATGGAGATGTCTAATACGCCGCAGGACCATGACTCTCTAGGACTTCATTTGTCTACCCCTGCCGTTGGGGAAGTGTCTCCTTGAAAACAAAAGTATATGGAAGATTTGTCTTCTTATTGGTCAATTTGCTGAGTGGGCAGGCAGAGTGGATGACAGGGGCTTGTGAATGCACAATGCCAGTCGGAAAAGTTATTGAAGCTTGTAAGTATAAGGAATGCTTTTCACAAACACTGTTTTCAAGCATCACATCACCTCAAGCTCAGTGATATATGTGTGAGAATTGCAAAATTGGATCCACAATGTAGAGGTGAGCAGCACCATAAACTTCCACAACAAAGATTACAACTGGACATTTGTAAGATAAATGTGCTCAGTACTTGCAGTTGTGCAACATTATGAATTATATTATTTTTCAGTTTCTCAGATATATATTTTCTTTATGATCCACCATTAAAAAGTGCAGACGCAGGAGTTTTGATAAGATGCCAAATGAGAAATCATGCGCTTCAAGATCTGAAAAGGTAATGTTGCTCTCACACCCCCATATTGTTACCCCAAGGCTAAGTTGCTAATGGCTATTGTTTGTACTCAGTATGTGAAGTACAGTACGGGTGAATACTTGATGGGTAGGTGTGTCCAGACTTTTGTCTAGTATGGTATGTGGGGGTTGGTTAATGCAAATTGGTTGCATGTGTGTAACTCTATTTTTGAGTGGTTTTTGAAACAGCAATTTAATAATTTCAATTACCCAATGAACTATTGTATCAACAAAAGGTATTGTTAGATCTTTCAGATTTACACTGCCCAAATCACCCTGTTCAGGTGGATGTTGACTGGCAGCAGCTAGTGCTTGCTTGTTCAGTCTAGATATCTGTTGTGTGGGTCAGCAGCAGTGGGCAGCCATGCACTGACCTGAACAACACTGGCTGCTGTTACCTGCTTGCTTGCTCTGTCTTGTCCTGTTGGATTTCAGTTTAGTACTTCTTGCTCAGCAAGATCTAGGCCTGGAGGCTAACTGAAATTACCTGCTGATTAAGCCTGGGAAGTGAACCACAGCCACTCCTGTACCCCAGTTGGCATCTTGCTAGTTTTTCATTTCATCCATTCCTCATAGCGTATGCTAAACAGCTATACAGTTTCCCTCTGTAATAGTCAGTAATCATTCCTTCCAGTGCAAAAACTTTCACTTTAGAAATGGTCCTGATGGATAGTGTGCAGGCTCAAACTGAGGTGCACTATCTAAACCAGAGGTGTCCAAAGTCTATCCTCAAGGGCCGCTGTCCTGCAGATTTTGAAAAGAAAAGAAATGATAGTGTTGTGTCATGCTATGAAATCAGTTATACTGGACCTTAAATTCTATCATACTAAACAGACATGCATGTGGAACCGATGTGTGGACTAAGGACAAAAATAACCTTTATCGCTGTAACAAAATATAATTTTTGACAGCTATTTTCAGCTTATCTTTTCCCTAAATTTGAAGCAAGAAAAATGATGCTGCAAAATGTATAAATTTTATAGGATATCTTCAAACTGGAAAGATGCTTCAACTCCATATCTTTTCAAATTAAAAGTTGATGAAGCTGATGTCAATTGTTTTTGAAGTACAGGTGGACATAATTAGCAAATATTTCATTTGCAGACAGTACGCAATATATTATATAAATAATCTTAAGCAGACGAGGTGTTTGATGTGTACGCTGTGTCTGCAACGCCTGCAACGCCTGCACCTGTCGTTTTAGAGTAGAACTGCACTGCCTTTACCATGGAGCATTCCTGGTTTGTTGTGCTCGCATGTGCAGTGCATCATGGGTAACATAGTCTGAAGTAGGTGTAGCACTGTGGAAATGTAGGCAGAGATTGTTGTGAGACCTCATAATCTGAACGAGTTCACGTTCAAGTTCTATATTTGCAAATAATTTTCATTCAGATCAATGTTCTTGGAAAAACAAATGTGTTCAATGAATATACATTTATTTCATTTTTCATTTTCTGTACTGCTTAGTCCAATTCAGGGTCACGGGTGGGCAGGAGCCTATCCCAGCAATGATCAGGCGAGAGGCAGGTTACACCCTGGACAGGTCGCCAGTCCATCGCAGGGCCAACATAGAGAGACAAACAACCATTCATACACACACTTACTCCTAGGGAGAATTTAGAGTAACCAATTAACCTATCAAGCATGTCTTTGGACGGTGGGAGGAAGCCAGAGTACCCGATGAGAACCCACGCATACACGGTAAGAAAATGCAAACTCCGCACGGAAAGGCCACTGTTTCATTCTGTGTCCGTTTCTACTCACTGCAGACAAGTAGATCCTGTACAGCCGGAACACAGCTCAGTGCAGAGTTTGTGCCTTTTTCAGCAAATTAGATTTGAGGGGGCGGTTTTGTATGAGGTTTGTTTGCCCCTGCCTAAAGCCAACCTCAATATATATATATATATATATATATATATATATATATATGGCCTAGCAAAGTCTACATGAATGCATAGCCACGGGGCTCTCTGTCTGTGTGTGCATAATTCTGCTCGGCTGCATTTAGGGACCTAGAAGCAAAAGCAGTAAGTTGTTCTGATCCATCAGTCATTTTGTGACATAATATAGCACTGATGCCATATGGTGAGGCATCTCAGGCAAGGTGAAGGGGGAGATTTGGATCAAAGTGTGTTAGGTCATCCTCCTCTGATGTAATGAGCTGCTTAGCACTGTTGAATGCTTCCTCAAAGTCTTTTGTCCACTTCCATTTGACATTTTGTTACAGCAAGGAGTTCAGAGGGTGCAAGACAGTTAAAAAATTCAGTAGAAACTTGTGGTAATAGTTAATTAAGCCCAGGAATGAGTGCAGCTGACTCACATTTTCAGGCTTGGGTGCATTCAGGACAGTCTCAATTTTGTCCTTGGTTTTGTGGAGTCCATATGTAGATATGCCTGGGCAAGGTTGATCTTTGAAAAGTGTTTTCCACCTTTGATGCAAATGTCTTCTATCCCGGGAGTGGCTACTCGTCTATGCGTAGAACCAGATTCACAAAAACCTCAAAATCACCACAGAGTAATTGTCTCTTGTTTTCTTGTCCACCGGTAATATTAGTGTAGCCCAGTCTGACCATTCTACCTTGATGAGTGTCACTTGCTCTTCCAAGCGCTGGAGCTCTGCTTCTACCTTGGGGCGTACAGTATAAAAAAGACGACGAGGCTTGTGAAACCTGGCTTTGTGTTGTCCCCCAGTTTGATCTGTGCTTTAATGTTTTTCAGGGTGCCAATTCTGTCTTTAAACACCTGTGCATGTTGATGTAGTGTCTGTTTACGTCTTTCATCTGTAGAATGTGTCTCCAGGCTTGATACCTCTCTCATTGTCTTCCTTCTTTTCCAGTTGAGATAAAAGTGTCTCAGCCACTCATGTCCAAATAATGGCACACCTCCATTTTTCAGAACATAAAGTTCCAAGTTGCATTTATTTTTCTCATATTCCACTTTCACTTTTAGTTTTCCCATGGGAGTTACTCTTTCACCTGTGTATGTTTTCAATCAATCAAGTAAGAAGAAAAGAAAATGTGTAGCATACAATATTGCCAGTTCAGTCCTGCAATTGGCAAATGTTAAAGAGAGAACCATCTCAATTCGATTGAATTCATAAACAGTGGATCGTCTGAATCTGTTGTGGTTACAGCTAACAAGAACCAACATTTCAATGGTGTTGTATCTATTTCCAGAAAGGTAGCATGTCAGAGAATAATCACATTTAGAGAATAATTAAAGTTGAGGCTTTGGCTAAAAGTGCTTTTAATTAATTACCCAGGGTTCTTTCTGAAATAGGTTAAATGCCTTCCTAAAATGAATTCCATTAGTCTCTTGCGCTCACTATTTATATTCTCTCGCTCTTCTCTTATTATTCAGTTGAGATGGTTGTGATTAAATTGTCTTATACTGTACCTCCCTTGCTTCAGAATTTCTCCTCTCATTTTAGCTCCTCTTGCTCTCTTTTTTTTAAACTGCTTAATATAGCCCATTGATCAGACACTAGCACAGTCTCTAGCATCACCTCCACCCCCACTGTCCCATATACTTATCTAATGATAATATGGTTGGTGTGATGTATTGGTTGGGTGCATCCATGTCTGCAGCGCACGGCACATCAGCTTCTTCTGATGGGCAAATGCTCGTGGACCCTCACTAATCTGTGCTTACCGTGGTAACAGCTGATCTATTTATTGACTCTTTTTCCCCACCTATTTGTGGAGATATTGGACTTCACTTTCTAACTTTTTTAGGAAATGGATCCCAGTTTGTCAAAGTTTCTCCCTGCATCCTGAACTAACTTCAAGCAAATCCAACAATTCAATAAGAGCCAATTCTATGAATGTTAGCTGATCCTATAGGCATCAGTTTTCAAATATCCATTGGCTGCACTTTTGCAACAAATGTCTTGGCATTCTTTTGCTTTTTCCTATACCTGGTACTGTTACAGTACTAGAGTGAAATTCCCATTCATCATAATAACCACTGTTGAGTGTCCATTTATCAAGCCCTGAATGCTGGTGCCTTACAGTGTCAAGTTGAACCAAAGGGATTTACCTTGTAATGACTGTTATAAAGCCTGGTTATGAGACAAATTAGACAGCAAAGGAGAGAAAATCAAATGGGCTAAAACACC
This sequence comes from Leptatherina wallacei, assembly GCA_028567055.1. Taxonomy (NCBI): domain Eukaryota; kingdom Metazoa; phylum Chordata; class Actinopteri; order Atheriniformes; family Atherinidae; genus Leptatherina; species Leptatherina wallacei. The sequence continues at coordinate 8,976,298 of JAOXYM010000018.1, forward strand.
AGCCTTCTCTAACACTGTGATAATTTTCAATATCAAATATGCATGATGTGTTTTTCTGCAGTTGATTGCAATTTATTTTAGAATTCAACAGTACCAAATAGGACACAGCTATGAGAAAAGTTAAAGCATTAAGTAGGTTTCAATAATCTGACTCGATTCAATATGTCTTAAATTGGGTTGTCTCTCAAAAGGGCATTCATAGATCTTTGATATTTTAATTCAATCATCTGTATTCACTGTCCAGCTTGTCATTGCCATGAATAGACACATAGTCTCTCTTTGACTCACTTTTTCTCACTTCAGACCTTGTGACTGGGGTAATACATTGTTGCACTGACTCTACGGTGAGGCACCTTCACCAGAAGAGTCATCTGTAATGCATGCCTATTTGAGCTTTATGCAAGCCAACGTGAATTTGCCCAAAATGTGATTAATACAACCTCTGTATCCCACAAGGTACTGCTTTGATGAATTAACAAATCGGGTGTGAATGTCTCCTATTTAATCATGCTGAGAGATGAAATGCTGGACTGGTGGGGCAGGCTGGGCGTGTGTATCCGCAGTAATCTTTTTCCATCCATATCCCAGCTAAGATGAGGTGCAACGATGACTCGACACCCACTTTGGCTTGATAGAAATCCACATGGTGAAGGTTTAGAGAAGGCTCGATGAGACTGAAACTTATTCAAGTATTTGCTTCAGCAGTTGTAATCTGTTTCCTGTCAAAATGAAGACTACTACTTGTTTTTGCTTATCTGAACTGTGTAATTTGTAATCAGTCTTCACCTTTACATGCAAATTGGTAAAGGCAAAGTGTGTGGTGTGTGTGTGTATCTTTTGATCTCAAGAATGTAAAAGCAAGGAGCCTGTGCATAAAAATCTATATCCATTATTTTATGATGCTTGTAACCTTAGGACTATGTAGTGGAAAATACTTTAAGTAGAAGACTATATCATTTTAAATGGCAATATATTAATGTTAAAATGAGAAAAATGAAGAAAAGGTATAGAAAAGAAAGATTATAACAAAGTGGGAATAACTGTGTGACAGTGAGGGTACTCTCACTATGCCTCCAATTGATCATGTGCCCTGGCTACTTGGTCACAGGGATATCCCTTTGGCTGACTGGTCAGCGTGCACGACTTTCACCCAGGAGGTTGTGGGTTCAATCCCTGCCCAGGCCCTCCTATGTCATGCCACATTCTGGCGTTGTCGGCAGGATCCATGTATCATGGATTCCAAATAGGTGACGACGTGTGTAAAGCATGAGGATGTGCTTGTGGAAAGAGGGGGAGAGATGTGACAGTGAGGGTCCTGTCACCATGCCTCCAATTGATGATGTGCCCTGGCTACTTGGTCACAGGGATATCCCTTTGGCTGACTGGTTAGCATGCATGACTTTCACCCGGGAGGTTGTTGGTTCAATCCCTGCCCAGGCCCTACATCCTGCCACAACTGGTTCAAAGGAGGAAGTGAAATAATAAGAACAAGTCAAATGTGATACACTGGAAAAGGATACTTTAAAAGAGGGAAAGGGATTATAGACAATTTTGAGTTGATTCTAAGTGAGTTGATATGCATTTGGAAACTGGTTCTGTGAACCCACAAGATGGGGTCAAAGGTGCTTTCTTTTCAAGTGAGAAAAAAACAACAACTAATTAATCATATTCAAATAAGTGGTTTTGCACATTTTGAAAAGAGAGAAAAAACAACACATGGGTGAGCTCGGATACATACAAAAGCTTTGGCATCAGCAAAAGAAAACTCTGGTGGATCGTCACAAGATCCTTTTCACTGGAAAGAAAAACCTCTTTATAACATTTAGTCAAGTGTAAAACACTCTACAGGAGGTAGAAATATCATATTCCAAATGTACTGTAAAGGAAGACTTCACTAAAGTAAAAATAAAGGGTTCAGTTCAAGGAGTTAAGCATTCATATGGTTTATGAATAGAACACATGCATTGGTGAGATTAGCTGCATAACTCTGAGATAGGATGTTCCTTATTGTGGCAATAAAGAACTTACATATATATATATATATATATATATATATATATATCACTTACTAAGGAAAAGAAACCCACAACCAATGGTGACGGTTTGATTTTGACTTTCCTAGGGACGTAAAAGTGGTCCACAGAAGTCCCCTCGAAGACAAGTGTTTTGTTGCACTTATGATAGACATTTATTTGCAGTTTCATGTGACTGAGTGGCTATGACATCTGAACAAGCAGAAGTTTTTAATGCAAAATATTTTCTTCAGTGAATGACATTAAGATTTTATTTTGTTCTTGTTTTTCTGCTAAAGTGAATACAAGATTATTTTACTTAATTATTTCTGTGATTTCATGAGTTGAAGACATCTTTTGGCATATTTGTTTCACATTAATATTGTCCAGACAAAGCAGTTTGCACTAAGGTGCAAGTTACTTTCATCAACAGAAATGTACTTCAATCACACAATAAAATAAATCCATTGCTTAAATGAATCAATTTACTGAAAACTTGAAAAAATATGACTATTAACAGATGGCTTATCACTGTGTTTATAATTCTATTACTACACAGTATGTCATCATCCTTGTGGCTATAATGATTTTGAAAAAGAAAAATGTGATCACATTGACTAAATGCAATTGCATAGAATTTGTGATGTTAGAAGAAGTGTTCATTTTTACATAATCATTATTCTCATTTTAATTGAGAAACATTTCAAAATGGGTCTTCTTTTTTTCAGGGAGCTGTACCAAACAAAAATGTCTTTTTTAGTCTGTACAGTATTATATGAAGGTCAGGTAAACACTTCAGTATGACAGATTAAATTTGAATTTTAGACCAGGACACAACCCTGAGTACTAAAGCTCACTCGTCTCAGCCTCCCAATCTGCCTCTCCACCTACCTCAGCATCTCTCTGAACTACATCTGTCACCTGACAAAACAACATATTGATTCATGCTAATGAAAGTTTTTTTTTCCGAGAGACTAATATCATCTCCATTATTAATGGCACAATGGTAGTTGGAAACTATTTTTTTTTGTGACTTTTACATTGACTCACTCTAAAATAACTCCTGATGTCCACCTTTCTTTTCTTTGCTCCTGAATTTCTGATGGAAGACACAAGCACAGTTAGCTCTGCTCTCTGGAACTACATACCGCTAGCTACAGAGTAAGTGACAGTGGGGACAACCAATTATGCAGCAAGAATCAAAGGAGCAGAGCCAATCAGAACAATTTAAATTGTTTATAAGGCAGGACTAACAGCAATGTTGCTGACAGAGAGCTTGGACCTATCAGAGGGTTCTTGCGTGACAGATAATAGGGACAACTCAAGATTTGCTGGACATTGGTAGGGATACGTCTCTACCATCATTACGCAATTCTACACCCATGTCCAAGAAATTTTGACGTTTAAGAAGTGATATACTCTGTAATGGCCAAATTAGACACCTGATCTCAGTCAAGCTATTTGACTTGAGGAAAACAGTTACAGACACTCAAACAAACTGAAGGCAACAAAGCATCAGAATGGTGGAAAGTATATATTTTTTTAAAATATTTTTTGTATGTATTGATAATCGGATTATTATAGCAAGATCCTGGGCATTCATAGAGATCCTAAGAAACGGAGTGTTGGCTGAGGAGCTGTAATGCTTAATCCATCAAATAATGATCTAAATATTCTCAAACTGATGTGTTGAGTCTGTAATTTAAGTGCAAATTTGTTTTTATAGACCTACAACTTGCCCTGTGATGGACTGGTGACCTGTCCAGGATAGACTATGCTGCCTCTTGCCTACCTGCTGGGATAGGTTCCAGCTCATCTCATGACCCAGCGTTGAATTGAGCGGTTAGAGATGATGGATGGATCCAACTTGAATATATTTTATATTATCAGCTAAAATTTCAGATTCTGTTTCAGTGCTCACATCCTTCCAGAGCTGGACAATGCAAGTAAGTAAGTAAAGGAGGTTGAAGATGAAATGGAAAATATTTAAATGAAGAAAAAGTATAGTTCAAATTAAAAAAAGGAAGTAGACAAAAGTTAGTGCTATTTGAAACAGGAGAAGTGGATGAGCAACATGAAATAGAAACAGCTTAATGGTAGGAAGTGAAAGACAACGTGTAAACAAAATGCAATAAGAACCATCTGTAATAAAGTGAAAGTGGAGCAAGATGAAAGGTATAAGGTGGAAATCAAATACTAAATACATAGAAGAGGTGAAAATGGATGAATAAGTGGTAAATGAAATGGTTTTGAGTAGAAATGAAATGGAGAAAGTAGAACACAAAGCGGCTTACAAACACAAGACTAAGAGGAATGATATTGGAGGTAAGATGGAATAAAAGCACAAAAGGAAACTGGAGAAAATGAGATGGTAGAAGGCGAGGGAGAGGAAAATAATCGGAAGAAGAAAATGATCAGAGGTAGAAACAGAAAGGGAGAAGAAAAATGGAAGAAAATGTTAAAGAAGAGAAAAAAGGATTAATGGAGGATATAGAAAGCTGGAAGCAGAAGATAAAGACAATAATGATCAAACAGAAGTAATACGAATTTATATAGAATTTTCCTAAGTTGTGCTATATAATTTTAACAGTGTTCAACACTGCTGAAGCATCTTTACAAGTGTTTGACATCATGTGACCTAGAAATGAGATAGTTTTTGCTGAGCATAGGAAACCTTTTACTAAGTATTTCCTCAGCCAAATCAGCACTCAGCATTTGACACTAAATAATTGATTGCTGCTGATAATTCTGACGGTCAAGCTACTTTGATGAGTCTGAGTTTGGCCACATAAGGGCTTAGAAGGCTAAAAACTTGCTGGTGAGTCATGCAATTTCTCGATTCACCTGCAACAAATCAATTCCTGTCATGATTTTAAGTCCTCCAGAAGAATCCCATGGTAATGTGAGTTTGCTCTCCAGCCTTATCTACCTTACATTCTCTTCTTCCATCCATTGGTATGAGCATGTAAATAAGTTCAGGCTAATTTCTGTAGAGACCAGTGTGTGAACTGGGAAATAGGAGAGTTAGATGAGTAGAGACAAGGGCTCACTTTGAGAGATTTTTTTTTTTTTGTATAAAAAAGGTGTTGTAGACTATAGACAGTAGTACACATAATAGTAGACTGTAGAGGGCTTAAATTATAATTCAATGTCCAGATATGCAGGCATTTTAAAACAGTGTAATGTATGATGATGTATAATGTTACATCTAATGTTAGATATTATATCTAATGTTTTGTGTTTTGGAACATTTCAAGTAAAAAAGAGAAGAATAAACATAAAGTTTAGCACAAATCTCTTCACTTGCTCCTGATGCTCTTGCTTCTTTTTTCTTTGCTTGACTGCTCCTTCCACTTTCCCGTTTCTCTTCACTTGTTGTGTCTCTTTCCACCACAGAGCTACCAAAAAGACAATAAAATGTTTAACATTAAATTGCTCATGAGTGCAAAAACATTCGATATGTACAACAAAAATGAAAGCATTGAGCCTTCCTGCCTATCCAGGAGCAGTGGTTCTCTAAAGGGGTACTATGGAGTACTGCCGGAGGTGCTTGAGATGAATGAAAGAGAATAAGAGAATAAAGAGAATTAGAGAATAAAAACCTGGAGTCGTAAAATAATTATGAATAAAATAAACAGAAAAGAACAAAATAAACCACATGGGACTGTTTTAGTGTTTCTTTTTCCCTGTTCCAACACACCTGATTAATGGATCAAATCAAATGGATCCAACAGCTTTTAGTCAACTGCTTCACAATGACCTATTAATTTCAGTCAGGTTTGTTGGAGCAGGGAAACAATGAAGACCTGTCGGATAGCAGCCCTTGAGGACCGCAGTTTAACACCCCTAAAGCTATACATTGTAATCCATTCAACTCACTAATCAGATGCTATACTGTCTTCATTAGGCTGTTGTTTGTTAGGAGCAGAAGTACTGTATAAATAAATATTGCAAAAGGCCCTGAATGTGTAATAAGAAACTACATATTTAGTCTGAAACATCTAGAGCAGTGGTTCCAAACCTATTTCCCCACCGGTCTCCCTTCATGCAACTAGCAAAAAGCTGTGGACAACCACCCCCGCCCGCCCACCTCATGTGAAACCATCCTTGTATACTTTTATTAGCTAGCTTCTCACCATAAATGATGCATTCTGGCTGACTCCTCTCCTTTGATAAAACCAAAGTTAGGGTAATTGCCAGCATGTAGCCTTACTTTGGTTTATCAATGTCTCATTAATGAAATGGCACAAAGTTAGAGTCAGGCTCTCAAAACACTGGTTTCACGTGAAACTAGCGAATACACCTCAACTCATCCCTGTGTGGGGATGGCCTTAATTTAAATCACACTGGCTCTGAGCAGTCAAAGTTTCAGGGACCCCCAGTGCACTTTGGGGGACCCCCGTGGGATCCAGGGACCCCAGGTTGGGAAACGCCAATCTTGAGAACAAAGAGCTAAACATTTTTCCAGCCATGCTTACTACACGTGTATAACCTTTACAGCAGTAAGAAAAATTTCAGATTTTACATTAATGACATCCAAGAAGCTTTTTGGCAGCACACAGCTGTAGGCTATGTATGATATTCTGCATGAGAGGTATAACACAACTGGATTAGGTTTTTATGTAGGCCTCATTTCATCTACAGGCGTGACATGGCTTTTAAGAACTACCTCTACACTGATTATTATCATCTGTCTTTCAACCTGCGACTAAACAAAGGACCCATATGGTATTTGGTATATATGGTATACTGATGTCACTGTTATAGAAATTCTGCAGAAATCGATGATGAGAGCCCAGTTGATGCTTTAATGCCTCAATTTCTACACAACCTGTCATCTTATTAGTTACACCAATTTCACATTTCTACTTAGGGTTATGCCCCCTCTTCTCTTCTCTTCTCGCCATCCTGTTGACAAATGAAAAGATAACCTTGTATCCCAGAATGAGAATCTATAGGTTAGTATTCACCTTCCTGTGTATATGGAATATTTTCTTTGCATTGGTTACTGCTGTAAGGGATTCATTCTGCAAGGATATATTTTCTTTTATATGTATGGTTTCCAGAGCAGATTAAAATAATAATAATAATCCATCCACACTGGACTTTTTTTAATGGTGACTATTTCAGTCTTTTTCTTTATGAAATAGTGACTGTGCCTGTGTTAAGGAGTCCTCCATTCTTAGATGTCTGTGTTTTCAATTAAAGGAGACAGTAGTTTGCTGGCTGCTAGCTGTAGATACCCCTCTTAATACTGGGCTATCTCTCAACACATGATGGGTATTTTTAGTGGCTCTTATCTCTTTATGAAACATGAGGCACACTGCAGAGGCTTTTGCTTCATACTTTGAATGTATTGACTAAGCATAGCACAAATGAATGAATTGGAGGGTGAATGGAGGGGTTTGTGTGTATGATGGGCATGATGAGGTCAGGAAAATTGCATTCTTGACTCCCCTAGCTGAAGATTTTGACATCCAGCATCTTTCTCTTTCCCCCACATTGGCTCATGGGTAGAGGCTAAATGGGGAATGTGGCAGGGTAATGATGAGGAAAGGATGGACAGATGGATGGATGGATGGATGGGTAGAATTTATGCAAAGGAAAGCACTCAGCTGTTACCTGCTGTCTGCTGAAGTTCATCAAACCAGAGTTTTGGGGTTTAAATGGAAAGTGAATCCTCTTGCAGCAGACTTTCTTGTCCCTCTGATTTAATTTTATGTCCTGTGCTGATAAATATTTTATAAATGAGATTCTGGTAAATGTCGCATGATGTTTGGAGGTGTTTTTTTAGGTTGATGAAGAGCAGCATATTTTTTTCAATGAACCCACAACTCTGTGGAGTCTTTTAGAGTAACAGATGACTGCCCTTTTCTGCCCTGCAGAGTCTATGGTCATATTTTTTATGGGCATTTTTTTAAATCTTGATCATAGGGGAAGTTGGCTAAAAATAATTGTGAATATCTCATGAAACAAAAAAATATTTTTGTAAAAGTCTAATCTGGGTTCAGAGTACTCAAGAGCAGCTTTAGTGCAGCTCTCTGAAGACCATCCAGAACTATTTATGTCCAACATTCAACAGCATTATGTGTGGGCAATACCAGGAAAAAGGAACACAAGAAATTGGAGAAATACCAAGGAAAACTGGAGAAAGCCTGGAAGGTGAAGGCAGTAGTAGTGCCCATGGTCATTGGAGCACTGGGGACAGTGTCCCCCATGGAGAAGGGGCTCCAAGAGGTACCTGGAGAAATATCAGATGTCTCAGTACAGAAAATCTCAGCCTTGGAACAGCTAAGATACTGTGCAGGGCCCTCAACCTCACAGGCCTCCGGTAGATGACGTGAGTTTGAGATGAAAAGCCATCCACCCATTCTTTCTCTTTAACCTACTAAATGGATAATTGGACCACTCCTTTTCATTTTATTTATGAACAATCTTGATCAAAACTCCCTAAGTAGGTCCACCTTGTTCCTTTCTTAAGATGAGGATACAGTGATGCTTGCTTGTGTTCACACCTATCAGCTGTAATTTTTAATCAGCTATAGCTCATAATATTGTCCCACATGCCATTTGTGAATCAATATTAATAAATAAAATTACTTTTAAAATCACAGGGAATTACATAAACTGAGGTCATTTTCATCACTTTGTGTTACACTGCAGACAGTATGAACCCAAGATCCCCATCTTGATTTAATTTAATCCATCAATTTCTGTGTTTCAGGCCTTCAACATATTCTAAGAAAAGTTAAAGTGTTAAGTTTAATAATTTTGTAATGGCAACATTACTTTTTATGAGCTTTAAAATCATTTTTTTTTATTGAGGTTACCTAGTGATGAAGCTTTTCAGAATGTTTTCACATTTTTCAATAAATCAGTCTCATAAAACATTACTGGACTAAAATTTAGTAAATAATTAAAAATCTAAATCAACAACTTTGACCTAAATACCAGATAGTTATCAAGTAAAGGATTTGGGAATTTTATATTAGCAGAGGCTTGCAAAATTCACTCTGGTCCACCATCAAACAACCATCAAATGCATTTATCAAAATTATATCAAACTCTAACTTGAGTAAACCATAACACAGGAGGATTCTGTATAAAGGTGACCAAAAGTGATCCCATCATAAACCTTAAAGGGATACTGTGTAACTTTTGGCCATTAGTGGGCGCTAAACCTGTAATATCCCACTGGACACACAGCACTGTTGCAAAATTTAACAGTTTCCATCTTTTTTTGGAATCGTGTTTGTAGACCACTTTGACCAGCTCATCAAGTTGGCCACCGACGCAGTAGAGGTACTGTTGAGGTGGCTGTGGATCAGGAAGGGAGAGGCATGGCGAGTAGGGTAGGGCTATCTGGACACAAGCTGGGGCCTGATCGACCCCGGCTGGGTCGCCTGAGGAAGGGGGTCTGATTGTTGAAAGAGCCGAAACCTCCTATGATCCCAGGTTACATCACTGACAATGTGTCCAGGGGCACCGCAAGGTGTATCTTAGAACTATTATACAAGTTTACCAGTACATCCTTAGACCTTCACAATGGTATGTTTTGTGATGTAAATGCTATTTCAGAGCTGCAGCCCGTCGGGGCCGTTGTGCTCTTGGAGGATTTGATTGTTAAAAGTAGGGGTGTCAACGTTTACAGTTTTTACTACACGTGTAACCAGGACTTCTAACCGACGTGTACACGGTTACACGCTGGAGATTTATGATCTTTTTCTACCGCAGTTGCACTATGTGACCACTAGAGGGTTCTGTCTCCATTCAAATAGCTCCTAATCCCATTAAACCAAAGCCATTCCAGTAGTTATCAGA
>JAOXYM010000018.1:8992491-9004259 GCA_028567055.1 Leptatherina wallacei
ACACATACCCTCCCCCTCCCACACTCAGACACCCTCTCATCGCGTATACTTGCCCACACACACACACACACACACACGCATTCCTGCCCTCTCATCACCCATCCACATATTTCTTCCCTTCGCCCTCGCCTTCCCTTCTCTCATGCCCCATGGGGGCCTACCCAGGGCCGGCAAGTGAAAAATCCCTGAGCTGGGGAACCCAACACCACCCCCCACCCCCCACTGTAATAACCCCCTCCAGAGCTAGCATCCAGCGCCGCCCCCCTTCTTACATTCCTACTGTATTTGAAGGACATTTATAACGGAAGCCTTTGATACTGTGTTCAGTACACAAATTGTCATTCAGGTGACATTTGCCTGTAGATTTACACGACAGAGAGAATTTCCAATGCTTCAGTAGGCATGAAAAACCTTAAAGAGCTGAAATCTATCTGGTGAATAATGTGATATTAAGTAGATGTGACATTTTAAAAGAGGCTTTAAAATCCATGCATTGATTAGATTCAGGGTGACAAGCATCATAGCTCAGTAAATGGTCTTCTCGCATAGACTTTTCAAAGGTTCCCTTATAGACTGTGGGTATGGCTTGGCAAGCTGCCAGATGCTTTGCTGTACCTGTATTTTCATATGCTATAAGTGGTTTTAATGAAACTGTTTATGTCTATTATGGTAACGCAATTACTGACTTACAAATAACAGTCACCCATACTGCTAAAAGTGAAAACATCAACAAAGAAGTTCATTCTATGGCTGAATGTCCTTCCTCAGAAAATACTTAACTCAATAATGGTGCACATCTTCTCAAACAGAAGTTGTAAAATATTATGTCGGTGTTTACAAGTGACCTCGGTTCTCTCGGTAGTGCTCAGGTTTTGACTTACATGATCCATGACACTTGGCACCATGCCAGTTCACTTCTTCACATTTCCATTTATCAGTCTATTAATTCACATTCTACAAGGTTTCCAGGCGTCTGACATGTGGAGTGCAATTTCCCTCAGAGAAGTGATGAATTGTGGTGTCGGCCTAATCTCTGCTTTTGGAAGTCGTGTCGGTGGGTTAGATGTTGCTGAAGCCACAAGGACATCTGGACAAATGATTTTGTGTCACACGTAACTTTTCCCAGGGCCTGATGAGCGGTGCTTGTATTACAGTCCACAGTACTTCTCAGACACTGATGACAATCCTTTGATTAAAAAAATAAAATGTGGGTTAAAGTTCATGTTCATGATCGAAGGTAAAATTAATTTTGGTGTTTCATTCATAATGTTAATCTGAACTAAATGTCATGCAATACTAAAATGTTTGCTACTGTGTGGAGTTAGGCTGAAGGCAAGTCGATTCAAAATTAAACTGTTTCAATAGTTTAACCCAAAGCTTTGTTTAAAACAGCTCTGTAAAGCCTGATGGTTTCTGAAAAAGTTGCACTTGACTGATTAAACTTCATGTATTTCCATCTCTGAAGAAACAAGAAATATGGCGGAAAAAAGTGAAAGTTTAAACCTTGGAAATGACTAACTGTCCAGTTATTATAAAAATGGTAATATTTTTATTTGATAGTGCTGATGCAATGTATGTTTTACTCCAGACTTAAAAGGTAAATTTACACGTGTGGCTCCAGGTCATAATAGGTTAAGCAGGATGAGTGTGTTTTCAATTTGTACGACTTTAGTGTGGGTAAACATTAGAGGAGAATCACACATACGTTTTGGCAGTCTAACAGATTTTAATTATAACATGTCATGTCCCATGACATGCAGTAGAATATGAAGTCAAGACCTAAAAGGTCCTGGTGATGCATTTTCCAAAGCTTTATAAATGAATTGCTGAAAACCTACCCCATTGGATTCAAATTCAACTTCTCAACATGTGCAAACAATTTTTTTTACAGTTCTTGAGGAAAGGTTGTAGTCTTGATTTAGATTTAAGCAGGATATTCCGCTTGCAAATATAAACTTTTTGAAAGTGTGTCATGAAAAACATCAGTCTGCTTTTTATATGGCAGTAGTTCATGCATTCTCACAAATGAACTTATAGTAAGAAGAAAAAAACTGACCAACGTTAATAAAGCCCATGGAGGAGTGAACACACTCAGACCTAATCATTAATAATTTTGTGTAAGTATGTGTGGTACGTGTACATGTGTACCTTCATACAGTACCATTGTGTGTTTGTATGTACATGCACTTTGCTACAGTACGTCCCCTTCTTACTTTTTTTCTTTTCTCCTGCAGTCAGTATAAATGAACTTATAAACAGGGAGGTAATTGATGGATTGTACAAAAAAAGTCAGAATACAAGGGCATGTTGGACCGCTCTGGAAAAAGACAGTTTCACCTCTGAATGTCTCTGATACTGACAGACAAATCAATCTTTGTGACTGAATACTAACAAAGCATGTTTGATGGATTTCTTTCTCCCATAAAGTATTGTCGTGGACAGTTTGTAATATTTTATTTCAAGTTAATTTGATTTAAAGAAAAAAAAAATTTACACTCAGAAAAAAAAGCTAATGTTGATTCTTTTGTGATGAGTGTATAGAATATAGCACGCATTTTGGGGGATTTAGGAATGGTGTATTCTTTGTGAGAATAGTCAGAAAATCCAATACTTTTTTTACACTTTTGCAAGATTAACTTAAACCGCATTTATTGGATGGCTTGCAGGCTATTTAGATGTATTTGATTTTCCTTCTGTCGTGTTTTTGAAGGTGCTAGCAGGAGGTGGTTTGTGTGGTGTCAAGAGTTTTCCATTCCAACTAAGTTCCTGTTGGCAACTGAATTGTTGGCCAAATGGCCGTAAATTGTGGCGTGTCCAGGACCTCCTGCCTGGATTGGCTGGCCGGCAAATAAAACATTTGTGCACTCTTTATGAAAGCCTAATGAAAAAAAAGAGGGAAAACAGATGAAGCAGATTGCATGAGGGAAACCAAGATAAAATGAGAAGAAATAATCCTATTTATGAAATCAATCATCTTTTGATACTCTGAATGTTGAAAAGAGATGTCCCTCTGTGCACGCCATCTCCCTAACAAATGTGGAGTCTTTCACAAAGGCTTTGAAAATCAATGAACTCCACCAGTGAGCTGAGTGAGTTTGACTCTCAGCACAGTTTGTCTGGCCAACTGCTGCCCTCTGTGAGTGTTGTTGTAGAGCTGCTACGGGCATATGCTGCCCACATCCCTCTCTATTGAGACCGTCCTCCTCTTTGCTTCTTCGGACCACTGCTGGCAGTGGGACAGAGCACTCAGTAGATGTGGAGAGAGACATAACAGGCTACAATCCCCCAACTCCCACCAGGAAAGTCACTCTAAGATTAATGAGTGTTGCGCTGTCTGCTGGCTACATGCTTGGCCATCCAAAAACTTGGACCAGTGTGAGAGAAAAAGGATGCAAGGGGTTTGATTTAAGTTTCTTTCAAGCTTTGTCTGAAATTAGTTTTGTTTTCCATTGTATTTTTTTTTTTTACAGATACTTCACCTAAGAGTAATGATCTGTATCCAGCTGATTTATATGAAATGTAAATATTTATATATGTTGTCCTGGCAAAAATATTACAACAAAAATGACAGGATAGACACATAATGATCAGATGGAGACTGCTGGAAAAGGAAATGTCCACACATCAGCACTGATGGTTTATTTCTTTGCCCACAACAGTCCTGTGGCTTTAGAATGGCTATTTTATTCCCTGGCTTTCCATGAAAGCTGCCTCATTAGGCATCTAGACAAAAGAAACACATTTCATTTTGTCATGAAGTCACGCGGAAAGACAAGCCTGTGTCAGGAAATTTAATAAATAAGAACAGAGTGGCAGAAGTGAGCGGCTGGGTTGACAGTTACTGTGATTAGCATTTGTTGCAGTGAAAGCATTACTGTTATCCTCTCATTCACAATGCCAGTGTCGTTCTCTGTCACCATCCCTAATGTTCAACTTTTCCTTCTGCATGCAAATATTCATGACCTTTATCTTTCCTGTGTGAAGTTTAATAATAGAAAGCCAAAAAAATGGAGTCGATTTCAATGAAAAACCAGAGAGGAGACAAGTTGGTGGCAAATGCCACTATCAATAAAAAGTAAAAATAAACCAAAGAGAAAAGTTATTTCTCCTGACATTAGCTAATGCATGCAATGCAAACTCTCATGACTTAAAACCTACACCTCATAATGAGAATATTGACAGTTGACATGCATGTGTCTGCATATATGTGCAGTTTTGTTGACATTACCACATCTGTTTGCCATGAGTTGGTTGCAACATACTGTGACTATTCTGGTCTCCTCCAGACGTATCCAGATTTCCCCTCCATCAAGGATATAATGGTGCGATCCATTGACTGATGATGGCTGGTGTGATCCACAGGTCGAACGGCTGGGCGCCAGAGCAGAACAGGCTCTCTCATGGCCCATTACAGTCTGCTTAATGACCACTATGATGACCTAACCTATGTGGCAGGCTGTCCTCACTCTGCCTGTTTAAAACAACATTTCACTCCTCTTGCCAAAGTTCATTCTCCTTGGCAGCTGGCTACAAAATGGCGTATTGTTTTGTTTTTTTGGTTTGTTTGTTTTTTCCCAGCCTATGTGGTGTTGGAATGACTTTATTTTTCAGACAGAAATTAAAGCAAACAGACTGCCCTGGATACATTTATGGATACAAATGTGTTCCTAAGACGCCATGCAGTTATAAATGAATTGATTTTTAAAAGCATAAGTAGTTAACTTTCCCTAAAATGCACCCCTTTTTATGGTGTGTGACTACATATTGATAAAGTTTAGAGAAAGTCAAAAGACCCTTTAAGCTGAGATGGCCGCATCTTCGTTTTCACACTTATTGTTTTGTGAGAATACATAGACAGCATGGGGGTCTAAGATGATCTGATGCTAATACACAATCAAGCTAGCAAAGGGGATAGTTACAGAGGCAGCACAAGCCAATCTCTCTAGTCCTTCTGGAGCTCCCATTATAAATATTTAAGTTTAAATGTTATTACAAATGGCAACATATTTATGTGATTCAACTTTGTTTAAAAATTGTGACAAATGCAATGAAAGGAATGAAAGGAAAGTGCAGAACTAATGGGCAATGGGCCTGGTTTGTAATCAAAACTTTGTACCCCTAAGGATTTAGAATTGTACATACCTGCTCAACAGCAATGAGCAAATCTGCCTGACTGTTGTAAACTTTGCACAAATAGTAAGAAAATGTGTGTATGGTGGATTATTTTGTTGTAAAAATGCCTCTTGGCAATACATTTTATAGCTTTGGAAAGCCTATCCATCTTCCTTTTAAATGGAGCCACATTTGTAAATAAATGAATTTGTGGAATGAGTAACAGAATTGAGTATGTGGATTGCAACCATGAAAAACTTGCCAAATCTTCTCTGCCAATGTCAAACAGCTTATTCTGCTATTGGCTCTTGTTTGATGCGGTTTATTGGATTGGATGATTGAAGGCAGGTTTATTTGTACAACACATTTCATGTACAAGACAACTCTAAGTGCTTTACATAAAACATTAAAAGTATTACAGCAAGGCACAAAAGAAACATTAAAAGGAGAATCAAAACAAACTAAAAAGAACAAGAGATTGAATTAAAGGAATTAAAAGAAACTAGAATAATAAAAGAAACAAAACAGAAACAAAACAAGCTATAACAGATAAACAGACAATGAAATACATACAGTGGGGTATGCGTACAACAGGAAATACATCATTCTAATCATCATCATCATCACTGTCAATGTACATATGCAAGAAAATATATTAAAAAAGAAAAACTTTCTACCTTAATTAAAAGAAGTGGCGAATAAAAAGGTTTTGTGGACAGATTTAAAAGAATTAAGGTTTAGATCAGACTTCAGATTTTCTGCTATTTTGTTCCAGATATTAAGAGCATTTAAATTAAATGCTGATTCTCCTTGTTCAGTTTTAACTCTCGGACTGGAAAGCAAACTTGACCCAGATTATCATATGGCGTCAGCAGATTAGATATCTTGGACTAGAACCATTCATTGCCTTGTACACCAGAGGCAAAATTTTAAAATCGATTCTTTGGCACACAGTAAGTAGAGTGTGTAGAGATCTGAGATGGGGCTGATATGTTCCACTTTTTTAGTTTGTGAGGACACAAGCAGCAGCATCTGGATCAGTTGCAGTTGTTACAGTAGTCAAGCCTACTGAAAACAGATGCACATGTTTTTCCAAATCATGTTGAATCATTTCCCTTATTATAGATGTGTTCTTCAGGTGATAAAAGGCAATTTTGGTTTTTTGATTTTGATTTGAACTGCTAACTGTTAAAATTCAGCCTCAAGTCCAAAAAGACACCAAGATTTCTGGATTGATCTGTTGATTTCAACATTGCTTACTGAAGCTGATTGTACCCGGTTGTCCTCACTTGTGCAACCCACATTTTCTACTCTACTGCTTATTCCATAAAGGCATTTTCCTGACTAATGTGGCTTCATTTAAAAGGGAAAGCAGCTTTACAACAGAATAAAAGTTATTACTAAGAAGCATTGATACAACAAAGAAATAATTACTTTTTGTGCTAAATTTATTGACATTGCAAACAAGAGCCACTGGCAATAAATACCCAGAGCTACTGAATTAATGGTGTTTAAACTTCCCTGATCCCAAGCATCTTGATGGTATCAGCATGTCCTTATTCTAAATCTTCTGTGGATATTTTAGTTGTGATGACCATATCTGCAGCAATCACACACATATATAAGTTGGGTCCTGCTTAAAAAGGTAGTATAAGTTAAGAAATACTGACTTTCAGAACTTAAGTTGAAGGGGTTTTGTTGACCCATCCATCCAGCCCAGCCTCCTCCCAACATACATAATGTAATCTGGGTTGCTTGAGTCATTATTCAGCTGGAAGTGGATTATCTCAGCATAAGCATGTCTCTTTGGGAAACACTTTTGCTGATGCTGTTTTTTATTTTTTTTTGTGCACCTTCTTCTTATCCCATAGTTAGTCATTTTCACAACTGTACAATGTCACTTTCACTGCTTCTACAATGCTCTGAGATTATAGAGACGCCAGCACCACTCTCCATATTGTCTTTCTCTGCATGCAGGATTAAAGCAAAAACCTCTGATCTCTTGACAGGTTTCTGCCTCCTGACAAAACAGCAAATACAAACACACAGATGGCTGATGGATGCACATGCTCAGTGTATGTATTTCATACAGACTCTCATGCACGTGTACACAGTCAGACAACATTTTCCAAGCAGAGCTGCATTTCAACCGCCCCCCTCAGATGCAAATGTTCTGGTGTTATGCAGGGAAAAAAATGTAATTACAGCAGAATGCATAAACAGGTATGAGGAGTGGTGGAACTTTCCACCAGGAGTTTCCTGTGAGACTGGAAATTCTTAATTGGCTTAAACACTGAGCGATGAAACCCTTAATTCAATTTAATTGAATTTAAACATTATACCTCATTGTGATGTTTGACTGATTACCAAGACTCATTAACTAGAGCTGAATGAGGCTTACTTTTTACGAGTTTATGTCAGTAATTGTGCATTGGTAAAACATGAATATTTGGTAAGTTGATACCTGTTATATGACTAGCAACATTCTATTTATTGAAAGACAACAAAAACACATAAAAATAAATAGCTGCAAACAGAAAATATGGGACCATATTATAAATATGTGTTGAGGGGGGGCACCAAACATTATCAGAATCTTCTGTCAAATAAGATTTATGAAAGACAATAAAAGTAGGGAAATTAGCAGCAACAAACTATTTCAAATCATGTTTTTATCCTCAGTGCAGCAATTTAACTATTTAAAATAAACATTCCTTCAGTGTACACATTGTTTTTATCTATTTGAAACAAATTAATACTTAAGGACAACTTCTTACAAATGTCTAATAAAATACAGGAAACTAAAATATCCGGAAGTTTTACATCACATGCAACCATGTTGAGCACTGTAAAAAAAAAAAACGGGGGAAAAAAAACAAAACTTGTACAAACATCATAAAGTTGACACATAGTTTGACTGAAGATATAAGGATATCTGACTGAGTAATGCTAATCATAAATAAGGTTTACTCTGAGAGTCAGTACAAACCCAGAAGTTCCCTTCAGATTCTGTAATCAAAATTAATTTATGAATATTGGGATCAGTGATGACATTAGAAATTATTTCTTTTGTTCGGGTGGCTGTTTAAATTTTGATTTAATCAAACTGGAAGTTAAATATTTTAAGTTTTTTTCTATATTTTAGAAAACTTATAGGCAATCTTTTTTTGGAAGTGAGGCTTTTTTAACCTAAAAACATGAATTGAAACATAAAGACCTTTGAATATGCCTGGGTGTTGAAAGAAATGGTGTTAGTAATCCTTTAACCTAGAAATAGACAATATAATTACATGCATTACAATGTATGTTTGTAAGAGATGTGCATTAACTGGGAAAGCACATGTATAAAAATGACTTTTCTTTGCAGTGATGTCAATAAACATCCCCCTCATATTTATTTAAAAATTTATTAAAATAATTACAGCAAGTGTCCTTTGTGCATATGACATGCTTGTGGACCAAATAGCTTTCAACCATCTTTCTAGAGACGCTGTCTTAATGATTAAAGTCTTGGAGTATCTCTTAGAGAATGGAAAATCCGGAAAAAAGATGTTCAAATATGTCATTAATTTTTCTACTTTGCTCTATTTTCAATTCTCCTCATTCTGTATCTCTGTGTGTCATCCCTTTTCATCACTAGGCTGTTATGATATGTGGCCATGTTGTATGGTGACTGGAAATGACTGATGATCCTTCTGAATGAGTAATACAATCAGAGCCAAGGGGCATTTGAGTGGGGGAGGCGGAGAGGGACAGCGAGGTAGCGAGAGGAGGAATAGATCAGCTGGAGATATGGGATGAAATCTGGGTATCTTAATTTAGTGGGCCATAATTAAAAATCTGTTAGCCAGTTTTTTTCTTCTCCCGGCTCTACAGCCTTGCCTCCCCCTGACAATTAAAGATTTAATCACCATCTGCAAAAAGAGGCCTGGGAAATGTGTCGGACCAAAAACTCAAAATGCAAAATGATGCTCTATAGGGACAATATTTGAAATTTGAACACTTATTATCTCTCTTCCATTTTCATTCAAATGTGAATTTGCTTATTGACCTTATTAGTGAAGGAATAAGCCACTAGAAGCACATAGCTTTAACAATACCCTTTATATTTAAATGTGGTTCCTGTGTAGAAAGCGGTGAGCTTTTAGTTACGATGTTTTGGACAATCCCTGCTACTATCTTTCTGCAAAAGGACACAAAACTTAAAAAAAAAAATAGTCTTCATCAGTAGCATAAAGACTGAAAGTTTTTGAAAATGATATCATAGCCTGAAATTATATTTTGACTTTTGAGTTCTAAGAGCCCATCATTAAAATTCTGCAGTAGTACATTGTGTCTACTGCAACAGACCAATCTGTACACAAGCTCAAGAAACTTGAATATCAAATGTGTACAGAGCATTGGGAACACTGTGTTCTGTATCTAAACTGCATTCCTTTTTTTTCTCCTTTTTTCAATGCATTTGAAGCCTGAAAGCTAACCGTGAGACATAGTTCAGCAAAAGTCACACGATTTCAAATATAAGGTTTTCAGCCCTGTAGACAACAGCCTTCTGGTAATAAATGATTGCTTTTGATTTACAAAATTGAAAACATCAGTTGGACCCTGGTAATCATGTAATATAGTCGATAAACACCCTAGAGTCTCTGTTGGCTGACAATCTAATACAATCACTCCGATAAAGAAAATGTTCTATTTTTTTTACACAAAATGCAAAAGAAGTAACTTTGTATATGGAAATATAATGTGTCGTTGCTAAAAGATTTATTAGCATACTATTAAAGTTTGGAATATTTTTAGAGAAAGAAAAGGTTAATAATAATAATAATAATAATGATAATGATAATGATAATGATAATGATAATGATAATGATAATAATAATAATAATGATATAACAATTATATAATAAATAACAATTTAGTTATCTTCCTTTCGCAAGACTCTACAATAAATGTTTTTGGGATTTGGCAATTGTTAGGTCTAAAGTCTTACCTGACTGAAGGGATATCTTTATCCATGTTTATGAAAAAAATTATTGGTTAAGAAAGGAAATATATTTTTGAAAGGGATCAAGTGACCTTGGTGTTGATCCGGTTTTAACAGCTTTTTATTGTTCTGTTTCAGGGACAGCAGTCTTGGTCAGATAATCCAACATTTGACCAAAACTATTCACATCTTCACAACATGTTGTTCACACACAAATGTACACATGGATGGTCTTTTTTTTATTTTTCTGTTTTTTAACTTCAATTAATTAATTAATTTTACATGGATGGTCTTTGACTTCTCCAGTTGCATCAATGTCTCTGTAATTTTGAATGAAACATTTTGATGGCTGTTGAATGAGCTTCAATCAATAAAAAGGGTGCTGCTATGAAGAAAATTGTGATTTTTGTTTCAATAAAAAAGGCAACATTTGAGTTTATCTTGTGCTTTGTGTTGCTTTGATTTGTGACACTACCTACAGAATATAAGCCTGTCATTTTTTTAGCAAATAAACAAAACAAAGAAACATCCAGCAGTGAGCCATAGCAACTCCGACTCAGTTGTCAACATGAGGCTCACTCTTATCCTACCAATACTTACAGGAGGAAACAATGTCAGCAAATATCTATATAACTGTAAAATAATCCTCTTGTCTTAGCTGAACTGATTTTCTGAATACACTTCACAATTTCGCCTGGTCTGGTACAATCTTTATTATGCTGAAATGTTATTGATTACAAGTTAACGGTGGAATATTAGCTATATGTATTTAAGATAAGCATATCCCATTGCTACCATTCTATCACACTGACATCGGTACAGCTTAGTTCTGTGGACAAAGAGGTTGTCTGACTATGCAAACTTCAGTTAAGATTTTAAGAGAGAGCTTTGAACAATGACTATGGGCAGAGGCTGGACCAAAATTTCATACTCATTGTATTTTTATTGTTTCCTTCTCGTCGCTTTAATTATTTTTAGAAGATGGGAATGCCGACAGCCTTGAAAAAAAGGTTCAAACATGTGTTGCAGCCATTAGTTCCCAAGTAAAAATTTCCATTAATTTTTTTTTTTTAATTTGTAAAAGAACTGAACAGAATAGCAATGAAAAAGAATAAAAAGTTCTCTATTGAAATGTCCAAAATCTAGCACCAGGAGGGAATACAAGTAGCAGAGATTAACATCCCGATCGAAGTCTAATACTATAGTCCACTGCAGGCTACATAATAGGAGATGTTCCCCGGATATTCTCCTGTGGTCTGAAGGGAAAAGTCCTGTCCCCCTGGCTGTCACTCACCAGTCACTTCACCTTCTGAGGCAGGTTACATCCCTCAGTAGCCATGTTTGGGCAAAGGCTCCAGCAGCATCCCGGGGAATTTCAAGTTTCTAAAACAAATTCTTAATCTTATATGTACTAAACAGGAAAAGCTCAACTTGCATATCTGTCAGTATTATCAAGTGTTCCTCATTTACTACCATTTAAACCATCTTTTAAATTCCTTTGTATACAAAGCAAAGTACACAGTTGTTACGTGCAGAACATATTTAATTTCCCCAGTACTAACCTCCATCTCAATCAGGTGTTGATGGTCTAGAGGTGGACCAATTTGGGAGAGCTGCCCAACCCTGAAGTCCCATTGGCTGGCTCTACAACCCTCCAATCACCACCAGA
>JAOXYM010000018.1:9022897-9034191 GCA_028567055.1 Leptatherina wallacei
GGGATGGAGCTGGAGTATGTGGTGGGATGTAGCTGGAGTGTGTGGTGGGGATGGAGCTGGACTCTGTGGTGGGGATGTAGCTGGACCCTGTGGTGGGGATGGAGCTGGACTCTGTGATGGGGATGGAGTCTGTGGTGGGGATGTAGCTGGAGTCTGTGGTGGGGATGTAGCTGGACTCTGTGGTGGGGATGGAGCTGGACTCTGTGGTGGAGGTGGAGCTGGAGTCTGTGGTGGGGATGGAGCTGGACTCTGTCGTGGGGATGTAGCTGGAGTCTGTGGTGGGGATGGAGCTGGATTCTGTGGTGGGGATGGAGCTGGAGTCTGTGGTGGGGATGTAGCTGGACTCTGTGGTGGGGATGTAGCTGGAGTCTGTGGTGGGGATGTAGCTGGAGTCTGTGGTGGGGATTTTTAATATTGCTGACGTCACATGAAAGGGTTCATCTTTGTACTTTGTTCCATTTGAGTTTCTGTGTAACCATTCATTACTTAGCAAGCTGCTGATGCTTTCTTACAATAATTGTATGTTTTAGGCTGAAGCAATTTACATGGGAGAGACTCAATGTACAGTAAGAAGCTCTGCAAAAAAAGGAAAAAGACTGAGTGAAATAACTGTCTCTACCTCTCTTTCTGAGTCAGGCTGGTAATGGCCAAACTCTTAAAACAGTTAATAGTTTGTACTATGGCTGGGTATTATGAAGTAGGCTTGCAGCTGATGGCCCCCCCCCCCCCACCCCACCCCTCTATCTATTAATCTGTTGATTCTTTTCAATTAGTTGGTCAATGTAAGCTTTCTTTTTTCTTTGTAAAATAATCTGAATTATTTGGTTAATATACCAATAAATAATACCCCTAAATTTTGTTAATCTTTCAATTTCCAATTTATAAGATCAGCAGTTATCATGATGTGCCCTGGGCTGAAAAAAAAGTTGTGAAGTGCAGTTTCTCAGCCTCAGGGCACTGCAGAGCAACAGTAGCTTCAGGAATGTATAATGAATGTGTGAAAATCAGTCAGCAGCACAGAGTTTTAAGGTTGGACAGTTATGTAGTGTTGCTTTAGGCTGACAGTCGCTCATTAGATAAATGATATGTCTTCTCCTAAATGACTCTTGAATTTTAGTCTATGCATTGGTCACAGAGAGCAGCAGCTTACTGGACATGTAACATTTTACACTATTAGTAATATGTTTTAATGTGTTCACTGAATGTAGATACAACTAATTAAACGCAGATTACACCCTCTCCTGTTATTTGATTTCATAATTCATTTTGAAAATTATCAGTAGAAATTCATGTGTATCGTCCAGCCGTCATTTGGTAAACAACTTCTCATTCACAATAATAGGCCATGTTGCACATATCCGAACTTTGAGCTAGCAGCAAAGAGCTCTGAGAGAAAGAGTTCTGCATGAATGTGTATGCGAATGGGTGTATAAAAAAAGGTTAAAACAAGCATTATCATTGGTGAGCTATTACCATTTAGATTGAGTCAGAGGCTCAAACAAAGTGTTTGGTTCAGGGCTGGTTGGGTCTGTTAGCACCAACCATATTGATGTCACGGTTGAGTGTAGAAATGTAACCATCCAATTTTAATTAGACAATCCGTCAGTCCAAGTCAACATTTTGTATTTTGTGAATAAATTAATTCAAGTTGTTCCTGGAATATGATGTTATTTGATTTAAAATAGACCTTATAATTTGATTTGCAAATATTTTCGATATCTTCAACTGTTGCCGCTTTAGCTTTAGCTCAGAATTCATTGAGGCCAAAGCATAACAACAGTTTACAATAACGTTTAAGCAATAGTGAATATTTTTGGTTACCAGGAAAAATATCGGCCAGGACATAATGTAAGGCAAGTTTATCTGTGTTGCACATTTCATGTTCAAGACAATTCAAGGTGCTTTTCATAAAACATTAGAAGCATTATAGCAGGGTGCAGACAAAGCATTAAAAAGTACATTAAAAGCAAACTTTTATAAGAAATGAAAGAAAAAAGAAACCCTCAAAGAAGATGAGATGAAATTTTTTTTTATTATCAGTTGATTTGATAAAAGGCTGCAAATAGACAAAGTTTTTAACTGTGATTTTAAACTACTGAGAGTTTCTGCAGACCTGCAGTTTTGCTGCGAGTTTGTCCCACATGTGAGGAGCATAGAAACTGAACGCTGCCTTTCCGTGTTTAGTTCTGACTCTGGAAACAGAAGGTAGACTTAAATGTAGTACTTGGCCGATACACTGCATGCCATCAGCATGTTAAGATGACGGATGTCTCCTTAAAGTAGCTTCTACATTTTTGTCCAATTGTATTATAGTTAAGGTTGGAGAAAGTAAGACAGTGGATGTGAAAAGAAAAAGTCCTTAAAGACTTTTAGAACCCACTCCTAAAAGGCTGAGAGGGATATTGTTAAGGTTTAACTAGCTCTGCTACAGCACAGGGGAGATCTTGGATTGTGTCACCTCAGCAAGCTGCAGTTCTTCTCTCAGATAGTTGAAACTGCTGGCTGTACTACATGAAGTTTGAAATTTGCACATTTTTCGTGATTCTTCTTGTTTTCATTCTGACTCACTTCTTTTTTCCTGAGGCCCCCTCCACTTGTTAAGTCCTATTTTTATCATTTAGTTTTTTTCCTCCACTGCTTCTGGTAAATGGGCCTGTGCACAAAAAATTTTCTGCTCTTTCCAAGACAGTTTTACTCGGGAGATAAAATCTCACTGCCCCTCCCTGGGTGATCACCTCTTCTATGCCGTAAGGGAAGCCATATCAGTTATCGCAGGGTGCCTGTTTAGTGGCAAGGTCACCTTCTGCCCTCCACCACTTTCTTCCTCTCATTCGCTGTCAATTTAGGCTAAAAATCTGTTCATATCAAAGACGCTTCGTGCAATTACAAGAACCTGTAATTACTGTTCTTGTAGATGATTAGCCAAAAACAAGTATCTGGGATTTAATGTAAGTATGTTAGAAAATGACCCAGCAGAGGAACCAAAAAGGCTGTAAAGCAGATGAATTTCCAGAATGCAGATGGACGGTGGCCAGCCTGACAGAAGATTGGGAGAAGGTGGGGAGCAGAAGAGCGAAGGTGTAGAGTAGATGTGTTGTGCATCAATGAGGTGAGAAATTGCAAAAGCTGCACAGATGGTCTGCTCTCACCTTCATCAAGCTCCCTTTCCATCAGTCGTATTTGCCTTGGCATTGATACCCTGTGACGTGATTTTCTTAATATACCTTTATAATCGTATCTGTAACTAATATTTAGAACTTGCTGCCTCCTGGGTTTTTCCTCAGTAGAATTCCTTGGTGGGCTGGAAATAATGTGGGATGATACTGCTTTCTTCCCGCAGCGCTGGATCGGAAGGTTGCTTGTTCAGTTCCCAACTTTTTCCCAAACTAAATGTTGAATTGTTCCTAAACAGTAGAAATCAGGAAAAGGCAAGAAAAGACAATCAGTGAACTGAATTATGTCTTCATTCAAACGCTTAACACATTTCAGATTTACATGAGCTGCAGTTATTATATAGTTGCAAACAATTCAGTAAGGTCAGTTTTATAACAGCTGCAGAATAATAGAAATAAAAGGAGCATACAATAATTTATTTGTTATGTTGCAGAGTTCAGGGTCCATACAACTCTGCCGCCTAAAGACACACAAAGTGAATGTTTTAAACTCTACAGTTTCTACCCTGGGATTGTCTGTCAAGAAAAGGCTGAAAACTCAAAACATCTGCTTGGTAAAAAAAAAAAAAAAAAAATCTGCCACTTTTCTGCATGTTAATGTTCAAAGAAAACACTACCTTTGAAGAGCAGAAATATGTGTCTGGACTCTAAACATTGGGAAAGATGGACCTGAAGTTTTGGAACTGCAGTCAGATTTCTTTCCTCACTTTCATGGAAGAAATTTACATAAAAGACAAGCAGGGGGTCTTCTGTGAGTAATACATCCTGTGAGCACTGACATGTAGCAAAACAACAAAAAGTCATCCTGATGGAAACCAAGCTGCTTGTGTCTTGTCCACTGAGCTGGTGGTCCTACAGCAGGAATGTTTAATGTTGGTCCCTGAGGGCCGCCATCCTGCAGGCTTTAGATGTTTCCCTGCTTGAACACGCCTGTTCAAATGAAATGGATCTCCTCCGCAGCTGGTCATCAACTTGTACCCAAGCCTGTTAATGAACAATTAATCTGAGTCAGTGGTTGAAGCAGGAAACATCTAAATCCAGCAGGACAGCAGCCCTCAAGGACTGACATTGGACATCCCTGGTTCATGACACTTTTTTTCTACTTAGGTGGAAAAACCTTGAAAAAGTGAGTTTGTGGATTTTATAATGTCACAGAATACAAAAGCAGAAAAAAGGCACCCCTATGGGAGGTATTGTGAATACTGCTAGGTTATACAGGTGCTTTTTGATTGAACCTTTTCCACAAATCAGGCCGCGAGGCCTGCTCCCGAGTAGAAATTGTGTGGGGAGAAATTTCAAAAACAGTCCTGGTATGGAGGTAGTCCTTATGAAACTACCCTGAACATTTGAGGTGGAGCTTGCAGTGTCGGACATGTCTGCTTGGTCAGTTATTCCCAGCAACCAAGATCACCAGTAGCAGTCATGATTTGAATTCAGGCAACATCTTAATCTCAGCAATTTTTTCCCAATAGGTTATACTCTATAAGGCAGAAATACAAAGTACTGTAACCTATATCACTTTGTAACACAAACAGATTTTGTTTTAGAGAAGCTGGAGCAAATGTCCTGGTTTTTTTGAGAGCATAGCGAGTGCAGACTGGGTGGAGTTACTTTCAGCAGCAGACTTAATTTGCTTTATCTACCCTGGATGTCAGACCTAAGTGGGGCCGCAACAGATCCAGGGATGAAATAATGTTTTAGCTCCTGGGAAAAACAGCCTGAGGCCATTTAAGTTCCGGGTGCTGTTGGTCAGAATGCAACTTATCTCAGTTCTGCAGAGAGAAAACAATTGGATTTATTTGTAATAATGTTAGAGCTTATATTCTCTTTCAGTTATATTTTTGTTCCTGATTTCTACTCCTTATCACATGGATGAAACTTGCGCAAGTCATTTACCACCATAATATGGAAATTGTTTCAGTTTGATTCTGAGTCATTTTTCAGTCAACTTTGCTTATAAAACAGTGAATGGCAAATAATTCTGTGAGAAGCTTACAGTTAATTGTCCCCCCTCACGTCTTTGTGCACTCTTCCTTTCTCCACAGGAGAAGAACAGGTGCGTAGGCAGCATTAAAGCAGCTGATTGTGTTTGTGATGTCTATCACTCCCCTGGCTGCTGAAGATTTACAGTAAATTCCTCTTTAATTACTCACACTGGGCCTGGCATTTTCACTGGTGCACCAGCCCCACTCCTGTGTTCCTTTGGCCACCCACGGTTGACTTTAGGCCCATCACCATAGCTTGGATCTTTTGCTGTACAGTATGCAGGGCTGACTTTCATCTCATAACACTAACAGCAGGAACTCACAGTGACTCATGGGTTTTGCTGGTTGTCACTTCAACCAGCATTAATTATGGAAAGATTCTGTTTGTTTATAACCCCTTACTAAGAAACTTTGAGGTAAAAATCCAAAAGAAGGTGTTCAATTATGTTATTGTTATTCTTCGTTCTGGCGATTAATGGTAATCCAGGAATCAAAAAGGAATCACTGTCTCTGCTGCTTGCCAGGATTCATTGACTTCTGTTAATATCGGATGCAATTCAAAATCTTGTTATTTGTATTCTGGGTAGGAATGAACTTTAACCACAATTTGCACATAAAAATAAAATCCTGCTCACAGTTGTGACTTCTGTAACGCACCATGTTGATGAAAAAGTTCTTAAAGTTTGTGTTTTTATGTGTGTTTGTGTGTGTGTAAGCATGTGCAAGGACAAGTGACATAATTTGGGTTACAGGTGCACACAGTTTTAAATCTTTTATTAACCATGGTGTGCTGATACTCAGTATTCCTCGTGTGTTCTTTATCGTCCACTTTGATAATCTTCTAATATAATGAAATACATTTTTTGTCACATTGAAATCTTTTGTATCTAAAATGTTATTACAGATTAAACTAGCACCCCCTGATATATAGTATCTTATAATGTAATCTGGGGGAGTGGAACAATTGAGGATTATATGGCGAGATCAAGGTGCTCATCTTTCATTTGGCATCTGTTCAAGAACAATTTCTTTTTTGTGGATCAGCCATGTTTTCATTTCATGCTTGTGGCCACGCTTCCATTTTACCATTACCCTCTCAGCCAGTTGGTTATCATACCTCATAGAGCATTGCGGTGAGTTTTAGTTGGGGAGGGTTGAGGGGGAGTGTTCACATAAAGTTGAATGATACGGAAACTATCCATACCGAGTGCAAGAAAAATGGTAGTATTCGTTGATGGAGAAAAGGATGTGAGGTGATGGAGGGGTGATAGAGGGATGAAGCAATATATAGAAAAAAAAACCTGCAAGTTGTGGAGGAAGGGTGATGTGATGGAAGGGCGGCCTCCTAGAGTGCAGGTCAGTTGCTGAACTCTTAAAGCACCTATTTGATCACGACGTGTCAAGGATGTGAGTAGAGAGACCGAGCAAGAAGGGAGAGTGGACAAGAAAGATGGCACAACGGACGGAAAAAATGCTCATCATTTGGCACCTGATTGAGTGATCCATTTCAGGAACTGGGCAAGAACATGCAAGTGTGTGTGTGTCTTACCCCCATTTCATGCACTGTCTCGTTCCCATCACTCCTTATGTGTAGGTGGTGTATTGCTTAGCCCATGGATTTGACGGACGGCGCATCAGTAAGCTGCATCGATCTGGGGGTTTGGTGGGAGGGGGTGAGAGGAGGGGAGGTTGGAGTTTGGTTGTCACAGACAGAGAGATGGAGGATAGTATCAGACATGCAATCTCGCAGCCACGGACCCCGGTGTGGAGGGATAGGTCGGGGCCATCCATCTCTCTGCATTACCCTCAGCCGCAAGGACATTAAGCCAGAGGGATAAGGGTCTGTCTGGGGGTGTTTAGAGCTACGCCTGGTTATCTCTCTACAGGGACCACAAGACTAGGAGCCAGTGTTACACCTGGCAGATGGGCACTTTCTCTGCTTTAAAGTCTGTCAAAATATGGGGGGTTGCAGGATGACAAAGCTTATATAAGTTTTCTCAGTGACTGTGGGTCCTCTTGTTCCCATTATTTTGTTGAAATAAAGCATTTAATATCAAGTTCATTTTGTCACGTTATAAAGTATCTGTAAAAGAGACAGAATAACAAGTTATTGACTGTAAACACGTATGAACATGTATTATCTTTTTGAAACGGGACCAAAATAATCACCTTTTTTAACCAGTTTCATATAATTACCTCTGCAATGAGTTTTTGTTGAGCAGTGTGTCTGTGGTGAGTGTGAATATCTGTTGTCCAATATTAAGTTATAGTCGCAACCCAACTTCTGGCAACATTAAATGGCATCATTTCTAATTTGATATGCTATTAACCCCTTGACCACAACACTTCAAACATAATCAGACCACACTTAAAAATTCTCAATTTTCACAGCAGTGCATATTAAAAGTTTTATTGAAAGGTGTTGCAATGGTGGTGTGGCAAATTGCAATATGTTGCCATTAAGCTGAGTATTTGTTGTTGTGGGGCTGGGGGTGCTCAAACATAAGCAGCACATGCCAGAGTTGTCCGAAATGTCTATCTGAAGTGCATCTGACGTAGTCAATGTAGTAGAATGACTCAATAGCTCCCCCTTATGAATTCAGCAAAGCCGTCACATTTTTCAGCTGTATAAAACTAACGACTGCAGCCACATCTAACATCCAAAAATTTATGGCGCAAAACAGAAAAAAAACCCATCTAACTCAAATCCCAAACCAAAGCCATTTGAAATTTATTAGGAATCAGGTGTTAACATTTGCAGGAGTCTTACTTTAAAGTAACACCGCATAAGTTTCCGATCTTAAAATTCTGTGCTTCTGGCTTGTTTTGATGACACACTGACATATGCACATTCCCGGAGCCATTGTTACTCTGCAATATCTCGGGGCTGAGAAAATGCACTCAACAGTTTGTTAGTTTTTTTGTTTTTTTTTACCCAGCCTGAGGCTTCACATGGTAACTGCATTTTGCTTTAAGGCACTGTGTTACACGCCAGCAACTGGATATCAACACACTGGCCATTTTTGGAGGTTTACCAAGGCTGATTCAGCAGAGAAACAAGAGAGGACATTACCAGAAGAAGCAAGGAAAAGAAAAAATGACAGAGCAAGACTAAACATTGGATGCAAGACAGAAGCAAAATTAACCTTTGTTAGGGGGTACCAAAGAGCAAAGATCTGCCAAAGTTTAGTAGTATAACTTTAATTTGTTCTGAATAAATCAGATCAACATCTGATCCAGTCCATCTTTTCTAAAGACCAGCATGATGTTCAGTCAAGGTTTGGAGTTTTTTGTTGTTGTTGTTGTTTTTAAAAGGTTGTAACTCAAATTCATACTGTTTAATCTGCCCCAAGCTTCAAATGTTTGTTAAGCGCCATGTCAGTAACATCTTCTCATTTACAGACAGTTAACATGTTGTGTTTCATGTGTAACATACAGTAGAGCTGCATGCTCTTCAATTAACAAGTCCTCTTAAACTTCATTGTCAATGTAGGAAGTGATGTGTATTTTATTATTGTGGCGCTAAAAGCTTCTTCATCTGCAATAGAGCCCTTTGAATGCAGATATTTGTAAAGCCTACACGTCTGATCATCACTGCCTGCAGCTTTAAATGATCTTTTACTCTTTAGATGACTTAAGAGAAATCTGTCCAAGCTATTCTCTTTGATGAAACAGTATTGTACATGTTCTATGGATAAAATACTGCTTGAACAGGCAGCCAAGACATTTTAGTGAGGAAGAGAAATTGGAGTTGGAGGCATTGATGGAAAAATATGCAGTAAAGTGGAAAGAGAGGTTGAAGGTTTAAATCATGTGTTTCATATTTAATCAGGCACAAGTCTCATTGTGACAGCACTGAACTTTCCAATGCAAATTTTATTTTGACTTCCACAGAACAGGCACAAGCGGCTCCAACTGAAGGCCACCTGGGAAGTAAAAACAGGTAATGATTTTGAAGACTTTGAATTGAACTTGTAGCTGCTATTCTGCTTTCAGTCAAATTTAAGCAAATGCAAAAGCAGAATGGTGCAGAGTTAGAAAAGGAGAAAAACCTATTAAAATTTTCTTGAGTGGGTTTGACTTTGAGGCATGTCTGTGGGTTACAGGCTAGTAACTAATGAGTCCTTCAAATACTCAATCCAGTAACAGAAAAGTATGATAAATGGAATTCAGGTTTGTGAAATTGTGGTGTCGTTACTGACTCATCTAGGCTCCAACTTGTGAGTAGTGAAGAAGTCATATGACCTCCATTCTTTGGCTCTCCTCTGCAGCTTTAAAGAGAAAAAGAGAAAACTCTTCCCGGCAGAGATGAAGACTTTTTTCAACAACTAAATAAATAAGTAAGATTGTGTGCTGTCTCTGCAACAAATCAGTTTAAGGACAGTTTGCTGTAATAAGAAAAAGTTGAAAGCAGAGGCGATTGGTTCCTTTGATGGTGGAGTTTGTCTTTCTGAAACCTTGTATGTCGGCCCTCGCTTCCTGGCTGGATGTTCCTCATTGCCAGGGTTTGGGACTCCTCCGATCAATATGTCATGCTTTTAGACTCAGTCATTACCGATTAGCAGAGACACACATACACACCACACAGTTACCTGCAAGCACATCCAAGAGAAGGTCGACAGAATGTGAAGTCTGTAATAAAAACATCAGCTGTCATGATCGTCAAAAGGAAAGTGATGGTAAGCCCCCCAAGTTTAACATTTAATTGCTACAGTAAACAGTAGCAACTTTAAGTGATGCATTTTTTTATCTTATTCTTTTAATAACTTGTCATAACATTATAGCAAGCAGAATGTTGGTCTGTCTGCTGTGTTGTGCCGAGCAAATTTCCTTTGCCAAGAGGAGCTTTAAGGGTATGAAGCTCCTCTTGATAATCTGAATTCTGTGCTTTATCTGAATTTAAAACACAAAATTTAATTTATCTGATAATCTGAATTTTTCATAATATTGCTGGACCAGACCAAAGGGGACAGAAAAAAAGATAGAAAGAGAACAGAAAAGAACAGGAAAGTAGACGTAAAAAAAGGGGGAGACAAAGAGACACCATATAGAAAACAATGCAATCCAACCACAGACTCTAAACAACCTGCTGCATTTGTACAGACACACGACAGAGAACATCTCACGGTCCCCGCAGGAAGGCAAAGCCGATAACCGTCAGGAGCACCAATGAGAGATGAACTAGCTGAAAGAAACCATGTACCTCAGGACAACGCAGTGACTGTGTCAGCATGCAAAAATACGGAGTGAAGAGGGTTCAAAAGAGAGTGATCATGCAGATGTGACCCTGCCTGCAGAAAGATAAGAGGCAGGCCAGGGCGATCGAAGCCACCCAAGCACGGACCCAAGCCACCACACCATCCGGCACCCCAGTGCTTTAGAAAAATAGCTTTAGAAAAATATGCGCAATAAAACCTGAAGCAGTTGATATGTGTCGACAGTAGCACAGTGGTTAATAGTAGTACAAAAGGACAGAAATTGTGAGATGAAGTCTGTCTTTTTTGTTGTGTTTTTCATAACCTGTTTTGTTTAAGGAAACATTGATCCATGGTATGTTAACCGGTTGTGATGTATATATGTTTGCATTTATGCATGTATGTATTTATTTGTTATTTTTACATTTGTATGCCTGATACTAGCAAACTATGACTGCCGGTGAAGTTGGAAAGTGAAAAGCTGTTGGGCAATATTGGATCAGACAGAGCTAAAATGTGTTCCCTGTGCCTGGAAGTCCATGGTGTAATATCCCAGTCCGCTTTACCTCCTTATAAGCATTTTTTTAAAAAAACATGTAACGGTTACACAAAATCGGATGTCACAGTTTCACTAAATGAAAAATGTGAGCATGTTATGGTTTAAAAAGAATAGCCATGTAGCAGTTTTGGAGTTACACAAAGGTAATTTGACCATTTTTGAGTATGTGTGTTAATTTAAGATAACTCAAAATAAAGGCATGTTACAATTTAGAAAAGGATATGTTGGTATTTTGAGATTTTTATTCAGAAAATGTGGCAGTATATATTGAGCCCATCTGGTAATACTGGAAAAAACTATCTTTTACAGGGCTGTACAGTGCGAGCGTTTCACTCGCATATGCGCCTAAAAATATATCGGTGCGAGTGCAAAAAATAAAAAG
>JAOXYM010000018.1:9059516-9080079 GCA_028567055.1 Leptatherina wallacei
TAAAATAGTGCCCTCTGCCAATCACACACTGATTGGCATCTCAGGTGTTCCTCATTCACTTGATTTCCAGGCAATAAAATTAAAACAATAAAACCATAATCCATTCAATAAAACCATAAAAATATAAATACACTGCAAATATAAAAACTATACTAAAATGCCTGGATCAAGTGAATACACATTGACATTTAGTCCCATTGTCACATAAGTGCAGCCTTTTTGTAAATGATTATAATGTGGCCTGAATTTTCCATATGAAGAGTAGAGGTAAAACATTGAATGCCAAGGGAAAGTCATGCTTTCTCTCCCTGATGGAGCAGAGAAGTCCATTTGTATAATTTGAGCTCAGGCATTGCTTTACCCAGTGAGGCACTGAGCCTGATCTCAATTTAACCTCTCCAAACACTCACCCGGAGGGTGTTCATCTGCCTTGCTGCCCAGAGGGGTTTGGTTGCCCTTCAGATTTATTTCCACGGGTATGTTATTGGCACTGTCAATCATCCATAAGTGTGTCTGAAAGAGTATGTAATTCATGTTGAACTATCCCGTAGGGACCTTGTGTTGTGCATTTCCCTCTATGGGGGTTGCACAGACTTCTGTTCTTTTACTTGTTTCACTTCTTCATCCTGTTCTCTCCAAGTTTCTCTCTGTGTGTTGATCTTTCTCACCTCCTTTTAGTTAACCAGAAGCTAAGATTGCACAGTTCAGATGCTGCTGCCAGTTGGTGAGTCTGACTGCTTTAACATATCAAAGGTCCTGTGCAGGAAGAAAGCTTCTCATTATTTCAGCAACCAACATCAAGCAACTGCGCATTTGTAAACCGCAGACACAGTGCCTTGGGAAGGGATGGGGTGTATGTATTAACAAATTCTGTAATGAAATTGTAATAAATTGCTTTTGATCCCAATAACTTACATATAACATTGTTCTAACAGTTTAATATGTCATTTTAGTCAATACAAAAAACAGATATTTTGTAGTTTAAGAGCTAACGCAACAAAAACCCATTTGTGTCTTAATCCTTTTGTTGTCATTCGTTCCTCTTTATCGTTTCGCCCACATCTTGCTCTGCCTTGAAACAATGCTCAAACTTTATGTTCTTTCAGACTTCTCTACCAAGCTTTCTGCCTCTTTTGTGTCGAGTTTGCGTGGGCTATAGCTCATTAGCTGTGCCGGTTGAGAAGTTTGAGACCCATTTTCCTATCTCTTTCTCTCTATACATTTAGATGCTGACCATCTAAATGTATAAAAAAAAAAAAAAACAAGTGAAAAATGTCTGGTTGCATGGTTAACATGGACAAATTGGCTAAATGACTGAAACTAACACACACCAGACAGTAAATTTCACATTGAAAAATGGACATGATGAACATATTCCTCAAATATCTACATCTGATACATTACAACTAACTTTGGGCCAGATATTTTTACCATCATAGTGTGGCTATTGTGCCTAACTGACTCCACTCTGTTATATATAATTGTATTAATAACCATTCTTGTGTGGCTCAACACACAAGGGTACATGTCCTTACGTTCTACACAGGTTTTTGTACAAAGTATGTACAGTACATAGGATAACTAGCATAGGTCACTGTCATGTATAATCTGCATACAAATATGACTCTTCTGAGTTTCTGTCTTGCTGCAAGTTAACAAGAGCAAGAAACTTATAAATCAGCTGAGCACATACACCCCCCACTACTGTTGACAAGAAGATGTGATGGTCAGGTGATGAGTAACTAAGAGGGAAAAAGCATGGGAAGCATAAACATAACGAGCAATGACGCTGAATGCAGCAGCTACTTTAAATAAAAGGAAATGAAAGGAAAGCAAAAGACAAGTGCTTGGATTACATTCAACTGTTTATCATATAAATGAAGGGTCATGTCCGACTGAGCCACGGGATAATAATCTCTCGTTTGGCATGTTGATGTGTCTGTTTCCTTGCCACTGCTAGCCATCCACATAATTCCACTGTGTCACATGCATTTCTGCCTGCTTCTATTTGTTCTGCTCATGTCTCTTGTTTTATTTAATCACTTTTGATGTGATGAGTAACAGAGATGAGCTGTTTTCCATGCATTAGTGCCTAGATAACATTTGGATAACTGACTGATTTGGAGCCAATACGAGTTAAGCTTTTACCTTTAGAATCACCTAAAAAATGACACTCCTGATCCAAAAAATGCGACATATGCTTAACAAATGTGATTCATTTATTCTATGATGGCTGCCACCGGTAAAATAAATGATACAGACACCTCTGCAACCTGATTGTCAGTCCATTTTTTTTACTTATCATTCCTGGTCTCCAAGGCAGCAAGCCTGACAAGTTAACCCAGATGCGCTGTTTTTTAGTTGTTTTTGAGACACTGTGGCATTTCTAGGTTGGGCAATATGCAGATACGTATTCCTACTTATGGTTCTGGATTTGCCTCAGGGCCTACTGTGACTGCAACATGCTGATATAAGCATCCTGATTATATGCTCTAATCACCGTGACAGCCCACTTTTAATTTTGGCAGCAATTAAAAGGGACACAGGACTTCTGTATTATGGCGAGGAGAAAAAAAACAACAACACTGTGTTTGGGAGCATAAGCTGGGTGTCTAAAGTCACTACCAACTTAAATCTCTCAAAAAGGGTACCATGGTTAATTTGGAGACCCCAAGATTAGAACATGTCTTAAAATTTATAAGGTTTTCATGTAATGCTCTTAGATCAGAGCAAAAATAATCCAGCCTATCATCTTTATCTTGACCATACTTTAAGTTCAGATCATGCTGCTTTCACTGCACCTCGGAAGATTTAAGTCAAAACTGTCAAGCTTGTTTTTTCCCTATTACCTGCACTTTATTATGTTGACTTTTATTGTTCTCTTAAGACATTGACTAATTATACTTCTCCAATATTTTAGTGTTTCATAACCAATTGGTAATCATTCATAGTTTTTCCCAATAAAGTAAAAATTCAGATTTCCCATTTTTTATTGAGCACTATACCAGAACTCAAAATAAAACTTAACTAAGCCAGTTGACCATCGTGTTCTCGCTGTAGGGTGCGCTTTACGTAACCTTTGCCAGTTCAACACATGGCTTGCAATGAGATAACACTCAAAAGCGGTCCATTGTAGTCTAAGCTTGGTTTGCTGTGTGTTCTAGTGTAAGTTCAGTTTTCCGTTATGTTTCAGTGTAAGTTTTCTATTTACTATTTACTCTGAGTATTTGCTTTGATATATACACAATGTTCTTCAGGGGTTAATGCGAGACCTTGTGGAAGAGAGGGATGGAGTATAGTTAGTCCCTCTATAATTTAAAACTGGCTGCTCTGAAGCCCTGTTAATAAGCTCTGTGCTATTTTGACCAAAGAATGTCACAGATATTTAATCAAGGCTTGAGAAAATTATTCCAAATAAATGAACAATTGGCAAAACATTTCTCCTTTAAAATTAGCATGATGGAAGTAGCATCAGCTCTCCTATCTTGAATCAAAACTGCTCTTTGTACATGTCAGATATTTAATTCTTATGAATTGAAAAGCAAAAGTTGGGAGAAACATTTGGATTTTAGTATATCCAGTTCTACTGATATTTTGTCAGAGAAAATGCTTTTTGTTTATGCTCCTAAAAGACAAACCTTCCATTTTGCATGTTGCCCATTAAATGTGCTGTATTACTCGTTTGAAGTAGCAAACTCCTCCCTTCTCTCTTCCATTAAAATCTTTGGTCTTTTGTCTGCATGAAGTGGAAACTTTTTGTTCAACCCCATAGCCAGCATACTTTGACATTAGAAGCTTACCAATTACATGAAAGTGCCGCAAAGGGAATATTACCTAAGATGAATTAAAACAGGCTTCTCTTGAATTTCCTCTTAAAATTCACAGAGAGAGGATAGGATGGAGGGATTAGTATAGAGGGGAGCTAATGATGCGCAGCAGGGAAACCCCTGTGTGACCTCTAAAAGGCTTGATTATGGATCAAATTTAGTTATTTTTACTCTATAGAATAACTTCGACATCCAAAATGTAGTAAAAGTCAGATTATCCGAGCATATTTATTTATTTTTTTTGTTAAAATGGAAATGTCAGCTCTGCAGCAGTGCTGGTCCCCTGATGGATGCTGTAGGTTCACACTGATAAATGTGTAGGCTATGTACACACACTACTGTTTCCAGTGCCACCGTACCCTTCCCTTTTCCTCCAGATGCAATAACTATCAGCTCACAAAATGAAATAAAAATGTTTCTGTGACTTTGCTGTCTGGTGAATACAAAGTGAAGTGATTATATGAAGACCTCCTACTGCTCTCAGCAAACTGCTGCTTCTGTAACTCACGCTGGCAAGGAGGCTTGGCACTAGCTCCGCCTGGGTGGAGTGCCCCCTCCTTCTCTCTGTCATTAGCATACAGGCCGTGTCTCACTAGCTGCCAACCTTTAGGCAGTGATTCCATCTTGTTGTGATACGCAGTGAAGGAATGCAGTAAAACTGCCATACTGTCAGACTCTGACAGCTACAAAATTGCAGGAGGGCTGTGAAGAGGGGAAAGAAGAAGAACAACAACAACAAAAAAAGAAAAAAATGACTGCCTCCCTGGCAGATTGTCAAGAAAGAAAGGGTGCTGAACTCACAAAGGACCCACTTCACCTTATTTTCTTCTGTTGCTGTTGTTGTTGGGAGTTATTGATGTAATTGACCAGCCTGAGGACAAGGGAAAAATCTATAGTAGAAGAAGATTTTCTTTTCCTCCAAAATGGAGGCATCAGTGAAGGCAGCCAAGTTTACCTCATGTGTTGTAGGTCATCTTATTGATTGTAAGTTAACGGTAATTGAACGTGACTGCGCTCTGTTGTTAAGAAGAGACATGGCCTTTAGGTTTTCACCCCACATGTCCCACAGGTAGTGCTGCTCCACTGGTTTATGACCATTATGTTTGAAAAAATCGCTGCTTGTTTATATCTGCTGGCCCAAATCATCTGTGTGTAAACGGTCTGTGTCTCATTTACTTTTTCAAGAAGGAAACAATATTAGCTAACTTATTATCACCAACCCTTCTTGAACTCTTTAACTCTGCTTTAGGGTGAGTTAGATTTCCTTCATAAAAACAAGATTTTCTGAGTGATAAGCTCTGATCATAAAGAACGTTTTCAACCTGCAATGCCTAAATACACTAATTATGTGACCACATGTTGTGAGGAATAGATTCTGGGAATTTAGGAAGATGGAGACAGTCCCTGAACTCCCTGCTAAAATCTTTTATCTCAGATCATTTACATAATTCTGCATCACTAAGATACCACAGCCTTCAGAGGGCACCAAGCAAAATCTTTTGAAGCACTTACCCTACTTATAATACAGCAAAATAAGTATTGCAAACAGCTATTCTCACTTTAAAGTTATTCTCAGTTGTGTTTGAAGCATATTTATTCTTTGCTGTAAACCTAACAGATTTGCAGACCAAAAATCATAATGCCACTGAAACTGAAGCCAACGTTTTCTTCAAAAGCAAAAACTTTGTTAGACACTGAAACAATTTCCCCAATGTAGACAATTTCTAATTGATATCTGTAAGGCAACTACATAGCCCACCTCATAGCGTTTTCCTTTTTTCAAATTTTTTTTTTCTATCTATTCTTCAATCATCAATAGGAAGCCCATTGGAGATGCTGACATTTTATGTAATTTTGACATATCTGAATTCCCATTTTCCCAATGTAGAAAATATTGGTCTAGACGTTTCCCCCTGCCTGCTCTTGTCTTGACATTTATTAACAAAATATTCCTGAATTTTCCCAAACTTTGATCATACACTGCTGCCACAATACCATATTACTAAGTTGGTGTTTGACCATGTTTAACTAGCCGATAAAAAATCAGCTTAAATTGGGACCCAATCCCTCCGTCAGAAGTAATTCCTGCTCTCACTCCATCCCTGAATTTAGAAACAGGATGACTCATCACCATCTTTCTGCCAGCTGAAATCTGTTCATGTCTGCACACATAACCAGGGCTCTACTTTAACTCTTTTTTTGCTGAAATTACAAAGGTTGGACATTTTGTTGCAGAGACCATACAATTGTATTGCAATTTTAAAATGTCTGCAATCGTTTTCAAGAAATAACCACAAGCAGGGAAATTCATCAGTAAAAGTTTTTTTTTCATTAGTCTTGAAGAACTTTAATTCACCTTACAATAAACAGACCTACAAATCCAGACGTTTCTTAAATGGAAGACTTCATCCCAAACACAAAGCACATTTGTCCCGCTGAAAGGTCCTGGATAAATGTAAACTAATGCAAAGACAGTTGTTGTCCATCAGAACATCCCTCCAGTGCACAAGCTGAGCAGATACGGTACAACTGGGCTTCTTGTTTGTTTCTTCAATTATGAAATAAGTTCCCTTCACCATCTACATAAAATCTGATGGACACTAATAAACTGTAATCAGGTCTGAAAATGTGCCCGTGGAGGAACAAGAAACATAATAGCCCCATTCCTTTTATTATTTTCTACATTTTGTCTTACTGCTATTGCTTTTTTGACAACTCTTTTGCCTTGAGTATCTCTTTGGGGTTGTTTCTCTTCAACCTGTTACTTTATAAAAAATAATTTGCTGGAGATGTGTTATATCTATTGCATTTCTTTAATTATTTTATTTTATTGTTAGTATACCACAAAGGACTTGCACAGAAACAAGAGAGAACAATTGTGTCAGCAAACATATTAAAACATGTCATCAACTTGCCATCTGCACATGATAAAATAATTACTTATTGAATATACAGCTTCTTCCAAACTATTGAATCAATGGCAGTCAGCTTAGTTCTTAACCTTTACCGTTAAAATGCTAGGATGTTCAAAAATAATATATCTATTTTTTAAGTCCTGGTCATGACTCACGACTTACTAGAGCCCATTGTTACTTTTTTAAATCAAGGTTTCAACTTCCACTATTGGTCCATTCAATGATTATTTTGATCGTAATAAAGATCATTAGGTGAAAATACGACATTAAGCTGAATCAATAAGAGGCACTAAAACAGAAACAAAACATACTGTAACTCTTGGTTTTGTCTGGCAACACTTTAGATCAATAGATGTTCAACATAACATCAAAAGAAACAAAACAAATCTTTATTTTCTTTGAACCAACAGAAGTGTTAAGAGTGTTTTCTTTTCAATCAAACACTAGTCAAACTAGCTATACTATCCGAGTCCGAGCCTGTAATCAAATGCTCAGCCCAAACGAGAGGAACCTTTAGAGACGCAAACTAACTGAGCTAGCTGTGGTGCATGCAGCTTCAAACTATGACTTTGGAAATTGTTTTTTTTGTTTGTTTCCACTTGAGACCTGAGCGCTAGCTCCCAAGCTCTCAGTTAAGTGCCCTCTCAGCTAATCCTTTGATCACTGAGCCAGGAAATCTGGAACATGTTATAACTTATGGAACATGTTAACATGAGAGCTTTTCCAAGCTCTTTTCTGCACATGTGTGAACTTGCTAAGCCAGCAGTCAAAAAAACTGGGACCTCACAGTTAAATGCCCAGTTGGGAACTCATGAGCTAGCCAACTGTTAGCCAAGTGCTAGCATGCTTTACTGCCTGAGGCATCAGCTTGAGCATTGCAGCTCTTGGCCACAGAACACTTCTTTTCCACTACAATAAAGCCATAAAAAGGGAATTGCATTACCTTACAATTTAGATTCTTCCACAGGATCCTGCATAATTTGCATTTCACCCTTCTGTCACACAAGAGAACAAAGTTTGAATACCATCCGTCAGATTATTGTCCAAAAGCTTTTCACTTTTACTGTAAATCTTTGTTGGTTAGGCTGTTAAGAGATATAAAATAGGATTAGATCTTAATAAAAATATTGTTAAGGCTTAGAAATAAGAAAAATAAATGCATGGTTAGATGTGAATAAATAGAAAGGGATTACAAGTTTATATCACCTGAACATTTCCTTACACAGAGGACAGACCGCTGTCTCACAATGGATGTACCTTTATATGCCACTACTACATTTCACACATCGTGTGGAGAAAACAAAGCAACCTTTTGCATGTTTTCTTTTCACAATGGAACACCTATTTCAACCTCATCTCACAAAAATACGTGAAATAAGCACAAAGTTATTTCGACACCCTCCACTTATTTACGTGATGGTGGTATGTAAATGATCAAAATTACGTGATGGGCCCACAAAAATAAGGGCAATGCAAAGTCAATGGGGAACTTTTTGTGACGTCCACACAACTTTTCTGGTTCCACTAAAGGCTTCATTTTACATTTTCTAATGCAAGAAAAAAATGTTTTCCATATCTTAATTTAATTTCACAAAAAAAAACTGTTGTCAGGCCGTCCTCACAATTGGTTCATGTGACGTCTTGTGCAAAATAATGCACGGATATTCGCACTTATAAAATCAGGACATCAGAACTGATAAATTAATTGTGGGGTTCTGTTGTGTTGTCTGCGGGACTTTTCTTGTTCTGAAACAACAAAAAGGGCTGAATATGTTGGAATATCCCCTAACCTTATTTTAGATATCCTATATTTATCGTAATTTCACATTTTTCTCTTTTTTTTCACACAGCCAAATCAGATGATTTTGGATCAAGCATTAATTACATGATTGAAAAGATCGTTTTATTCTTCTGTTATCAATTAACCTCGATAAAAAGAAATCATAACATATAAAAGCCAGATTGGAGATTATTATCTTCCACTGTCTGGGTCGAATCGCGGGTCGACAGCTAAAACTTTCCTAATCCGGTGCCGTGTCTTCCTGCTCCCCGAGAATCCCAGTTACATCATCCCTCCAGGTATTTCTCCAAACGGTCCTGCAAAGTGGGCACTTCATCTGGTGCAGAAGGCAACCTCGAGATGTTGCCCCCATAAAGTAGCCGACATTAAACACACGTTACCCTCGTAATCAGCGAAACATATTAAGCCATATTTGGTATAACAGGAAGTCTTTCTGTTCTAATCTCAACTAAGACGTTTTTCTCCTCTTTCGATTGGCTGCTGATGGTGTGGGCGAATATCATAATTACTTCTTCTCTCCACCGATCATTTAGTTAGGCTACTGAGTAAGGAAAATTTCTGTTGTATAATGTTTGAAATATGAAGGAAGTGTGTTTTTACAAACCTCTCTAAAGTGGAAAAACCGGAAGGACCGCAGCCTGCGCCCACTTCCTGTAGCTTAAAAAAAGATTATAGGCTATATCTTAAATAAATCATAATATTGATATTTTATCAAGATGTATCATCTAGCAGTAGTTTTTGCAAAATAAGAGTGGTTTTGCATCAATTTTAAAGTTTCAAATATTAGATTAATAATCGACCAGAGGATTTAAAGGGGTGGTGAACACAACTGTGGCTCCAGATGTTGATAATTGTTAAATGGGTGAAAATGTATTTTATCTATAGGTCTATTATGTATAGATTCCCCAGTTGTTGGTTAACATATAGGTAATTACATGACAGCTCAGGTCAAGAGCTCTTTATAACAGTTGGTCACATGTCTCTATCCCAATGTGTTGTTTAATGATAAACCTTCAAATATCCACAGAGGTTAAAGTCAGGTCAGTTTTTCAAAGAGACAGACAGACAGACAGACAGACAGACAGACAGACAGACCTCTCATCCAGGGGATAAGGGATCTGTCAGAGCCGGCAGCCTGCAGCTGAACATCCTTCTCTGGCTGACCAGAGCCCAGTGTCTGCTGTGTGTTGTCCAGGATGGTCTTATAGGGTCTGTTTTTCTGACACCAGAGAGTCCAGCTCTGTGCCCAGTGTCCTTAGCAGTATATCAAGTCAACCAGCATCCTCCAACAGACCACAGCAGAAAAGACACCAATCAACACAACAGACTGTTAAAACATCATCAGCAGTTTCTTGGAAATGTTTAAGGACCTATAGTCTCCTCACGAACTACAGACGACTCTGTCTTTTTCAGAAGATGCTGTCTGCGTTGTCGGGCCAGTCCAGTTTGTCATCCAGCTGGAGTCCCTGGTATTTATTGGTCCTGACCACCTACATGTCTGAACCTTCATTGGAAATAGGCTACAGATGAGCCTCTTCCTCCTGAAGTGCACCACCATCTTCTTAGTCTTGGAGTGGTTCAGCTGCAGACCTGCACCATCCCACAAAGTTCTCCAGCAGGCCCCTGCACTCCCTCTCCTGTCCATCTGCAGCACATCCATGATCGAAGAGTCATAATTTGATGTTTTTCTTCAGATGAAGATCTTTCAATGACTTATCTGGTTTAGTAAAAAAAAAATTTATTTATTTATTTTTCTCATTTCATTGAGACCCCTTCAGAGACAACGTATCACAGAGTGCTTGACTGAATAGAAATAAATCAAGAATTTTGGTTTTGTTCCCCTTCAGTTTTAGTATTTTCCCAAATTAAGTAACCTTTGGAGTTATGATATTATTCACAATCTAGGTAATTTGTGTAACCTTTAAAGACCTGAAATGCTGGATGTAAGGTCAGTACACAGTCCATTGGTCAGTCAGGGTAACATCACAGATGATCAAATATATACACATAGGCTAGTCTTCTTGTGTCAGTGCTGCTGATTCTGGAGTCAATACGATCGCATTTATTGTTCAGTGTACTACTTGTTTTATTCCTACCAATATCAGCAGTAAATGAATAAAAGGAGGATGAAGTTATATTTTCAGTCACGTAAATCAATGATCCAGGTTTTATAGGAAATGATCTGATGACATAAACAACACTCCTACATACAAATGAATGTTATTTCAGAGCAAATCTTTAATATTGCACAATAGTTAATTCAGTAAAATTATGACAAATATATTGAAAAAAATTTCCCAGCATATTCAGCTTTTTTTTGTTGTTTCAGAACCAGAAAAGTCCCGCAGACAACGACAGAGCCCCTTAATTGATATTTCACCACTGATGTGCTCAGGATTTTATAGGATATGTGAATATCCGTGCTTTATTTTGCGCAAGAAGTCACATGACCCATTTGTGAGAACGGCCTGACAACAGTTTTTTTTTTTTTTGTGAAATTAAATGAAGATATGGAAAACATTTTTTTCCTGCATTCGAAAATGTAAAATGAAGCCTTTTGTGAAACAAGGAAAGTCATGTGGACATCACGTTAAAGTTCCCAATTGACTTTACATTGCCCTCATTATCGGGGTCCCAACACGTAATTTTGATAACTTATGTGCTGGTGGCACGTAAATAAGTGGACGGTGTTGAAATAACTTTGTGCTTATTTCACGTATTTATGTGATATCAGGTTGCTTATTTAACCATTTTAAGGAAAAATAACTTTCAAAAGCATTTCACAATATTACTTTTAAGAATG
The DNA here is from genome assembly GCA_028567055.1 of Leptatherina wallacei. Taxonomy (NCBI): domain Eukaryota; kingdom Metazoa; phylum Chordata; class Actinopteri; order Atheriniformes; family Atherinidae; genus Leptatherina; species Leptatherina wallacei. The sequence goes on from JAOXYM010000018.1 coordinate 9,070,863, forward strand.
TATAAACATTAAATTTATGAAAAAACTTTAATTAATCATTAAGTTTATTGGTAAATAAAAAAAACATTAAAGCCATTTATATATATATCTATATATATATCTATATATATCTATATATCTATATATATATAGATATATAGATATATATGTTCTCATCACAGTTTATGGAATGATTTGGTTTAGTTCAGAAATCTTGAAAGAGATTTTGACTTGAAAACTTAATTTCTATTGCACTTTTGCTGTCTCTTGTTTCCAGGGACATGAAGACAAGTTTTTCATGGTCCATTGGCTTGATCTAATTTGGTGGAAGAGAACGCTCTATGTCTAAATTTGTCACTGCGGCCACCAAGGTTGGCACCACTGGATGGATCACTGAGCAGCGCCCCTATCTCCCATATCAATTTCAAGCCAATTCCTAAAAATACACCCAATTATTCAGAAAGAAGAGAGTGGCTGTTGTTGGACTCTATATGGTCTGACCTGAAGGTGTCACCTGGATGTGATTGTGTCAAATATAGATGTCCTGAAGGGTTGCAGCATTGGGGGAAACAGTTGATTTAATGCCAGCTGTCATGCAGCATGTCTCACAAATGATAAGAAGAATCTGACCGATGAGTGGTTTCAGGCACAACTCATTTCTTTTTATTTATTTTTTTTTGTTGTTTGTTTTTAAAAGTTGCCACCATTTAATTAACGATGAGCCTTTGGGATTCAAACGTGACCACTCTCATTTCCTCTTTGCCATTAGTTTGTTGAAGCTCTCTGTATTCCAATATAATAAGGACCAATTATGCCATCACCTTAAAGCACCAACGGATAACCCGTCCTGTCTTCTTTCAGCTCTCAACTTTTCAGGGCTGTCAAATTCAGCCTGCTAATCAGCTAATATCAGCAACAATTGGTAATTAGTCTTCCCCAGAGTAAGCAATTAATTATCAGTTTGCAATGTCCCTTCCCCCTGCTAATAGTTTGAAAAAAAAAAACCTGCTTGATGTTATGTTTAATAGTAATAAACTTTTATTGCCTCTCAAACACGAAGAGTCAATTACGTAGGCGAGTGAAGATGCTTCAGGCCCTGCTGGGGAGAGAGGTTGATTAAGAGTGTTAAAGGCCCAGCAGCTTTAAAGGGTTGGATGGAGAGTAAATAAATGGAGATGGATAATTAGGGATTGGCAGACAGCAGCAAGCTTCTATTTTCTCTGCCTTTGTCTTTGATTTTTTCCCCTTGATTTCCCTCTCCTTTTCGACTGGGGTTTTGGATAGGCTGCTATTTTCTTGATTATGCCTTCTTTCTTTTGTGGTTTCCTCTGTGTGATTGAGAGTTGAAAATCAGCATCTTTTCAGGGTTTACTAGCTGCTGCGAATTGTCTGGTTAGATCATGTTACAGCACAATTTCTTGTCTTTGCATTTTTATAGGCTTGTTAGACAGTCTCCCAAACTTCATACGGATTTCTATGATTCCGAGGATTATATAGCTACTGAAGGTGGATTTTCAAAATACCACATCCAAACTGATTAGCACTTTGCTTTGGAACAAAACCCAGTGCAAGAACTATATCTAAAATAATATGACTAATTTATTAATCAATAAACAGAGAATAAACCATGGCTCTTGGCTTTGGATAATGGTATATAATTTAAAGACATCATTAGGTTACAAGAAAATGCAACATGTTACAGAGTGTAATTATTGTTTTTATTTATGAATAATTGATTAGTTTTACTTAGTTTTACACAGTATAAAATCAAAATACAGTGAACTCATTGTAATGCATGAATGCAAGTAAAGAATCAATTTTTCAATATAAAAAGCTTGAACTGGTCGTTTGATTATTTAAATGGCTGGAAATGCAATCATCTAATTGATTTGGGCACTAATTGTTACTGATAAAGCTTGTTAATTATATTTTGATTAATTTATAATTAACATACAGATAAATTGTCAAGAATTCTTATTTCTGTCTGCTACAAAACCTCAAGAGTTTCTTTTGGTGTCACATACCATAAACTCAGAGAAAATCATAGCTGGTCCTTATCAGAAGATAATCAGCCCTAACATGCCTGCCTTATCTTAAAACCTTTTGGTCAGGCTGCTGCTTTCCGGCTTAAAGCATATGAAACACTGATTTTAGGCTTCTCATGATTTACCATATTTCTTAATGTTTTCTGTAACATTTGTGCTACAGCTGCAATAAAATAAAAACTAAAATGAATTGGCACATTTATCACTGATCACAGACATGTTTTGAGGTTGTTGCAAGATGATTGTTGTGCAAAGCATGTACCTCTGGACCCTTTGGAAGCAGCGTGCAGATGGACGGCTGCTGCTTCTCCAGGGTACTTTGCTAACTGATGTGATTTTTGTTCCTGGTCAAATTGAAAGTTATCAAAGCATCCCTCACCTTATTGAGTTTTTGGAAACTCCATGCTTTTTTCGACATGTTTTCCAGGAGGAGATGCTCGTGTGAGAATTTAACTTTTCCAGTTTGGAAACTTAACCTGAAAAACTAGTTGTGTTCATCATCGGTCGTAAATAAGCTCTGAGCACTTAAAGTGTGAGATGCTAATATGACATCAATCCCTCTGGTATCAAAGAAAAAGTTTAACTAAAAAGTTGCAGTACCATTATGTTATTGATAGGGTTGCTGGTAATGTTTTGATTTGAACATTATTAGCTGATAAGTTTGAAATCGTATCATTGTTGTTCTGTTAATGAAATTTCAGCCTTAATGGGTATAAAGGACAACACTGCATGTTAAATATTTGCATCTTTTCTAAACAGTGCAGGTAATTACTGATCAGTTGAATTACATGAAGGTGTCTCTAAGTTTCTGCATTTAAAATAGTTTAACACTCCTCATTATTATTCAAGTATTAGGAAAACAGTAATAACAGTAAGTGGTTATCATTGTGCAGTCTGGTATCACACCAGCAAACCTGCTGCAGGATACATTTGTTTGATAAATTCACGTGTTGCTTAACTGAGAGGATAGAACTGCAGAAGGTGACTTGGTGTCAGATTTCAGCTTTGCAGGTCTATAAATGATCCGCATTACACATGCAGATTACTGCATCTACATGATGTTGATTATGCAGTGCTGTTATGCAACTGTACTCTTTTTTATTTTTTGCAAAATGACAAACATGCAGAAAAACACCTAACCCCTCTGGCCAACACTTCTCTTATTTGTAGCTTTTGGAACCAGTGTTTGGTTGTTTTCTGAGATTCTCTGAATGTGGTCTGGCCTTGTTATGGCACACACCAAATAACCTGCCCAGTCAGCCACTAAAATGGAACCTGGTGGCTCAGGATCAACAGATGAGAAATCTTTTGTACGTGCTGTAAGCTTGAACAGAGTAACATTTCCATTTGTGCACACAGGATGATAGTTGAAAGATTTCTGCTTCAAATTCTATGTTTAGCTATTATTTCCTTTCAGTGTATTTAAATCCAAAGCATTTGTCCTTCTGACGCTCTGCAGGATGAACCAACATCTTCCAGAGATTAGTCTTGCAAGTTTTACAATAATTTTCTTGCCTTCAGCCTTTCTTTTTTTTTATTCACTCGCAGAAGGTGCTATTTGAGCTTCTCTGTTTTTAGTAAGGTATTAATTACAGCATCGTATCGTGGTTCATCTCATTTGTTGTCCCAATTTCCCTTTTAGCCATCGGTCAATAATTAGGGAAATGTTTCGCAAGGGCTCTAAACATGAGAAAGGAAATGCGCCGAGACGGATGTGCCCAAAAAACACACTGTAGGAGATGGAAGAAAATGAGACAAAGGAAGAGAAACAGAAAGGATGAGAAAGCAGTAGTGAGACAGAGAGAAAGGAGAGAGAAGGCAGGTGAGCTATGAGCGTGCTGACCTTCCCCCTTGCTGTCAAAATAAAATAAACCCAGCAGCCCCTGCCCCTCTAGCTGCATCAGACTGCCAGTCCATCAGCTGTCCCATTAACATGTCAGAACAAACAAACTAAACAAACAACACAAAGGGCCAGCAAGCAAAAGGATGGATGGATGGATGCCTTAGCTTGCAGGAGGACTGCTATATGGCAGTGTAGTGAGAGATGTACTGCTGAACATTGTGGATCTGTCATCAGTCATTTCTCTCTGTCTCGCTTTCTTTTGCTCTTTCTGTCAGCAAACAATGGCACAGCCATGCACCAGCACCCACAATCCAACCACAGAGAGGTTAGGGACTGCGTCTCTCTGCATGTGTGGAACACTATTCAAGATTTATGAAGAAGCATCTTCAGAAATGTTATTAGAATCTTGCTTCTTTCAGTCAGCGCAGCACTGAAGTGGGTCACATTTTGTGATCTCATAAGAAGCCCTAAATTATCCTCCAGGCATTCATTCTTGTCTCATCTGCAGTTCACGAGGTACAGAAGAAGACGGAGGGAGTCTCCACAAGCTGGGATGCATATTGACTATTTGTTTATATGTTTGGACTTTTAATCTTGTCAAGTGGGTTATAGAGCACAGCTGTCGGTATACAAAACCAGTGGGGTGGCTGATCTAATACATTGAGCTCTTTTTACCTCCCTGCACGCCCCCCGATCTTTTCCCCCGTCTGCTTTCCTGTTTCTGGGACATGGATGGATCTACAGTGGCTCCTGGTGGGGCTTGGAGGTACTGTGCAGAAAGCTCAAGTATCTAGTGAATGAAACCCTTGACCTAATTGTACTCCTTGTATGCATCAAATGATCCTTGTTAGTCAGATCAGCATTTGGAGAAGTAGTATACCATACTCAAAATGAGAAATGAGATTTATGGAATGTAAGTAGGAGAACGTAGCTACAGGCTGGCACCGAGTAAAGCTGCAATAGATTTTGGCTTCTAGGTTAATGTTAGTCATCATCTAAGAAAACTATAATAATAATAAAAAAAAGCTGCACTGTAGATGTGGACATTTTCATATATTTTTTTAAACATTTTGGGTAATGATTTTTTAAAGATCTTACACATTCCACACAAAACATCAAATCTCTCCAGGTTTTCATCTGTTCAGTTTTATCTCATGAGGACTGCAGTAGGAGATGTATTGTTTGTGAAATGGATGGTGAGAAGTTTTGTTTAATCACATTCAATATTGATTAACTCAACACTTTGGAAAAATTCAAGCACAGAATAATTTATCCTTTAGGGCATAAAGAAAAGCTTTTCTGTCTCTGCTGGCTCTGAAAGGTGGTCCGGCAGATTTTGCTCGACCTGATAGAGGGTGCACATCAAACTGTCGGATTTAATATAGCTGGAAAAAATTGCACTGATTGTGACTTACTTGTCTCATCTCACCGTAGACTATTATTACAAGACAGAGACATCCACCTTTGGTGGCATTTCATGTAAATTAATCTAGATTAGGATTCATATATATCTCAGCTTCTTTTTCTGTTTTTATATGCATACATAGCTCTTTTTTCATGTTACAGCATCAGTCGAACTGTTTGTAAAATGTGATCATCCGTTCTCTGTGCAAGAGTTAGATGCTCTAGATAGAATTGTTGAGTGTTGGGATAAATATAACTTGGTTTCAAGATCCAAAAAGTGGAGAATAGCTAGTCTGACTGCATATAAAGGCATAATCCACCAACACCTCTAAAAGCTTGCAAGTTAATTTACATCACGTTTGTCGTCATTATGGAAAACTGTAAAGTTATATGGACATTGGCTGCAGTAATTCTCTGTAACAATAACAAAGATAAATTCATCAAGCAAGAAAATACCTGGAACTTACTTGTATGCACACCACTATGTTTCTGTAAATTATTTTTTTCAAAAATAGTTGTCGTACGACTGAAATACTACAATACAAAAGAGTGAATTTAGAACATGTCCATTAAGTACAGTAGTCAGAATTGAAGAAGCCGTTTGGAATTGAGGCGAAATGTCTTCAAGAGACAAAAAGAGGTGCAGTTGCCCTCGATTCAAGCTCTTAAGATCATTAAGTAGTTTGAGCAAATGGGGCAGCATTGTATAATGAGAAGATAACAGTAATCTTGCTGCAGCTGCTAACGAGAAAGAAAACCTAAAAAAAGAAGAAACAAAACCAACATTCTTAGCCATATATCATGCCCCCCCCCCAAAAAAAAAAAAAAAGATTAAGAAATGGAGATAGGTCTTTAGGATTATTTCCTTCTTTCTATTTAATTAATTTGTAACAATTATTTTACATCAGCTGGTGTTGTGTTTATTTCATGAACCATTCATGAGGTCTGTCATGGGAGTTAAATGATTATGAGTAAAATCTTATCTGTTTAAGCGGCACTACTGATTTATGTCCAAAAATTTGTTGAGTTTTCTTTAATTATTCCCCAATTTTCTCAATCTTTTAGCAGTACCTTAGATAGCACAGAAAACATGTAAATGTGGCAATTCTTACACCGATGATTTCGCACAATAAAGTAAAGTTTAACTTGCCAATTTGGGGAGCTTTTGTGTTGCTGTTTTGTTGACATATTAGTGCCATCAAATCCAAGATGGGTTCATATTTCCCACAGAATATATTATCCTAATATGAGCATTTGATGTTCCCTTTTTTTTAGGTGTCTGTAAAATGTGGGTTTATGAGTTGCAAATCAATATGTTATATTTTTATATCCTTTTTACAGTGTCCCAACTTTTTGGGGAATCAGCTTTTAACCCTTTTAAGACGAGGACGGGAAGACTAGTGTCATTTTACGTCGCCAGAGACGGATTGGGTGTAAGAGGTGTAAACCATTGTCTACCTTTTAACTTCATTTTTAGGTTCTACAAAGCACTTTGGATGTGTTTCTCGTTCAACCATTCACATACTAATGCATTATTTCCACAGTATAAATGCTGCAGTTTTTCTCTACAATCCCACACTACTTAACAAATCAGCCAAAACGTTTTGCTCCGTTTCTTTCTCAGGGGACACAATGACATGCGAAGCAACTTGGGACTCAACTACCAACTCTGCAGTTTTAAGATGACCGCTGCACCCACTGAGCCACAGTCTCCCCAACTTTTTATAGGCAGAGGGATGTTAAAGCACTTGTGAAAACACAGTGTCACAAGATCCAGTTATAAAAATTTACAGAGGTTTTGTTGACATTAAAGAGATGGCTGGATTGCATCGGGCTGATGACTCGAGCATCACACATGTATACTGTAACCACAATATAACTATATTTTCTGAATTAGAATAACATGATTACTGTGACCCAATAGTGTGTGTCATGACAACCAAAATATTAACCACAAAATAAAAATGTGAAATCTAATATCAGTGCAGTGAAGATAAAACATCCTTCTTATATATCGTTGGGAGGGGTCAAGCCAGTCCCACTTATTGAAGGGAGGTTGATGAAGAGCCCAAAGCTCTTTGACAACTTATTTTCGGTGGGTTTATCCGTCAACCATGTTGATTCCATTAGCTGGGACCTGACAGCGAGTGGCTATGCTCCAAGCTCTATCAGTCCCATATCACAATCTAGTGAGAGAATGAGAGATGGAAAAATAGGGAGAAGGAGAAGGAGAGAGGTAAATAATGGCTGGCCCTTTAACTGTATGACTTTTGTCTAAAACAGCCCTCCCAAAGTAACAACAGCATCAAACTGTGATGTAGCATGAAATGGGATTAAAAGGCATGCATAGACAGTCATAAGATTAGTAGCTAATAATCTCGAGGCAAAATTTTGCTCATGAATATGATGACAATGACAGTGAGACGAAATTTGACAAGGATGATGAGGACCATTATGCCAGCATTAGAGACTAGCAGCATTATTCTGTCCCTGCTTGAAGTGGGTCAAGCCCTAATACCATCTTTGTGAGTGTGACAAAGTGCAAAGAGACTGCCACCGCCGCCTTGTTATACCCTTTTCCCACGCACAGCCACATAAATCTTCTCTTCATTTACTGCTCAAACGATTGAAATCCAATTCCCTGGAAACTGGTTCTGAAAAGATACTTCGGGTCCGGCAAGTTATCGGCGTTAGGATATACGCATCCCCATTTAGTCAGAGCTGAATTAGATTGGGGGTAAAGGGAATGGGGTCAGACTGCCATATTTCATGTTTATAAACCAAAGCTCATATTTTTGTCTACGCTTCTTTACAGCCCTGCTTGTCTTTGTGAAGGCAGCCAGTGTTGGGATTTACTCCATGTCTGAAATTACTTTTTTTCCCCCTCGTCGCCTCCTTTTCCAACTCTCAGTCCATCAGCCTCGACTCGTTGGTACAATTTCCACTCAAAATAGGAGCTGGATCCAGCAACAGATCTATCCAGTGTAATGATGATGGAAGTCTCACTAAACAGGCCAGCAATATTTGTCACGGGCTGTGGGGCAGCTTTAACTAGGAAGAAGTCACCAAATGACTGAGAAGGATGAAATATTACTCATTTGCAGGGTAATGAATTTGAACATGATTAAAAGTCCTTTATTCTGTTGAGCTCACACCCAAACAATCAAGGCTGGCAAGAACTGGCTCAAATTCAAGCTTTGACAGAATAATTTGTATGATGCCTGGGTACTCATTAGCTTGAGAAAGCTAATTAAAGCTTTCTGAATGGTTCCTTGACCTGTAAAATCTGCTGGCCAGGCAACCGTGAGAGAAGACAGAGCAAACTAGAATTCTTGATTAAAACTCAATAAGAACTGAGTACAGGAATTGATCATTTAAGCTCATTCCAAGTCATGTTAGGCTGGGTTAGGGCTTGTGAGCTTTAATTGTAGTTTGAGAATGAGCTGTTGATATAGGAAGAAAAATACTTCGTACCAGTGAGCTGAGTCTCATCCAATTTAGATTTTTCTTTTTTCTTTTGGTAAATGGACTTTATAGCACTTTTCTAGTCATATGTTGACCACTCAAAGTGTTTTGACACTACATGCCCCATTCACTCATATCACTTATTTCATTATAGTGCTTTTTTCCTCTATCACACACATTCATACCCCGCTAGACACATTGGGAGGCAATGTGGGGTACAACCACCCCAATGTTTCTTTTTCAACAAGCCATGCCTTCGAATTCATAACCCGTCAGTGAAGTCCATCCATCTTTTTCTTTGAATTTAGCAGAGACTACAACAGGCAGCGTTCAACCCATCTTACTCATCTCACTCCCTTAGTTCTCTTACTGGAAACACCCCCGGAGAACAGGGCTCACCTCACCCGACTCAACCAACAATGCCATTTGTTTTAAAACTTGTCTCTCTAAACCAGAGATAAGCCAAAAGGGAACCTCCTGC
>JAOXYM010000018.1:9082314-9096472 GCA_028567055.1 Leptatherina wallacei
AATCTTCCCATCCTATAACAAAGGTAAAAGTTTTGGTGGTGCCCCGATCAATTCGAATGTTAAGGTAAATATTAATATCACGCATATTAATATTTATATCAATATTCCCATATTTATAATCTTTAGTAATGCTACAACTACATAAAGTGATTTCAATTATTTTCTATCACAGCAAAAAGGTCTGTTTCTCCCTAAGCTGATGTGTCATACGAATCTCATTTTCTTGAGTTCAGTTCAAGGTACATTTTTCCATAGTCAGGGATGGATAATGTTTTATTCAGAGACCCCCTGCTCAGCATTTTAAGAACTGTAAGAACTTGAGGATGTATGAAGCAGCATAAATTCAGAATAAGACCATCCCAGGATGTCCATACTTTCAATTTCTGCATGACAATTTAGTTTGAGACATGAAACGACTGTAGGCAGATGTAATTGGTGAATGGGAACACCAGCAAAAATGTCCTTGACTAAGGCTAAATGTGGGTGGAATAGAGGTATAAAGGGAGTGAAGAATAGGAAAGTTTTTTGTTTTTTTTCCTGATGAATCCCACAGGTGTTCCTACTGTTTGACCTTGACCAAATGTAAGAAAATGAGTGAAGTTCATTTCTGCCAATCAGAAATTCAAGTTAGAGACAAAGAGCAGAAGGGGAAAAGGAGGTTAGGGCCCTCTGTGGAATTAGAGGCAGCAATCCCCTGACTGAGGGCTTTGGAAAGCAGACGTCCTCACAGGGGATTGACTTGCAAAGAACAAGATCATGATCTGAGATTCTGTGATGCATAAGAGATTCTATCTGCTGCTGTGTGATATCATTTCAGTTGACACAAGTTGTCTCAGTTTCAGAACGTGTTAGTAAAGTATAGTAAAGTATCTAAAGTAAGTAAAAGTTATGATAGTTACAGTTAACCTCCCACCAGATAAATTTAATTCATAATGCTATCATCCAAAAAAATAAAAATAATCTAAAGCTCTAAACTGCAGAGTAAACTCCAGGAAAACAGTTTGTCTTTTACAGTTGTGGCTTTTGTAATCCATTGAATGGCAGATGGAAAAAGACCCAGAATATTTTAGGGTTTGGAGAGTCGGGGGACGGTGTGAAATCGGTTTCTCTTTTTGCACACTCGGCCTCTTTATTCGAGTTTTACATCTTCGCCATCTTTTCATATCACCGAGACACTGCTTTTATTCATGTTTCTTGTCGATTCAACCACACACAAACACACTTTCATACACATCCATGCTGCGTGACGAGTTCAACATGATCTTTCATTTAGGCCAGCGGCTGGACTTAATGCAGTCCTGGGCTCCTGAGTTCTTTTCAAATGAGTTTTTCTATTATGCTTCTCTTTTCCATCCACGGCAAGACTATTTTCTTACCGCCATGTGCTCGTGTATGATTATTAAGCTGTTGGCACCAATGTGTGTATGAAGGAGAATTGAGTAGGAGTTACCACAGGCTTGCATGTTACTGTAAAACTATTTTTTTAGTTTTATTTTTTGGTTTTCTGGGTTCATACTCTTACCATGCTTCATGGAATATCTTCTCACTATGCAAATGAAAGTCTACAACATCCCCCTGCAGAACACCCTCTCCTCTAATAGAGTTCCAAATTGAATCACACTCATTGATCATCGTTCCTCTCTATTTTTTATTTTTTTATTTGATTGGGTGTTTTGATCCTCTACCTGTTGCTCTGCTCATTAGTATCCCTGAAACCCAGTAACCAATTCTTAAACACTGCTCTCATTGATTGGCACCCCATTATTGATCATATAATTAACAAATACACTAACTCTATAGCAATGAAACAGAAATACACTGACCCATATATAAAAGCTTGCTGGCATGCACACAAATACTTCCACATATATCACATGGCCCAGAAACTTGAAACTGCTGACTCAGTATAAGGAGGCATCAGCCTCATTTCCATTAAGTAGTTTGGACTGAATGAGCCAGGATGTGTTGTCTCTTTAGCAGGTGGTGCTACAGGCTAAGTTGCACATGGCTGAGGAGGAGTTGTTAATTGGGAAAAAAAACTTGGAGGAAGTTGATACAAAACTGTAGGGCTGGATTATGTACAAGGGAACAATGGAGAAATAGTCTCAGGAATTCTTTTCAGCTGGCTGTGCCATATTTATTCTTTCACATCCACCAGTATTGGCCATGTTTGTTTTCCAGAGGCGGACACAGCTGATCACTCATGTGATCAGTCATGTGAGTGACAAGCATGAGAACTAATTTACACTAGGTGTTACCGTTCTCCCATCATGCAAAACTTTTCACTTTTCCATACAGTCAAAAGCCACTAAAAACAAGTTTGTACTTAAAAAAAAAAAAAAAAAAAAAAAGTTTATTTTTGTGACTGTTCTTTCCAGCAACTTCTTCTGAAGAGCAACTTTACAATGTGTATCAAAGCTCAATGAAACCTAGTTAAGACTGTACACCTCCTTTCTGTACACTTGAAATGAAGATCACCACCAGCATGACCCTCTGTTGAACTTCTATTCTTGTAAATGTTCTCGTAAATTCTGGTAAGCTACTCTAATTTGATTTGCAGATATCACGATTAAAACAAGACGACCATGAATGTCACACTAGTGTAAAGCCAAATTCATGCTGGAATCCAAAAAAGTCTTGATCTGTTAATGCAAGAGGACACGGTACATAAAATGTTACATTCTTACAACAGCTTGAATCAGCTGTGGCAAAGACTGATCCAGAGTTATTTGTATTAGTCTGCATAGTTCCACATTTTTGGGTTGAATGCGGTTGGCTGAGAGTACACTCACAGACAAGTGCCCATGATGAAATGCAGGTGTTATTTTTCAATTGTTGTCTCCATAATTGCCTTGCAGTTATTTTCCTATAAGTATTTCCATTAGGGTTTTCCTGTCTGGGAAAATTTCCACAATGAGAGCTGGATGCTAATCAGCCAAAATGAGCACTTGTGTGTAAAATACAGCAGTTTAGCATCAGCTCCCATTAATGTGACATGCCACTGTTCAACCATCAATGATTGAACAATTGAATAGATATCAACTGTTCGGCAAACACTGATCTGTACTTTTACTTTTATCCCTTTAATAGATGTTCGATAGTTTCTAAAAAATGAAGCACAGATGCTGGAAAGCTCTCCAGCGTGATAAATATTCAGGATAAGGACAAATCATTTATACACGAGTAAGCTGCTTCACAATTCTAACTCATAGTGTTGAAAAGTGGTGAAATGTGTCATCGCAGATAAATTTTAAGTCCATAAGCCTGTGTTCGGCATAATTCTCTGTGATCATAATCATCTCATGATCCCCCTCACCGTTTTTTATGTTTTTATGCAATTGCGCACAGAATGACACAAACAGAATGACTAAGTAGATAGAAACTGTGGCTGTATGCATATGTGTGTGTGTGTGTGCGTCTGTGTATATGAGAGAGCATTACAGGGGAGGTAAAAAGATATGCCAAGTGGGGAATAATGGTTTGGCATGTGTGAAAATGAACACAGTGATTGGGATTAATGACCTTATGGGAGTCTAAAGTGGGCATAATGAGCTGGAAAAGGCATATTCTAGATAAACCCACTGGAACCATAATGGAACAAACTGCTGGAGTTAAGGCTCAGTGTTGAGAGATATCGACTAAGATTTGGACCTGATGGATTTCATTTCAGCCCCCCTTAGGGTGATGATACTGTGTTACGACCATCTTTTCTTTTGCTGTCTTGCTGCTCGAAAAGTTATGTTGAAAGGTATAAAGGTAAAAAAAAAAAAAAAAAGGTTAACATTGGCCGCTAATGGAATTTTATCCTTGGATGCATCTGTTACTTTACACATAATGGATAGTTAAAATAATAATAATAATAATAATAATAATAATTTATTGTTTTTTAGGTCTTTTGCATATTTTTGACCCAAATGGTATTCCAACTTTGATGTCATCTTTCACAACCTTTAAAAAGTTGCAATCATATGCAGCTATTATCAGCAAATATTAGTGGAAGAATTATGCTACTAACATAAGATGGTATTAGGAGGACTTTCACAAGTATTCCAAAATTTTATTTATTTGTTACCAGAGACAATATCTTGCTAGTTTGACCTTTCCCTTTGGGTTCCATTGATGATCATGTTTAGTTAAATTTATTCAAACAAATCAAAATGATGGAGAGACCTGGCAAATGCATACAAATGCAGACGTGATAAAATTTCACATCATCAGTCAGTTTGCCAGAAGCTAATATATTGTTGTATTTTTACTGACCCATTAAAAGCACTACTTATAAAAAATAATGTTGGTTTTGTGCTCAGCGCCCATGTCATATCATTGGTAAATGACATACTAACTCAAAGAAGTAAAGAATGATTCCTTTTTTTTATTGGTCTTGGGAACATTACAGTAGTTATGTTTCCACAGTCATGTGACACAAAACACAGATCACAATTATATTATATAGCCAACTGTGTTAGCTGGGATAATTTATAGGCTGTGATAAAGTGAGATTGCAAAATCACATTAAAAACCTGTTGTCATGATGGGTTGAAAGCTCGGGGAGGATGAAGCTCACATTATTATCACATGATTAGCTGTTTGGGTTTACGCGATATCAAGCCTTTCAGTTCAATTCAAGGCTAAAAGACTCAACCTAGGATTCTCTGCATCATGTTTTTGTGCTGATATCTTTCTGAAAGTCATTTCCAAAAGAGGTGTATGTTCTCCAGCACGATCCTGCTTCCAGGATGATTTTCTGCTCAATGCTTTATGTCATGCACTAATGTGGTGCTGTTTGTGAATAAGTCATCTGGTTGCAGTGGTGATGGTTATCTTTGACATTCAGCTGTCTATCTTATTGTTTTTTGGTTAAGTGGATTGAGTCCAGCTCCACCATTTTAAGAAGGGCTGGTGATATTGGTCTTTTCTCTGAAGCAAATCAACAAGTTCTCTATTTTTGCTAGTAGGAGTTAGATATTTGCTGCAGAATAGCCTAGCTCATGAGGCTTGTTCTGCAGAAAAGAACAAGGACTACTATAGGCAAGTTTCCAAAATGGTTGATTATTGACATTAAGGATCAACCAATACATCAGCCTGCCGACATATCGGGCTGATATCTGCAATTTTTTATGAGTATCAGAATCGGCCGATAAATGGGTGCCGATATCGCCAACACCGTGGCAGTCTAAATTTACAAAAAAAGCACTTATTTCAGTGGGTTAAATATGCATTTAATCATATCAGAGAATGTCTATATATATAATTAAAGAGACTCATAACATTTGTTATCATCGTGTCATTTTTATTCTGAAAATTAAGGGAGCAACAGCATATTGGCCCCAAATATTGGCTCAAAAAAATCAGCATCCTGTATCAGCTATCGGCTAGGGTTAAGGTATAAAAAATCGGTATGGACATCGGCCCTAAAAAATGCATATCGGTCAATCCCTGATCGACATTAGAGTATTTTTAGAGAAATTGAATGACATCATCACCTCAGTGTAAGAGTACAGCACCCTTAATGATAAAATCCTCACAAAATAATAATCATATTCAAAATTGTGATTGTCAGATAGCCCCTAATAGTAGCCCAAACATGCCCAAATACATTGCATCAAAAATTGTTAACACACTCTACATTTCCCCCCTTTTTTTCAAACAAGATTGGAAAAGTTTTCTTCCATGCAAAATTGTCCTCTGCAGCTGCTACTGTCTTTCACTGAGCTTCAACTTCTCTTTGAGTTGCTGCTGGCTCCTGGGACAGATGTCTCTGGTTGCTCCTCACAGCAGGGCTCCAGTCAGGGCTGAGACAGCTGGAGGAAGAAGCACCATGGAGAGTAAGTGAAGGGTGTAAAACTGGCCCTCTGGTGGGATCACCTGTTCCGAAAGGAATAGTTAGAGCCAACTGAGAAAGGAAAGAGTAGGTTGGAAAGAGAAGGGTGAAATGAAGAGTGGGGAGAATGAAATGAAGCAACAAAAAGGATTCTTTGGGTGAACATGTGTCATGCACAGCTGCCTTCTTGGTGCCTGCCAGCAATACTGGAGGCTTTACCTCCCAATTGTGGACACCAGAGTATAGAGGAGGTCAGGGGGGTGTGCAGCGAAGGAAGGCATAAGGCCTGTGTGGGTGAACAAGATATGAAACAGAGTGAGGCCGCAGAATGTAATAAGACTGCAGGCTGATGGAATAAAATAGAGGGCGAAAAAGTGACACAAAAGAATTTGATTTACAGTACAAAAGAGTGGAATTTCTATCCCCATTCAGGCTTTGTTTCACACTTTCAAATCACATATATCTTCTGCCAGTCCCACTAGACTAATAATCTGTGATAACTTTCACTCTTTGGTATCCGTCAGCGGTATGCATCCACAGGGACAAGGCCAGTAAATTTATAAGGCCCAGGTTAGTGAGTGGTAAAGGAGATGACTCAGGCAACGAGCGGAAGGCTGTTCAGGAAAATCTTCATTTGCTCTCCCAGAGGTCCTCTTGATCATCAGACTTGCCCCCTGGAGACTATGACTCAGTTCAGTGCTCCCTTGCTCCCGTCACATGCTCATCTTGTCACAGAGATGTGGACATCAGGGATGAACACACACATGCACACGGATACCTGCACAGTTCATCTGCTTGAATGTGATTTTCCTTGACATCTGGGTCTGTCCTCATCCCTCTTATATTTGTGTCATGTTGGTTAATGACTTCAGTGTTTGTGTATGTGCTTGCACATGTGCGTGGTTATGTGTTTATGTGCCATATGTCTTTACAATGTTGGTAAATTGCCTCAGCAGTTCTCCAGGGCCTGATTCCACTCTGACAGAGAAAAACCTTCTTGACCATGAGGGTAAACCAATAGTCCTTCCAGATGGATGTTCACAATCTTGTTGATGGAAGGACTTCATGACCTTCATTTAAACCAATACTGACATTGGTGATTGGAGAGTCAACTGTGTGTGTAGTGGACTTTATCCCTTGCAGTAACATTCAAATATCCCAACTGGCACACAACATGAATCTTTTTGGGCGTTTTAACAAGATAAAATTCACTGGTTTACTTCACATTTCTATTATATTGATTAGTTCATAATTTGGTAACAGAAGACCCTGATGGACCTGTGATCTGTCCACAGTGAAAAAGTCTGATTCTTGATTCCTTTGGCACAACTCATCCTCACTATTCTGTCTCTCGTGCTAAGAAACCACCATATTCCCTAAACAAGAAGGTATGGTTGAGAATTAAAAAAACATGCTCTCTAAAACAGGATTTCTGTCCCTGTTTATTCTTCTGGATCAACAAATCTTTAAACAAGTCCTTCATTATATCTATCTGAACTCTGGCCCGAGGACAAGATTTTGAGATCATTGAACTCTGGATTAAGGACTAAAGACTCCCTGAATTCCCCCTTTAAAATGTGTAAAATAAATCTCATAACTTGCACCTGAGATTGCCTCTTGGTTTACTTCAGAGTACAAAATACTTAAAAATTAAAGACACACTACTTGCAGATTTAAAATTTAGAAACATACATTTTACTTTGAACACTTGCCTTTCAGTTGGGTTGGGTTTCACTTAGGTTACAGCAGGTATTGTATGAGTAGAAGAGGCTCAAATGCCAAATCTTAGATTCAAGACATCTCTGATGGATTCATGGTTAAGACCAGGCAGCTGCACTCAGCTTGAGTCATCATCATTAAAGGCCAAATGGACATTGTTCAAAAACTATAAGTTGTGGGATTCATCATATTGTTGAAGTGCATTTTTCTTTTAGGACATCCAGAAAATTATACAGTATACATTTTTATTCAAGAGAATGTTCCAGATTCCTGTCAACTACTAAGTATCTATGCCTAAAAAAATTATAAAATCACAGTACTTTAAAAAGTCAAGCTTGCAAATAGCTTTGGGTTGGTGAAAAATGAGAAATGAAGTCTTAATTTAGGACATTAAATGAGAACCTGGAAGTACTATCACTTTTCAAAATCCACATACAAAACATTGCACTCAGATTAAATTAATTAAATTTTCTCATACAAAGTGTGTTGACAAGCTTGATTGGATTTTCTGTTGATGCAAATCTCACAGGCGTTAGAAAATCCATGTTAAACACATTGTGTTTGTCTATACCCTTCTGCTCGGTTTCATGTGCCCTTGGAGAAAAAACAGCTTTCTCTGCAACCCCTCCATATCACTGAGTTCTTGATCCCTGCACACAGATGAGTAAAAGTGAGCAGTTTGGTGGTTGTCTGTTATTCATGTGTTTGTTGACCCATTTTCCCAGTGTGAGAGAGAGGTAGATCTGTAAAAGTTCTTTTGCCTTCCTTCCTCTGCTCTGCCTCCTCTAACACTTGCTGTCCTGGTATCCTACAGATGCAATGGTGGCTATGGCAACACTGCAGTGGTGAGTAAAAAAGATGAGTCTTCTTCATGTTTTTCCTTCCTCCCTCCTTTTCCTATCTCCACTTTTGCCTCCCCTGTTTGTCAGCTCAAGGCTGTCACAAATATGTATCTAGATGTTGTGTTGATTGTAAAAAAATCTCTATCTTCTGATTTATTTAAAATACTTAGATTGAGATTTCTCTCAGCAGAAGGCTTCTCAATTTGCAGTATTTTTGTCAAATCCCATTTTTACACTTTTTTATTGGGGTAGTAATAAAGACTAATGGCATCATGATTCACTCTCCACTTAACACTATAACATATATGTGCAAAGTGTCAAACACTCTGAAGTTGTGTCCCCATTACCAGAGTAAAAATGTTGTCCTTTACCTTTCTAGAATTCACAACATGCACATAATCTCAAGGAGTTTCAGCTAAAAGATACAGATGAAACACCCATCTTGCTCTTTGACAGCAAGAGGAAGTGCTGGGTGGAAAGTTGTATTATGGGTGATGATGGTCTCATGCACAATATCTACCATCCTTGTCATTCCAGCCTCCAAATGTGGAATTGCAAATATGCATGTGCTGATATCTGTGTTGGGATTTTACTGTATGCAATATTGACAAGGTTGCAAAGATGGTAGCATCTTTAAAGTATGTACATGGTGTCCTTCTGTGTTTGTGCCGTGACACATTATCTGTGGCAAAAATTGATCTAAAAATTCGACATTGGGAGGTAGGAGAACTAATGGTGGCATATATTGCAAGACTTTAGTTTGAAGACACAGGATCAATTCTTGTGTAACACCATTGATTTGTCTGCTTTATTCTCTTAAGTCAGTGGTTCCCAACCTATTTTCCTTGAGGACCCCTCCATGCAAATCCTAAAGAGCCATGGACCTCCTTCCCCACCATGTGCTGAAGCCATTCTGGTTTTATGCTTTCATTAGTGGGATTCTAACCATAAATTATATCTGACTCCTCTCCTTTCATAAAGCCAAAGTTAAATTAACAACATACAATCTTACTGTTTTTAATTTTTTCATTAGAATAGGTAAAATGAGTGGAAAATAATCACAATGGCTCTGAATGGTCAAAGCCTCAGGTATCCCATGTGCTCTTTGGGGGACCCCAAATTGGGAACCACTGCTCTAAGTCTCAATTTAATTTATGGTAGGTACCAAAACTGGTTTGATTCAGGCAACACAACTTGACACAGTAAAAGGTCAAAGCATTGCTGAAAATGTGTGATTCTCTGATGCAACTCGGCGCTAGAGCTGACACTTTTTCATTTGAATTTCAATCATCTGTTCAAACGTGAGAAAACTTTGAGCATAGTATCAAATTTTTACTTGAAAAAATTACAGTCTCTAAGTGCTTCAGACGATAGCGTGTACAGCTGTGTGTCAGATGATTTTT
This sequence comes from Leptatherina wallacei, assembly GCA_028567055.1. Taxonomy (NCBI): domain Eukaryota; kingdom Metazoa; phylum Chordata; class Actinopteri; order Atheriniformes; family Atherinidae; genus Leptatherina; species Leptatherina wallacei. Next base: position 9,092,100 of record JAOXYM010000018.1, read on the forward strand.
TTATGAATAAAGAAAAAAAAATCCATTCAAATTTCTCCCACCATATTTGCTTGACCCCAGGAAATTTTCCAACAGTCAATGAAAACAACTTAAGAAAAGACTATAGGAAATGTTTCTATTTTTTTTTACTGTTTGATCATACCCGTTACTCAGTTTATTTAAATCCAGGTTAAAAACCCTCCTGTTCTCTGCTGTATTTACAAACTTTTTTTTATCTCAAAGTCCAAATCTGGGCCGTTTCTGTTGTGTTGTTGACTCTGCTTTCAGCTCACTCATTCCTTGATAACACCTCATCCTCTTCCATTTGCGCCTTGTGTGTGCCTAGCATCTCTTTGGCATAGTCCCACCACCCCTGCCCAGCAGTCTGAAGCTGAGGACTCCTGGCGAAGTCAGAAAGGCTTTAGGGACGTGCAGCCGTATGAATTTTTCATTCACTTCCCTCTGCCAACTCTCGTCCCCTTTTCTCTTTATCTCCCTCCCACTATTCCACTCCCTCTCTCACTCACAAGTATTGTCTCTTGCTCATTCTGCAGTAGCACACCTGGCACTATTGCAAACACTGGGAATAAACACACACACACACAGGCACACACTTTTCAGCCTTGTACAAACACAGCATGTAGCTGAAGACGAAGTAAACAGCTCCTGGACAGCAGTGCTTGATATTCTACTGTGTCTTATCTCTTCTCTCCTCAATCCTCTCCTATTTCTTAGCATCCCTGAGGCCGAGCATGTGGACAGAGGGCAGAGGGATGTGGAGGAATCCCTTTTGCAGTCTAGGAAAAAAAAGATACATGAGAATGAAGGCATATACACACTGGAATTGCAATTTTTACACAGTCTATCTTCCCAGTACTCACAAATCTGTTCCCTGTGTAATAATTTGAGGTTACTGTGTAGTCGGTCTAAGGGGCTGACAAATATTTAAAGAGAAGATAGCAATATTGCAGCCTTGAATCCGATCTATGCTGAACACGCATAAAGAAGTCAGAATCAGAAGCTTTTTAGTTTTTGTCATCCATCACCCATGCATCCATGCACACACAACAGGCAAAACAATGACTGCTTAAGACATCCTGACATGTCCTTTTCATGGGCCAGAAAATTGAGCTGCCAGGTGGCAGTGACACAGCGAAGTCGTCAAATCCGAATGAATGGGATGCAGTTGAACCCTGAGGCCTGTGAAATTTTAGATCTCAGCTCCTAAGACATTTAAGATCCCAGTAGATGACATGTTACCTCGGCCTGCTTCCTCCGTTTGAATACATGTGACTTGGCAGGTCGTTGAGCTGTAGTTAACACCAGACGCACAAAGAGGTTGTGTTATCTTTTTGCAGGACAAGTTTATGAGCTGTGTGGTTCAGTTGCGGATGCTGAGCACTACATACGTCTTCTCTGCGGATCTTGGAAGAAAGTGGAAAGTAGTTGCCTCCACACGCTCCTTACACTCTTTGAACAGTTAGAAATTTCTTTTGATCAATTATTGATCAAAGCCATTACAAAGCACAGTGAAAAGTTGCGAGTGAATAGTGTGATTCATGGTCTCCTTGTGTATTGGAGTGTGTTTCTGATTGTGTGGCAAAGAAAGGGCACTAAAACTGAGGAGCATACAGATAGGAAGAGAAAAGGATGAAGCAACAAGGTATGAATAAAGGAATGAAAGAGTGCCATGTATCTTCAGATGTAAAATAAAATGTGTTTTGGTTATTTTAAGGCATTTTCTTTTGGGAGAAGGATTGCATGGATTCTTTTGGGAAAATGATAACAATGTGCTACATGCTAAATAGTGTAAAAATATTTCACTCTATTGGATTCAGTTGAGAAGGTTCCCATATACAAGTACCGGCAAATCAATGGGTGCTGTTATACTGTTATTCAGGATTTTCATTAACAGATAGTAAAGCAGCTCTAGGACTTCTACTGGATTAAAAAAAATTGTTGATATCCTTTATTAAATGCAAGTGGCAAACATTTGAACTAAACTGTGAATTTCCTACACATGGCAACTATCAGCAAAACACACATTTTTAAGAGATCACATTATTACCATGTTACAAACTTTAAAATAAAGAAAGATAATTGTTTTTTAGATTATGTACTTTTGTAGGTCATCTATCTAACTTGTTTTAGCTCCATCATCTTTAGCCACAGTTTAACCAATACTCCTTTTAAGGGTTGGTTTGCTCTGACTGGTCACAACTAAGTGTGAAGCAGCTTCTTCTTCTTCTTTGTTTGAGGTGTGTTAAACTAGCCACAAGGCAGGCATTATGCAAACAAGTGATGGAACAAAATCCTTGACTACATGTGAGGCAATTCAGGCAATACAGAAGCGTTGTCTTCTGAGAGTCCCTTTGGCGTGGGGTTTAGGCTTGGACCTTCTGGTCTACCCAATCTATTCAGATAAAGTAGAGGGAAAGGTCCAAAAAGCATTCTAAACCATGTTACTCCTTGACAAAAGTTAGAAATTTTAGCTGCAGGTCCAGAAATACAATGGTCACATGGTAAAAATTACACTCAAATTGTGTAAGGAGTTGGTCACTCTGCATACACCAGCATAGTGCTGCACACCCATTTTTATGGAAGTCTTACTTTGCTGTGCAGCAAAACCTCATAAAACCAGATTTTAAGGATAGAATCATAACATCTATGAAACATTATGTTTGGTTATTGCATCTGCAAACTGATATATTTGCACCTTTTAATGTTAATTTTAGAAATTGTTGTCTTGTCCTTAGAAATTGCTGTCTAAAAATTCTGCAATGAACTCTCCGTGGAAACATCTGGACGTGTGTCCAGTATGACATCTGTGGCATGACCATGTGAAGATGATCAGTCTGCTTGTTGCACATAATCAAAAGACAACTGTCAGGCCAATTGTGATTTGCTTTGGCATTTGGCTTTTTCATGAGAGAAACCTATTATGGCTAGGTATTGGACAGAAAGGGACAGGAATAGACACATTTGACAGTTGCCCATTTGTGTCTGAAGAGCTGACTGTTTCACTTGTCATATTTTTGCACTTTCTGTTGAAAAGAAAAAATAATTTATATAGATAATCATATTTAAATTTGCCTTAATAACATATCATGGTTGTATATAATGGAGCAAAATCTAATTACATGAGTCCAAAACAAGCAGAAGAGCTGACCATTTATGAATCAGAGAAACAGAACACATTTCTCTCACTGTGCTAAATTTCTTCATGGTCACTCCTTAAACTGTCACGACTGTGATGGCTCCAGAGAGCAAGCTTTCTGTTTTCTGCCCACATACCAGAGAACGTGGCCAAGAGAAAAGATGCCATTTCAAAAAGTTGAAAAAAATTACCTTCTCAGAGTCCGCAACACAGACATACAGTAAGAAATTTGCATTAGTTCTGATAGATATGAAGCGGTGCATTAATACATTAATATGATTTTTGCAATGACTTCAAACATCCATGAATTGCATATGAAGCTTGAAATTTCTCTCAGTATAGTTGTGGGAATAGTGCATGCTTGGTTTTAGATAGTGACAGACTTGATAAATAATTGAATCATCATCTTGAAGTTTGCATTTCTGACTCTCATGATTAATTAATCGCACACAGGCTCAAGGGTCAAGAGAGCGCTGACACTTTTTAAGGTACGTTGGGAAGGAGAAATGTGTTGGCTGAATAAAAGAGTAAGGTCAAACAAGAAATGTGTTGGCTGAATGAAAGAGTAAGGTCAAACAGGCAGTTGATGATGCTATTGGCTTTTAAACGATATAGCCAGGAAAACAAAAGTTCTTTATTCCACAATACTTCCCCACTACAAGCTTTTAGATATGAACAGATAGGGTATACACTGTTTTTATATGCTCATGATGCTATCTACCTCTAATGGAACTCCTAAAAAATATAAACAGAAAATAAATAACCATAAGAAATCTTTAATTTTATTATTGTCATTCATACAGGAGTCAAAAACGCTGTCATTTTACAGGTTTTTGCAGCTGCAGTTTTGTGTGCAACTTCAACAACAGATAAATGAGTACAATATACAGAATGACTTAAAGGTCCCATATTAAGCACTTTATTCCCAATCTTAAACAATTCTCTGATATATCATTTAAATCTTGGTGCCCTGCTTTGGTCGAACCGGCTCTTAGTTTTACTGCAGCCGCTTCTAAAAACTAAACACTTAGTACACTTTAGTACAAATCAGAAAATAGAAGTACAAGTTAAAAAAAATACAAGTACAAGTTAAAAAAAATACAAGTACAAATCAGAAATACAAGTACAAATCAGAGAATACAAGTACAAGTAGTTTTGTTCCACATATAGCGTGCAAGTCTAGAACCAATCAGATTCCAGATTGCTCTAATTCCTCAACCAATTGCGGCAAGCGGAG
>JAOXYM010000018.1:9118531-9140901 GCA_028567055.1 Leptatherina wallacei
AAAAATGCAACGGGTCCACCAGACCCATGAACACTGGCTGAGTAACAAAAAAATGAACACCACACAAGGGTTAAATAGCAGAGCTGGGCTGTAATCATGGTTTGACTTAACTGAGCGAGTGTATTTAATTTTATTGGGCTCTGTGTTCTCAATGTAGTTCTCATTAAAACGATGTAAAAAATTTAAAAAGAGGCTGATACAAACTATGAGCTGTGTGGTTTACATATATTTAAACCATTCACTATCTAGGGGACTTGAAACTAGATAGACAGATAAGTTGTTATATAATCAATATCTAAATAAAGATATTGTGTGGAAACATTTTTGTCTCTGGTCAAAGTGGAAAAAAAAAAAGCTTAGAAAATAGGGCAATTTGTGTCTGCCCCATTTTCATACAGCCACCCAGCTTGCCAGCCACACTGGAATTTAATGGCGCAGATTGAAAGCAGTAGTGATTTGGAGAGTACTAAATTGTATCAGTGGAAACGAATGTTGGCCCCAGTTGGCAGGAAACACATGGTACCATTGCCTAACACCTGGCTGTCTTGCCCACAGGAAATGAGAAGAAGGAGCTGGAGAAAACACGGGCAGGAGGAGATGCTGCCAACAGAAAACTAGACTGAAAGTAATGCATAACAAAAATTGTTTCACGGTTATCTTTCTATTTTTCTCCTGCTAAGCTTTGAGGGTGAAGATCCCGTCCAAGAAAGCTAGATTCGATTCTATGAAATAATATCCTGCTGTTGAATGATATGGTTGAGTTGGCAGAGGCCAGGTCCTTCAGATCAGTGCAAGTACGTCTAAGGCTTTCTCGACTTTGCATTCAGCAGTATGCACTCACTCACCGTGAGGCCTGAAAGCCACAAAGCTCCTGTAGCTTAATATTTTTGCTTTTTCCAACACAGCATGGAATCTACCTCTGTACCAAAGCCCACGCAAATAACCATGAAATCAGAATAGTTGGTCATTCTATTTATTGATAAGCCCACTGAATGTCAGAGGTTTACATTACACAAGCTGGTGAAAGTCTGTAAGGTTAATATAGTGACTAAAACTGGCTCCAGTAATACCTACTTAAGGACAAATAGTCTTCAAAAAAGGTTTTGTACGAATGTCATTTAGGTTTGAAGAGGTAATTCAGTGATAGCTGTGACTAAACAGATGAATTGTTTGTTTCCCATCATCTCCTTTGCAGTAAATTAGGTAGGAGTGCTGCCGGGATTTTTTTTTTTAATTTATTCAATAACATCGGTATCACTCATTCACTGCTATGACAGTTATCTACTCTGTAATGTGTAAATTCCATTAGGCAGAAGTACAAATGTCAGTTTTTGATGGAGTTTTCAAATCTCCGTCTTACTGTTTAATAGGGAATAGGAATCTTATTATATTTCAGAAATGGCCAAACCATACAACATCAAGGTTGTTTGGTTTGGTCCAGATGGGAAGCTGTAACTGATGGAGTTAGGGTGTTTTTCAGGTGAAAATTTCACGAAGTAATCTAAAGCCATCCAAATTGCACAACATATGTGTAAAAGATACTTTTTCTGCATGTTCAAAACAATATTTTCACAATAAAGACTACCTGCCAAGTTTATCTTGACATCGTTATGCTAAGCCATGCCAGTTCTTTGAACAAAAAAGTGATTCTCAAGAAGAGGAAGACTATGCATACAAGACTGCATTCAAGTTAAAGCATCAAAATGTCAATCTATTACCTTTTTGTAATAGAGTAAAGCTGCAGCAGCCATACACCTCTCCATGGAGGTGACCAGGATGCATCCTAATCAGTTGTCCGAGCTACCTCGTCTGGCTCCACTTGATAGAGAGGAGAAATTCTCAGCTCCTCCGTGATAACCAAACTTCTCACCCTATCTCTATAGGAGAACCCAGACACCCTGCGGAGGAAAATCATTTTGGCCACTTGTATCTGCAATCTTCTTTCGGTCACTACCCACAGTCTCTCAAGGAGACTGGTTCCAAAGCCCAAGCCATGTGTCTAGATGAGCCCAAATATCTAGCTGATACCTCTCGATTTCACGCACCCATCCCGGCTCCTTCCCTACCAGAGAGGTGATATTCTATGTCCCTTAGACCCCTAAAGTCCCTGCCTTTGGACCCCATCCAGTTTGCAGGGAAATGCTCAGCCACCAGGCGCTGCAGGTAAACTCCCTAGTTTCTCTATTTCAGGCGAGGTAGTTACATTCTGGTGGCAATTCATCAAGGTATTTGAATTGCTAGTAAGCAGACCCCTCCCCTGAGACCACTTTGCTCTTTCTGACTCTGCCAGAGGCTATTGCCCCAGATAACACAGCCTTCAAGTTAATGAAGGTGCTCAAACCCCTCCACCACGATAAGGTCCCAATTCATAGAGGGTTGCATTAGTCTGTAGATACCAAGGAAAAATAGTGCTGATGCGATAGAATTTTTTTTTTTTAAGAATGGGAATGTTAACAAGATTGAAAACTTAATATTTAGTGGGAGGGACTTCATTTTTATTCATGCCTTACCATGTGTTTTTCAATCCCTAACCCTATATCATCAATGATACCTAAATCTAACCATGTCATTTTTTTTCTGTTCAGAGTTGAAATTGAAAAGTTGAAAGAAAATCTTGACTCAGTTTCATCACAGTCTTTGACAGTTTCAAACCTAGAAATTACAATACAAAACTAAATATATGCATGTGGCTTTTACTGGAGCTTTTAAAATGACAACATTTTGCAAAATTTTTGCACATGTGACACTTTCAAATGATGGAAAATATAGACATGATTTCAGAAAACAGATGCTGGCATATAACAATTTCACTGTCCAGAAAAGTGAAGTGTTTTTACAAATGTAAAAATAATTGCAAAACAATCTCACATAATAATTACATGCAAGGATAACCCATCCTAAAGTGAGACTGCATTAATAAGGGTTAAAACTTCATTACCTTGACATCCTGGGTGGAGTTGTGAAGGCGTATGCTATATACTCCACTTTCTTTCACTCCTGATCGCAGGATCTCAGCACAGTCCCTCAAAATAAGTGGCTCCTTCTCGGGCATGTTGGAGATTTCTGCAGGAACATGGAAGCATATGTTGACTGATTGAAATCTCCAAAATCCTCTATATGACTTCTCTGCTTTAAACCTATGATGTCTGCAGTGTAAATATGTAATGTATCTGAAATCTGAGCAACAACCTGCAGTAGATTGCACACTGCTTACATTAAAAAGTACTCTGACTTTGTAGTAATATCTTACTTCTTGTGTACATTAGCATCTCTTGTTTGAATAACAGATGCTGAGAGTACACTTTGATGATCTTATCACAATAAACTCGTTAACTCTTACCATTGCAGTGATTGACTTTAGTCAGCAGCTGTTGAACAGTGTCCGTGAGTACTGCCTGCTGTCTCTGTAGTAATGTGCTGTTAAGCATAGAGCTTCCAAGTTCACCCTGAAGCTGACTGACCAGTTGACTCTGCCTCTCCAGAAGATCTTGGAGTTGCTGCTTTTCACTTTCTAAACCCTGTAGCTCTCTCCCGTACCGAGCCTCCAGCGCTAAGAGCCTTTGCTCCAGAAAACTGAGGGAGAAAGAAAAAGGTCAGAATTAATTTCTCGAAAAAAAAAAAGACGGGAGAATTGAGGGCAGCACTGTTAGATGTTTATTGCATGATTTAAAAAAAATGGGTGCAGGTGCAGAATCCATCCATTCAGCGTTTACCTATCACAGTAGATATTGCAGAAAATCACACATTTACACGAGGATGACTAATCGACATCAGCTCAACAGTCTCTTTGGGCTAACATCATATAAACACCTGTACCACAGCAGCACTCACAGATGGCCCGGCATGCTAATACGCTCAATCACAGCCAGCGGGCAACAACTTGACAGCATGCATGCATGTGTATGTGTCTCTGCGGGAGGGGGTACACCCCCCACCTCCAAATGAAGATCATAAATCCCTGCAGCTTGATCTTTATAGCTTTGACTAACGACTCCTGCAGCCGTTATTTATTGAAACAATCTAGCCACCCAGATTGAACAAGCTACTTGGAAACCCAGCGCCCACGCTCAAGATGGATCCTCATTGTCTCACTCTCGGGAAAGAGAAAGGGGATCAATCCCAATCATTTTTACATCACTTCTAATTCATATCTGCTTTGTGGGAAAACATTCAATAAAAGCAAGCTAACAAATTATTCTCTATTGTGTGTATTTTCCCAGGAGGATCAGTCATGCTGGACCATAACATGAAATGAGCTTAGCAATGTTTAAACAGTTGGACAAGTTGACAGAGCAAATATAACTCTATTATATTGCATCCTGACCATTTAAACTGTTATGCTTGTGATAATGTGGTATTTCTTTTTTTTTACAATTATTCTAATACTTACAGTATGCATTGCTAGTAGTCTGCTCTGTGTCTCTACAGTGTTCTGCACTTCTTGCCAATACTATTTTGCATGCAATGCCTATGAAAACAAACATGTCTCCCTGCCTGTTTTAGCTTGGCAGCAGTTCAAAAACTTGCTCTATGCCCTTAAGGCTCAGCAGCTGTAGCCTCCTTCAACCAGTGCAGCCATTATTTTCTTTTTATTCTGCAGCCGCCCTGCTGCAAATTTGCCGTTGCACTTTGGATCATGAAACCTTATCACACTGTGTTCCCTTGTCAAGACGTATCAATTTGTTTACATGTCAGAGCTGTGTTACTTCTTTGAAAGACAAGGGCTAAAGGGCAGAAGAGGGCCATGCACAGCCAAATTTGTAACAGGTGCTGATTCAGAGGCACTGTGATCTTCCACGGTCACACTTGATACAGATGGATGGAATGATAAACAACCGCAAAGAGCAAAAACACTTGCTCATTTTCACACTGCCTACTTCCTATTCCCTCCTGGCCCTTATTTGACCCTGTGTTGCAAATGGGAAACCCCTTCCAAAATGTACAACCCATTCACCAGGACACACGCACGGGCTAAAACAATATGCTCGATACTGTCATTTATTGACCTGCTTTTAAAAATTGCTTCATTGTCTTCTTTAGTTGGATCAGAAGGTCCAGTTTCATGCATATCTTCTACAACCCATTGTAACATGCTTCCTGAGAATGTCCCTTATGTTGCTTTTTGCCGCCTACAAAAGCCACACTGGGTCATATTATGAGCAAGCAAAGAAATTAGCAACAGCAACTTAAACAAACAAAAAAAAAAGGTTTGGTTCAGTTAGCTCTTTTTCTGGGAACTGAATAGCAAAAGGAAGCAAAGTAGTAAAGTGCAACATGACCTTGTGATGTCCAAGTTGACCCTGTGATTAACCTTTACCATAGACACATCAACAGAACTATGCATGATAGATTTGACAATGAAGAGCTCAGAATTCCACTCTCAAAAGTTCTTCTTGAGTTATGCTCACCTGTTTTTATCGCTGAGACGTGAAATCTCTTGAGTCTGAAGAAGAATATGCTTCTCCAGACGGTTTGTAAAAAGCGAGTACTCGAGCAGCTGGATCTCCAGGCGACTTGTCTGGTTTAACACCTATGGAATGATAAGAACTAAATAATGAGCCAGTCACAGTATTTGCAGAGAGAAGGATGAATGAAAGTGATATTCGGGGATGAATAAATGAAAAGGACCCTTGGGGATAAACAGTGTCATGCATCACATCACAAATCCCATAATTTGCTTTCTTTAATCTTTTAATTAAAACTTGAGCAAGAGTGATATCATATGCACCTGTGACATGTTTTGAAGTTAGAGATGAAACACAAACTTGAAACAAAGCAGCTTAGATATTTGTACAGGATGTAGATTTGTATCAACTTTGATAAGAGAGAAAGAAAGCATCGGGACAAAAACAGTCCAATCTGTCATAACAACTCTGTGGCATGATTAAAGACACATCTGTGTTGTGATACAGAGCTTATGTTTTAATTGGCTTTTTGTCAGACATCATGCTCAGCTCATTGTGTCAATCAGAGCCTGTAGAACCAAATACCAGCTGTTTTAAAACATCTGCCACCACCTTTGGGCACAGCTTCCCAGCAGGTTATATCTGATAAACATTTGATTAGCTATTCAGCAAGCGCTTTGCTAGTAACATAATTTGTTTTTGCATGGGTGTAACCCCTAGAGTTGATCATTTGGTTTGGCTGCAAACAAGTTATCCCATGTTCACTTAAACCCCTCCTGATGGACTCACCTGGGTTTCAACGTCTGTCAGTTTGCGAGTCTGCTCTGCCGATTGACTGAGAAGGTTGGTCCCCATCTCCAACATGGCAGCTGTCTGGGTGTGCACTGCAGATCTCTTGATTTCCTCCATCCCAGAGCGCACATTTTCCTGGATGAAGTTCTCCAACTATAAAACAATATGCAGATTTTAGATTTTTTGTTTTAGTCCTATTGCAATGACAGTAATATTTTAGAGAAACACATTCCTTTGCATCCACTGACACCTTGATGCAATGTGAAAGGGGCATCTATCGAGTGACCTGTTAAGAAATTGTAGAATTTAAGGTCTTTCATGTCGAGTCTCCATCAGGCGATTATTCACTCTCAATTTAATAAATGGTCACTTATACTTTACTGGATATTCAGAAAGAGCCGTCAAAGTATATTCGTGGAGTTCAAAATCATCCTATTCATGTGCAGAACTTCAGAAAAAGTGGCCAGCTCTGTTATCAATCACAAGTCTGGAGTAAGAACCACTTGCAAAAACCATCACGTTACACAAGGACTAAAAATAGGATGGCATTCATCTTGCTCCAATGAATAGATTTTCTTATTAATGTGGTCTGTTTAAGCCAACTGCAAGTGGAAGTCAAATTCCACTTTTTTTCAGCCGTGAATGATGGAATTTTGTTTGTAATAAAGCAGAGTAGAATATCGAACCAGAGAGTATTAATATTTATAACTCTTCCGGGGAGAAGAGATCAGGCTTTACTCATTAAACCACAAAACTGGAAAATGAAGTCTCAAAGGGGGAGAGCACTCAGCATTATCCTGCTAATGAGTTGGTATCCACAAAAATTGAGTTGAATTCAAATCAGACGACAATTGTTTGTTTCTTTTTTTTCCTTCTTTTTATGATTCAAGTGAACATTTTAGAAAGAAATGGGGTTATGATGATTTATTGCAACATGGAGTCCCCCCCCCCTCTATTTTTTTTTTTATGAAATTTTAAGGAAAAACGATCCAAGTGGGCAAATAGAGATGAATCTCCAATTAAATTGTTTGCCTGCTGGTAATCTTTCTCTCTTTGTCTCTTGGATCCTTTTGAACTTTCTCCCTAACTCCCACTTTAAAATGTCCCTCTTTACGTCTGCTCTGTAATTATCTCACGTATTTTGCCACTTTTAGGACCACTGAGACAGTAAGAAAAAAAGCCCTACAAAACAAAAGTTATGAAGAGATTACTAAGCGGATTAAAGCCTTCTCCACAGGAAGTACGAAAGATCCCTGCGTCATAATCACCCTCATTCATTCAAGCTGCTATCAGCCGCTCTTCCAAAGTGTTATATTACAGCTTTTGTGTGAGAGCTCAATCCCGGGGTCTTGATATGCTTCATCTCTCCCTGACAATTGTATTAATTGAAGTTTTGTCACACTCTGCAGTCTGATAAATCACTTTTGGGATGGAATGAAATTGTGTTCTATTTTGTTTAGGAGGGTCGGAGGAGGGATCAGTGCTGAGATAATCACAGGAGTTGTATCACTTGATATCTTAATTATGGAGCAAGAAGATGCCTTTGTTATCTGTTATAATTACAGAAGACAAGAACATATCAGCTGGGTGTTTGGATAAATAATAATGATGGATGGAGGCAGATCAAGCTTGGTATAACTGTGACTCATATAAACAAACGGGGGGATTTCGTGGATTGATTTTCAACTTTTTCTGTCAAGGGATGGCACAGTTGATCCATCCCTTTGCCTGAACTTAAATAACCTAAAAAAAGTGGATGGATTATCATAAAATATTCAAGGCTCCCAGGAAATTAAAACACTTTTGTCATTCAGCGAAATTCTTCATTTTGTAAATTGTTTGTATTTGTCAAGGTAGGTTAACCTTAAAGCTTCAGGTGAAACTCTCAAGGCAGCCATATTTTCAGACTTAATAGTCCGCTAGGCTTGGTATGATTGGGTACTGTAACTCGGAATGGATGAATGTTGCAACATTCACCCAGTCCGAGTTTGCTTTCACCCTGCACTTAGTAAAACATACCAAACTTTTTAAATAATATATTCCCCTCCTCGCCTAAGGCGGCGATGCACCAAGAATTACTGAAAGAGAAGACAAGATAAACAACAACCAAGAAATTTTTACTCATTTATTGATTAATACAGGTTAGCAACTTCTGTTTTCACCTCATAAATTTTAGTCTGCCTGCTTCATTTGGTTCACATGAAGCAATCTGAGCCCTGGGTTTTTAGGCAGACCATTTTAACATGCAAAACTGCAGTGGGGAATACATCAAACTTTCTAATATCTCAGCAGCAGTTTGTCAGCATATAAATATGCTACTTACGGAACCAATTAAAACCTTTTTTTCATCCATCCATTTTCTGTACCGCTTAATCCATACAGGGCAGCGGGTGGGCTGGAGCCTATCCCAGCAATTATCAGGCGAGAGGCAGGGTACATCCTGGACAGGTCGCCAGTCTATCACAGGGCTAAAACCTTTTTTCCCAACAAAATAATTTCATGAGTACAGATTTGGTAAAAGAGAATATATACTAGATAAATTATTGCTTCACATTGTAAGAAACATCCTCAATATATTGGTACTATATATTGGAGTCATTGCTCTGTGGGTGATGCTGCAGGTGAAAGGGTTTCACTTCAGCTGTTCACTTTTCTACAACTATTTTTCTTAAAATGACTTTCACAGAGAATTAGTAAATTATTTTCTTGGCTGAACCGCAGGACTCGGCCGTAAACAATGTCAAAGGAAGCGGATTGACAGCATCTGTTTTTATTTAAGGGTTGATGTTGCTGTCCCTTTCATTACTTCCATGTGAAAACGCATCATTTTTAAACTTCAAACTAAGCAGTCAATGTGGTGTGCTCAAATTAGTATGCTCACTGGCTTCTCTAGTCCAGTCAGAACAGGCAACTGTTAAAATTGACGTTGAAAGATTTTTTTTGTGCGTTCACACCTGTAAATTAGACATGTCAAAATCTGTGAAAAATATAGTTATCTATATAGTTATTAACTGAAGTTTAAAAGTTGAACAAAAAAAGAAAGAATTCAGACAATTGAAAAGACTCAACAAGGTTGAATGGATAGTTTTAAGGAACAGCTGGCTGAGGCGTGAGGAATAACAAAATTCTATACAACACAAGTTTACATAAAGCATATATATATATATATATATATATATATGTATGTAAAGCATATAAAGATGTGGACACCTGTCGAATACACCCAGACCCCTGCATGTTGACACACTACAAACTATGTTTCTTGTGAAGTATGAAATGAAGTGGCCAGAATGAACTTAGTGCATGTTCTTGCCACCTTAAGAAAACAAATTGTTCTTGCAGAAAATATACAGGCCTTTAGTCTGGGGTTTTTAATTTCAATTTCCATTTTCAAGAAGTGTTATCAGATGACAGAGACCAGAATGGCTCTGGATCCAGCAAACCGTAGCACTGGATGTATTGTAACAGCGTTTCCCTGAATATTCCTATTTGATAAAATCCACCCAATGGTAGATAGATGCTTATTATTGGCCAGCCTGACATGAACTCTCAGATTTGTCTGTTTATGAGCCGAGTTGTGATATGCTTTCATATAAGTATACAGAAATGTTAGGGAACCATAAAACTCTGGTTTACATGAGTAGTCAAGCTTCTTTGATCTCTCTGCAGTATTTCTACAATAACATAATCTGCACAGCCTCTTAAAAGTACAAACAAACACACGCTCATATCCCATTTTCCAAGCCCTCGGGGCAGCTGAAGGCCACAGGGACAAGATGGGGGGTTGTGTTTGGGGTTTAGTCCAAAAAGAAAACGAACACTGGTCTTTTCTTGGAAACAGCAGAGCAAAAATCCGGAGCATTGATACAGTCCGTGGAGATTCCTCTTCAGAACATGGTGGATTAGTGTGGGCGCTCCTAATTCTCTATGCGTGGGGGTGGGGGTGGTGGTGTTCCTTTCAAGGGGTTTTGGGTGGAACGCTCATTGAGAGGGTTGTAGCATCCCAGGGGAGTTGTGAATTAGCTCGTGCAAAGTTTCACAGAGACACCAACACACACATGCCTGAAGCTCTTCCGAATGCACATGGGCCTGTTCTGCCTACCCCTCATGCAGATAAGCTTAATGAGCTCCACAAGGTGCTGAAAAGGCTTTGCCGTCTCGGGTCAAAGGTCAGTATACCCTTGTGCATAACTAAGAGAGACTCTCTTGGGTCATTCAATGTTTATGTGGAAATCCCACCTACAGTGTGATCATTTATGCATCACTTTGGCCTTGTGGGGTTTACTTGTTGAAAGGTTGGATCTTTGTGTTCATTCCAGACATTATGTGGAAGAAGTTGGCAACAGAGCAAGATGTGTATCAGCGAAGGCTTTCTCTGGATAAGAGGAGGATTTAAACCGCATCTCCTTCATAGCTGGTTATATTAAATATTTATTTTTAGCCATTTTTTTTATCAATATCACTGTCAATTTGTTAGTGTTAGCCAAATGGCTAGTTTTCAACTGGTGAGGAGAAGGGTAAAAGGCTTAAAAGGAATTAAATGTGTAATGTAAATCAAATACAGTACAAAAACAGTTGATTTGCTCAAGATGACTTCAAAATATCATCTGTTTTTCCACAATTTAGCTTTTTAAACTGAATGCATGAACACTAAAATATCTTTAATGCATGACGGTAATGTGTGCACATAGTATGGCCTCAAAGTGCAGATAGAAGGTCTTAACTGTGCATCAGACTGTGTTTTGATTGCATGTTAGGTGAAGCAATTTAAGCAGGATAAACAGAGATGTAACGGTCGATAAGACATCACCCCGGCTGTACAAAATGACCTGGATGCTCACAATGCATATGGAGAGCTTGTGCTGTGAGTAAGTATGAGAGTGGAAGTGACAGGAGCACAGATAGATTTGGTTTTCATGATGACCCATTCTGAAATCCTGAAATATAATCAACATATTTATGCTCAGTCGGCCAATCAGCACTTGACAAGAGTATTTATAATCGTGAGGGGGATTTGTGCGTACCATAAATATTCAGTGAGAGATGCAGACAAAAATAGGGGGGATGGGTGGAGAAGGGTGACATGTCAGTCAGTCTGCCCTAGACAATGGCCTTACACTGACTCTGTGCCCAGATGACCTTAGCAGTTGAAACTCCATTGTTGAGGCATGTCTAATCGCATCATTTTATTTTAGGTGGCCATAATCTGTGCTCAATGGATACGCAGAGGCCAAGTGTCAAGTGAGGAGATGTACCCAAATGTGTCTTCCTCAGATAAACTGTTTTTCACTGAATTTCTTTGTAAGCTGAGTTTTGAAAAAGAGAGATTCAGGCTGACTTCGGATTATAAATTGACTTAAATGTGGTTTGTGAACTTGTTGCCCATTGGGGGGGGGGGGGGGGGGATGGCCATTTAGAGGTTTTGACTGTGTGAGACATATTTGGCACAAGTTAACATTCACAAACTTAGCAAAACTCCTCTTGCATGCAACAGAGATTTCTGGCATCCCAGTGGTCTTAAATACTGACACACACTCATGCGCCAGACATTGTCATGGAGCCAGATATGTATACAGGAAGCATCCAGAAAATCCCAGCTAAGCACTGAACTTATCAATATTAAAGGTCTGTCAACAAATTAAATTAGATAGGGAACTCTGTAGTGATCTACTGCTTTGTTTGATAGTATTGTGTGTTTTAGATCTGCATGCTGCAGTGAAACACGTGGAAGGGAAAAGAAGAAGACAATATGTCATGAAGAGATGTTGAGCTGAATTAACAGTTTAGAGACCATACCTTCTGCAGCCACTGTGTGTTATTCTCCATAGCGTTCTCCAAACTCTCCAGCTTCGTCTCTTGCCATGAAGGCCTTTCCTTGGATTCTCCTGTGTCAGCCTCAGGTGGGGAGTCTCTCTGCAAGGTATTGGTGACCTGGAAGTCCTTTACAGGAATGCAGTGCTCCACTTCAGGGAGGATGAAGGTGTAGCTGCAGGAGCCGTGCTGCACACGGTGCTGCTGGCGCTGGGAGCCAATAGCAGTGGCCAGCAGGTAGGCCAGGTAGGCGAGGGTCAGGGCCAGCAGGCGGCCCATGTCAGGGTGAAAAAAGGGGAGGGAGGAGAGGGGAATAAGGAGGTTGCGCCACCTGGCCAAGTGGACAAGTGGGTCAGGTAAGGTTGTTTTCACTCTATTTTTATCTGTACGTTTGCTGAAATTTCCCTTTGGACTCCAACTCTACCGTCTCTTTTCCTGTCTTCTCAGTCCAACTCCTGCTGCTTCGGTCTTTTATTACTTTTACTTTTCCTCTTTTGGCTAATCCTCCTTGTTGCTGTTGCATCCAAGGTCTTCTTCAGTCCAATTTGTGCTCCCACTGTTTTGCATGTGTGCAGAGCGAAAAAACACGCACAGGAAAAAAAAGGGGTTGTTTCCTTTTTTAACTCCAGCAGTCAGCCAGCGCATGTAGCTCTGCCCAGGAAGCCAACAGCAGACTCCAAACATTTATTTCTCCTCTGAAAAGTTGCTCTCTTCACTTCTCTCTTTTAAAGCTGCTGGATTCCATGCGTTGGTCTGAAGGAGAGGAGTGGAGAGTGGCCTGCTTCAGGATGTTGGCCGAAGCGGTAAAGTACTTAAAGTAGAGAGCAAGAGAGAGAGAGAGAGAGAGAGAGAAAATGTGTGGCGTACGTCTTTACATACACACATCCACACACACCTCCTTAGCACATAATCACTCAACCACCCTTCCCTCTCTTTTTCCCTCCCTCTTATGGTACTCCTGTTTGCGGGGGTTAGAAGAGCAAGCTGCAAAAATACACACTGTTTACCACAAAAGTAAAAATTAGGAACTTTCTCCGAAAACTCTTTGCGTCCTCCGGTTCTCTTTCTAACTTTTCTTCCCTCTTTTCTTGTTTTCTTTTCTTTCTTTTTTTACCTCTTGTCTCCCTCAGATCTGAATTTGCTCTGTTGGTATGGTTATTATTAAGGAGTGTACTGCCAATGCATGAGAGGTTTACAATGGAATTATACCAATAACTCTGAGTACAGATTCTTGGTATTTGATTTATGCTTTGATAAACAACCTGGTCTAGAATGTAGATCAATAACAATTTGTCCTCATCGCTGAAGGGAGCTTTTTACCTTCTGATACTGTCTGTTTTCTCTTGTTTGCAGAAAGTCTCAGTTAAGCAATGGTTTATGTCTTTTGGTCTGGATTCGGGAGGAAATCTAATGCATATTCTGGTGGGTTGGTTTTTGACTTATGCCTGAGAACTGCAGTTCACTTCTAAAAGTAGAACTTCACGCTCTATTACCTACAAAAGCTTAGTTTTTAAATGAGACATAGGCTAAATGCAGAAATTCTAAGTAGTCCTGATTATTTTTTTTCCTCCAAAATATATAATGTGTGAGTGTAAAGCTACAATTCTAGCACAGGAACCTTTTCCATGAACCAGGGTTTTTTGGAGTGTCCGTTTTTTTCCAGCCCAGTATGTTTAAGCTGCAGGAAGCAGGGAATAAGTCCCTGGATTGGTGGTAGCACTTTTGATATTACCGTGAAGCTTTGGGGTTGGGCTTGCAGAGCTTAGTTTTACTTTTAAGCAAAAAAAACAACCCCCCCCCCCCAAAAAAAAAAAAAAAACCAAAATTAATCAAACTGGGTAACAAGGATGTATTTTAAAGCTATAGTTGGTAATCCTGTTCAGAAACACTTTTTGTCATACTACGTGAAATGGTCCTTTTATCCTGAGAGTAGTCAGACTTCTGTGAGAGCTGCAGGCTCTGACCAATCCCTGCCGTTCGGTCTGAATGGAAAGAACCAATTAAATGCCTTCATGTCTCGTCTTGCTCACTCTCCCTCTGTGTGAAATGTGTTCACGTGCTGAAACGGCTGTGTCGCTTTCTGCTGCCCTGCTGAGTTCTGCTGCGAGTTCAAATTGGGGGGGCTTGAACTGAGCATTGACGGGAGGGGGAGGAGCTAAGAGTAGGTGCCACTTTCAAGTCTTGCTTGCTCTCTGGGAGGGGGAGGAGCTTAGAGTAGGTGCCAATTTCAAATCTTGCTAGCTCTCTGACATGACCAACTCTAGCTTTAAATGAATGAAGCTCAAGTGGACTTCCTGGTTTTACTCGAGGTTAAGACATACTGCAGTCAAAAGATTAGTCAAAACTCCATTAGCACCCAAACGTTTGACTGTGTACCCTCATGCAGGCTCAGGGCGCATTTATACCAGGATAGTCCAGGGGACTTGGTTTGATTGGGCAGGGAATTCAAAAAATTTTCGCACCTTGGTTTGGTTTGGTTTGTTTCACACTGCACTGCACTGCAAACCAGTTGCTTGCTAGGGGTGATATTCCACGAAACAACTGTTGACCAACAAGAAAGAAGAAAAAAATCAGGCTCATTGTTTGGCCAGAGCCATAATGGCAAACAATGTAGTAATAATAAATTCATGCAGACTTAGGGTTTTTGTTTTTACTTTGCAGGTCAATCTGATATGGTTTTTACCAGAATCTTTCCAGCATGAGCTGCAGGTAAGTCAGTGAGTTACCTGACATGTTGAACTATACGACAAATCCTATGTCACTTTTTTTTGGTTCACTGGATGGTCTGTTTGCTTTCCCACTGTCAGTACCACTTCACACCATACCACAGAGTTCACTTGGTAGCGTACAGAGACTGCGGTTTTCAAGCAGACCAGTTTGCTTCTTTGGTCCGAATGCGCCTTCTGCTCCAAGCAGACTATACCAGGGATTCTTAACCATGCTTGGGCTTCAAGCGCCACCTGGAGGGCCGCAAAAGTATTTCACTTTTTTCGATGGTGGGCCGCGAGGGCCTTGAAGGCTGTGAGAAGCTAAATTGCAATAAAGCCTCCCACCACTTGGTGGCGGTATTCTGTCCGTTAGTTGTTCAAGAAACTCCATTAAGCACAAGACACTCAGCTAGCCGCTAGTCTGTAGCGAAAGTTATGAAGAAGTGTTTAAAACTAAGAAATGAAGACAAAATTGGTCCCCAATCCCTTAAAACGCAAAAATATTGCACAAGAACAGTCCAATTAATTAAGTGAGATTTTATAAACGGAGCCGAGAGGTTTGTTTAGAGTGTTAGCTAACGCTAGCTAGCAGTGATGCACAGAAGCCTTCAACACAGCATCTACACCAACACTGGAGGGAAAGCTGGTGGAATTTTTAACAAACAAAAAAAGAATGAAAATTAGCTACAGATGCAAAAAACATCTGTCATGTCTATAAACTCTAAAGAATTTGTAAGAAAAGTTTATTAAATACATAAATTAACATAAGTTATTTAATATTTTATTTATACATAAATATTTGATTTATCTATACATTAATTTTAATTCTATTTTATCTAATTTGAACTTAGTATTGTTTGAATATATTTCATCACATCACGTCATATTTTTCCATCAGTTTTTTTCCAAGTCCCTTTTTTTTCTGTAGTAAAATCTAATACATAGTTTTTGTCTATCAGCCTGACTTGAGCCTTTAAATGTGTTCTTGTAGGAGCCTGATTTGATTCTATGAATTATCAACATATTAGGCCCCTTGTTTTATGTGGAGTGTCACATACATGTGATATAAATGTCTGTGATCATCTCATTGCATCATGTCATACATTACAAGGTTTTAGCTATTAAACTGTAAGCAGATTTGGTTTAGTTATTGAATATAAATCATACCAAGAGTGAGACCAATTAAACCAACACAGTGTTTGAATGAGCCCCGGACCACTTTGTACTGGAAAAGTTTGGCACCAGTGCATAAAAGTTTAAGAAGCCCTGGACTAGACTATCCATGAAAGCAGACGGGCTTGTTTAAAGGGTGTCGTTGATTAAAATGTATATTTCATTTTTGGAGACTTATTATCTTTCAGGACACAAATTTCCCAGTTTTCCTGACAGAACAGAAATAACTTTCTTACCTTGGATAATTTTATAAGGAGAGGACTTTAAAGTTATATATAAAAAAGGTAAAAAACAAAAGCATGCTTGAGAGGCTCTTGATCTTGTCCAAAGGTTAAGAAAGATTGACAGAGAGGGGCAGAAATGGGTTCTGAAACATGACTTTCCTGGACTTTTATTTATTGGAATATGGATTTTTCAAAGCACACTCATCAGAAGGAATGAATCTAACTGACACCTTAATGACTCATTTGAAAACTTAATGACTCAGTATTTTATGTAAAAATCTGAAGTGTTTTAATGGGACTTTATTGCAGCTACTTTGGAGTCAGAGCCAAGCAACCATCAGGGATTTTGAATGTTAAGGCACATCAGCATTGTCTTCTTACTTTTCTATACCAGTAAAGGATGTTGGACCCAAACTTTTCTTCTTTTTTTGGCTTCAGAGGGGTAACATGGAGCTGGCAAGATGGATTCTCTTTAGATTCCAATTTCATGTCATCTCATTTTGCAAGCACCATGAGACGAGATGAGTTGGTTCACAGCACCTGAACTTTAAAGATAAAATATTGTATATGGCCTCCACAAAGGGATCCATATATGAGTAACATTGGTCTTGTTTTCCCCAGCAGCCTTTGGCAAGAACTGCCATGCTGTCAAGTTTGAATCCCACAGTCTGTAGAAAAAGTGAGTGAGTCAGACTAAATAGCTTCCACTTGTAACGTTTAAGCTTTAAGGCCAAGGACTGCTCAGTGTATGAAAAAGAGAAGGGATAGGTAACATTATCTGTTGCTCTTTTACGGGTCTAGCTGTAGTTACAAGTGATCAAACTTTCAAAACACACAGGATATCTCCAACATTAGTGTTCTCCAAGTCCTAGTAGGTATTGTACCTTTAAATGACCATTACCAGCACTGCTTCTCAGAGAGGATTAATTCTGGAGGAACTATCACATTGTGATTATTGTTTCAACCAAATGATTACACAAGCCAAGATAAACACTACATAAACATGGCCAATGAGGAATTCTAATTTCCGTTGAACTTGCAATGGGTGAGTCCAGTGTTTTCACTGTACATTAAGTTTTATTGCTTTATTCTGCTATTTATGAAAAGTAGATATTGATCTGTTTTTGCTTTGTGTCCACTATTTACTCTTTTTCTGCAGATTCATCTTTCTTGCCCACATTGTCAGCCTTCTCCTTCCATTTTCCCATCTGCACAATTATTCATATCGCTGCTATTTTCTGATGCATCATAAATGCCCTCCCAGCTGGATTTCCTGCTGCGGCATGAAAAATTCAATCTACACCACGGCACAGATCATCCACTTAATCATAGCCTGAATGGACAAACTCACAGCAGGGTGTCGAAACTTGCTTTCAATACATCCTGTTTCTTTTTGATTCTCTCCTGTGGCAGTGATCAAGCAGAACTGACTCAAACAAGCAAAACAATACTCTCAGAGGATAACTGAGGGAGGAAGTTGCCCCATCAAACATCCGACATGAGCACTGTTTGTTTGCTTCCTGTGATCAATACTCCCAAAGAGGAACAAACTAATATTAGCCTTTCAAATTCAACCTTGTTTTTCTTTTCAGTTTAGCCTATCTCTATCCCTTTCTCTCACTTAGTTGCTTTTTTCCCATAACCAGTCAGAATAAAAACCTTAATCTTGCATATACTTTTCATGCACTGTAGACTTTGTACCCTCATCTCCAGAGCATGATGAGCATTCCACAATGCCACTGTTGTGTGCAAGCTTAATGACCCAGCAGCTTTAAAGCCCAGTGTGTGGCCACATCACTCAGCATACCAATGACTCAAGACATGCAGCAAGACATATCCATCCTGGTCAGTCATACACTGCATATGCAGCACCCACCTTTCAAACATGGAGCTGCTTCTCGTAAAGAAATTAACTTTTGTTGCAGAGACGAAGGGTGCCGAATTCTCATGCAGAGCTGTCAGTCCAAAGGTCTCTAGTGGAACAAAAGAAAAGCAAAGACTGTTTTACTTCATCTTCAAACTATTGGCATGGTTTTGTTTCCATCTGCAGATCTTCTCCCCCTGTGCACATTGGTGAGGCATCAAATTGACTCATGTGTTGATTAAATTAAATGATTTCCAACTACTGTTCACAGGAGGAAGGATTCCCTGCAGTTTCTCCTCTTCCCATGGACAATAATCAAATGTTACTGAATAACGTCTTCCTGAACCGAGAGAAAATCGAGAAAGTTTTCCCACCAAGAAGATTTATGCACAAATACAAGCATGCTGCTGTTTTTATCTGTAAAACATCTTCCGTGTGACTGGATATACTGTTGCAAGTGTATCGAAGAACAAGATGCAACAGAGTAATGATCTCATGCAAACACACTGACACTGCAATACCCAGAGGGAGAACTCTGAGAGTTGTTCTCCTTGTAACTTTTTTCTGGAAACATTCAGATTTTATTGCTCTTAGTTTTACTTTTAAGAGAGGACCGAGGAGGAAGATGGGATTAGAGCTTTTTTGGCAGAGGATGCGAATGAGCAGAAATAAACCGAGTGGCCATTTAAGCAAGTCACGATCTACGCACTAATTTATGACAGTGGCTTAAACAATCAAACTGTCCATAAGTCTGTTGTGTGTCCAGATATGCGCCATGCATCACATGACTGTTTCAAGAATTCAGCCAAGAGCAAAAGAGTAAATATTTAATATTACCAGTCTGCTTTCGATTACGCAACAGGATATGAGATAGAATGAGAAGTGGACGTTGCTGTTTGTGGGGAAAAATTTGAAAGCTCTCCAATTTTCTTTCATGAAGCAAATTTCAGCTCATAATTTGTATCCCTGTGTAAAACAGAGTGTATATACACTAATCAGCTGCAACGTTAAAATCACTGGGCTAATATTGAATAAGAACCCCACGGTTGCATCAAAACAGCTCAGCCTGATTCGTTCTGTACCAGTTTAAAAAAGAGAGGAAGATGCTAGAGTAACATCGGGGTTCCCAAGCAGAAATCACAGTAATAACATAATCAGTGTGGCTGTAATGCTGTTTTTTAATAGGTGTAGTATATCAAACAATTTATGTGTGTGATTTCACAGACTCACACTGTGGGGATCTGCATGGAGAGAGTCCTTTAGAGATGTTAAGAGATATGAGTCTTCATACTCTTCATCCAAACAGAATCACCTTTGAAAACTGTTTTATGTGATGACTAATGTTTTACGATAAACACTGCATCGATGCATTTTCACAACAGCCATGTTTTTAGTGCAGATTTGTCCAGGAGATTTTGGAAAGTCGGGAAACATCTCGTATCGGAGGTTAAGTGCCAAGTTTATTGAACCGCACGTTTCAAACGTGAACACATTTTCTGCCATATAAAACGAAGTTCGGTGTAAAAAGAAATTGCCGGGGGCCCATATTTCATTGCCCTCTGCAGTTAAGCGCTCTCCCGAGGGAGCGCTGGTTGTTTAGTTTAGTGTCTCCTGTCAGGGCGAGGTATTTCCCGTGGCTCCCCAAAGGCCCTGAATCAATCCGCCTGCTGGATTTGAAGGTGACATTCAGCCTCCCCTCCCCTCAAGTTTGGGTTCCAGCGACTATGTTTCTCCACATATGCACAGATTGTCACCAAGCCCGTTCCCCTGGGGACAGTGAAAGCAAAAAGAATGGCTGAGCTTTTGTCATTTCTTAAATAAGATCAAAAAGAAGAAAGAAAAAAACATGAAATCTGAATATAATTTTTTTTTTTTTTTTTTTCATTTTTAGAATCCAGACTTTTGCTATGATGAAAGCCATCTACATCGATTTTGTTGTTGGAGTGAAGAGGTGGGGAGTATCTGCCCTGTGGTACGGCCTTGCACAGTGGGACCCATCACTCCACACAGCAATCTAAGCCTTCCTCCTGGGCAGGGTGGAAAGACCAGAGAGAGTGAACAGATCAGTGGCCCCAGATTCCCTTTAAAAATTCTTCTTTTTAATATCCCTCCCATCCACTCTCATCGATGCTGGCTGTCCGCCACAGATGCCCATCTGTTTAAGATGTGTGTTCAAACTGCCCCGCAGGAGAAACTTGAGAAGTGCCCACCTCTAGCTAGCCTATTTCTGTCTGCATCGAATTAATGATAAAAGTGATAACAATGATGAGGATGTTAGCATACTTTCGCTGCCTCCCGTCATGCTTTTTTTTCTCAGAGAACAAGGCAACCAGGCAACGGAAAGCCCAGGGGAGCCGTTCTGAAGAGAAAACAAAGACTAACTCTGCTAATTTGAACTGGAAATAATGTGAACTCAAATGAACCACATCTGCAGAGACAAAAAAAAAAGCAAGAAAAAGTAATTTACTGACATTCATCTAAGACATGCAGCGCAGCTAAATCAAACTCCTGATGTGCTCACTCATTAGTGGGTCAAATCTCTTGTGCTAAAGGTGCTGGAAGATGACATAATCACAGGCTGTGAGATCCAGATAAAACAGAACAACGCATTCAGAGCATTAGAGTGGACTGAACCTCAAATGCCACAAAGAGTGATTCAACTGTGGATTCTTTTGATTGTGCTCACAATGATGCACATTTATTTCTATGGAGACTAAACAAATAGAGCTGTTGGTGTTCTTCTTTCTCGATGCAGGAGAGTTTTACCTCTGCTGACCTGCCTACCAAAACAGCAAGGCTATTCCAAAAAGGAAATTCCTGCACTGGCAAGAAAATTCTATTACTGACCATAAAACCTAATTGTACTGCAGTTAAAAAAATCCAAAAAGAAATGTAGTTTAGGGTTATTGATTGAGGTTGATACAATTGAACTGACAAATGAGGGCCTGTAAAAACATGACACCTTCTTAATCCAACTTCCCTTAAATGTTAAAAGCAGAGAGGTAAAGATTTGTGCAAATGTAGCTCTCTGTGTGTGTTCAAACCCGCCAACCACCAAATACAGACGATTTAACAGCCCTCATAAAAACAGGCACATTAAGCAAAACAGGTCCAGATCCACGTCTGTCTCTCATCGACTTCTCTTGGCTGTTTCCCGTTTGATCCACTTTTCCTGACGCGTACATTTCCCCATTTGAATTGCTGTTTGTATCCATCTGTGACATAAACAATCTGTAATGTGAGAGCTGCCTGATGCACAACCTAGAGACCATTATTTATAGCAAGCTGTCTCTTGTAAAACACTACGAGACCTGTTTGGTGCCTGGGCACAATTAATTAGAGAAACAGGCAGATGAACACTGAAGTGCGGTGTGTTTTTTTCTTCTTTTCTTTTTTTTTTTTTTTTTTTGCTTCTTGCCTGATGATGACTTATGCAGAATTTGTTGTAATGTTTTGAGAGGGAGTAATGATAGCAATAAGTGAGCTAATTCCCATGTATTAGATTATCATGTCACAACAGAGCCTGAACTGTAAGCTATCAGCAAAATCATCTGCTTCATCCAGTCATGGTTCATGTCACCTCTGCACCTTTTAACATTTCTGTTTCCATTCTCCCTCCCTCCCTCCCACTGGTTAGAAAAGCTTTCAGTGGCTCTGCATGTGATTCAACTATAAAGGCCTGTAATGTGCCTCATATGTGATTTCCAACTGCAGTGGGTGAGCAAGGCAGTGTGTGTGCACATGATTAGGAGGCACCTCTCCTGTTTTGGAGAAGGATTAGGTAATACAAAGCATTTTATAAGTGAAACACATTAGAAGCAGCTGTTTCTACCCAGCTGTTCTGCCTTTTTTTCCTGTGTTGTGCATCAGGAAGTCCGTCCTGGTGCCCAAAACTCCAACTGGTGCTACCTTCCAAGCTAATGAAAAGCATCTAGTTACAAGTATGTGTATGTAACAGTCCAACAAACCATAAATATGTCTTTCCATGTCTGTACTTACATTAGCGCTCACATGGAACACATGTAGCATGACATCTGACCTCATATGCACTCAGTAGTCTGTTTCCTTTTCCTGACATCCACCTGGGTGCAGTTTTCCACTTTATGCTTTTTCACCCCAGGGGGTATCTTTTAAGTGTGTGTGTGTGTGTGTTTATGTAAACAGTTGTGAATGTATGTGTACAGTAGAGGCTAATTTAGGCCCCTAGTGTTGGTTTAACTGGTGGTAACAAGGCCACCAACAGAAGCTCAAAGCACATTAGTATTTAACCTTTTAGAAGACTTATTTGTGCACAAATTATAGCCCTTTCACACTAGCACCTAGTCAGCCCAGCCTTCATTCAGCCAACACCACACTACCCCAGTTTCGTCTGTTCCCATTACAGTCGCGGCCG
>JAOXYM010000018.1:9141001-9178418 GCA_028567055.1 Leptatherina wallacei
CACACGTCACCATTTTTGGCCCGACTCGGCCCCTTCAGAACCTCGATGGAGTAGGTGCTAAAAGTGTATCGACTCGCTCCGGTAAAATTCTAATTTATGTCGTGCTGGGCTGGGCTGAGTAGGTGCTAGTGTGAAAGGGGCATTAGTGATGGAGAGTCCAACTCTTTCCAACGATTCAGGTGTTGTGACTCGGCTCTCTTAGATGAGCCAAGTCTTTCGGCTTGCAAATGCTTTTTGATTTAGTATCACTCAGAGCTCTTATCTTCGCCTAATATCGCAATTCTAAATGCTTTCATATGTTGATTAGCTTTTTTTTCATTCAGTGTTTTCATATGAATTAAATTTTTATGCATGTTTTCATGAAAAAAATGCACTTATTATTTAATTGTAATCAAACCTTTAAATGATCAGCTAAAAACAGAATCACAGCACATATCAAATAAACAAGGGCCAAATTCTCAACACACTTTAGATTGACTAATTTCTATACTTTTTCCTAAAACACAGATCCCTGTCTTTATCTGTCACACTGTGTATTTGGCCTGTACCACGACACTCTGTCCTCTGACAGTCTGCCCCACTTCTTCCTTTCATATGATGGTATGAACCTTGTCTGTCCTCGCATGTGACTGGTCACACACCTGATTTAGATTAAGTAGATCCAACAGCTTATCAAGTTATGCTCAGTGATTCACTCATTTAAGTCAGGTGTGTTGAAACAGGGAAACATCTAAAACTTGCAAGACAGCAACTCTCAAGGACCAAAACTGCCTACCCCTGGTTTAGGGGGAAACCATTTGAACCTCCTAACCACATTGCTTTAGATGCTTTATCTAAACCAGGGAAGTCTAAAGTTGGTCCTCACGGCCCACTGTCCTGCAGGTTTTGGATGTTTCCTGCTGCAGAACACCTGAATGAATGAGTAAAAATGCTCGGGCAGCACTTGACAATAACCATTTAATTTGGATAAGGTGTGTTGGAGCAGGGAAACATCTACAACCTGCACGACTGTGGCCCTTCAGGACTGGAGCTGGACACCTCTGATCTAAACCAACAGGGAACAGGTTCAGTTTTCCTTGGCACACCAATTCTGTCACTGTGTAGCAAACTACCACACTTCAAACACAGTACCTGTTTTACTCGAATCTGGTGAATACCGGGAATGCATTTACAAGCAGGGTGCCCTCACCTTACCGTGACTCCTGTTCAGATCTGACTGGCATCTGTTTCTAACTGTGACCCAAGATTTAATAACAAGTTTCTTTTGGTCAAAATGCATTGAACATTGCTAAACATGAACCTCAGTGTTTCTTGCACTGGTTGTAAAAACTCTATGTGAGACCAGGCTTTAGCTTGACATAATTTTCTTGTCTTGTCCGGTAATTGCTTTGAGACTAGAAAGTGAGACACATGCAGCCAGTGAGACGACTGGAAAATAAATAATTTATCACACCTCATCATTTTTGTGTCTCAAAGTAATGAAATAGGACGGGAGGTGGAGGATTACAAATTCCCGCCTCTCTGAAATGGAGAATTTACTGCTGTTGTACTTCTAACTGCATTTGTGAAAGGAGAAAAAAAAAGAAAAAGGTTGTCAACATATAAGCTTTTAAAGAAAGGCTGAGCCTAATATAATGAAAAAAAAACATTGAGCTAAAAGTTTCACACAGCGTGGAAAGATTGTGAGTCTGCTCATGCAAACATTTAGCAGACTGCACCCATTGACAGCATAAATATAAATTATCTCACAAACTGACCCACACCTACATGAAGAACTCTATCAGGTGAATCTCACTGAAATCCTCTGGACATTATGTTCCTGTGAATTATGGTTTTAATACTTCATCTCTTCACATTAGGCTATTCATCACCCCAGGGCTCACTTAGTCATGAAGAAGTTTCATGAAGTAGGAGAACAAGGCAAGAAGGATACACATGAATAAGTAGAAAGGAAACAGAGATCCAAAGGTTTGAGGGAAAGGAACAAAAAGGTTAAGAGTATGAATAGAAGCATGTTGATGAATGGTTTTAAATGACTGAATTAATGAGAGGTAGAGGGTATGCTCATGTGACCTGGAGAGAGCTACAGACATGTGAAAAAGAAAGTTTCGATTTTAGGGTACGTGTTGGGACATAATAAAAACATCTGGTTCTTATTAGGCCTTGATATGAGCTAAATTCAACATCAGATGAATAATACATGACATTTAACTGAGTCATTGTTTGACAAACAAAAACTAAGCCTAGGTATACAAGTAATGTGTAAAAATTGAGGACACTCTCACTGCCTGTATTAAGAGGGTAAGTAGCTGTCAGTTGGTACCAATAAACTAAACTACATCAACTGATCATCAGAAAATGTGGGCACATCTGTAAAAGGTTTTTTAGCTGGTCTGAGGTGTTCATGTGTGCCTCAACACAATGCCAAGGTGGAAACAGATCAGCAATGATTTCAGAGAAGCAATTGTTGCTGCTCATCAATCTGGGAATGGTTATACTATGATATTTAAATTTGAAAGTTAAATCATTCAAGACGTTTGTCTATCTTTCCAGTAGTGGGTGTCTGAGCAGTAAATAAGAAGAGCTAGTTCATGAGTTCATAAGGATAATTAGAACAATTTTCTTGGAAAGTTTGCCAGGAGAAAGCATCCTCTCTAAAAAGAACATGGCTACCCGGCTTACGTTGCAAAGATGATTCTGAACAAATCACAAGACCTCTGGGGCAGCGTCCTGAGACCAAAGTGAAGATTTTTTGTCATAGTACAGAACACCAAATGTTATGTTGATCAAACACAACATGTCAGCACAAACACCTAGTTATAACTGTCAAGCATGGTGGTGGAAGGGGGATGGTTTGGGCTTGTTTTGCAGCCATAAGACAAGCAAGAAGACACTGATCCTGAGCCCACCACTCAATGTTGCAATGACCCAACTGAGTTCGACCTTGTTGAAACGTTGTGGTGAGGGGCCTTAAAGAGCTGTGCAAAGACAAATGCCAGCAAACCCAAATAAACTATATCAAAGTTGTAAAGAAGAGTGGGCCAAAATTCCTCCACAACAATATGAGAGGCTGATAACATCATCCAGAAAATTACTTCAAGTTATTGCTTCTAAAGACGGTTCTACGAGCTGTTGAGTTAAGTTTGCAAATTAAATTTTTCACACATTGCTTTGCATTGGGTTTGACATGGTTTGTTTTGTTTTTAGTTGAAAAGATGACGCAGTGTAATATACCATGTGCTGTCATCTGGGAGTGTATTTACGTCACTTTAAGATCTGGCAGGGATCATCAGGTTTTTTGTTTTTCACCATGTCCTACAATGCAAAACCTTAAAATTGAAAATGTGTTGTTTCTTTTCCATGTAACTGTAAAATGTGGTCAAATGAAAGCTCAACAGCAGGAGTACATGAACAGAGCATTCATTTAGACAGATAGATGGTGCTGAGGGAGGGCTTGACTTCGCTCCAATACTGATAAGTACTTACAACTCTGGTTGACAAATTGTGGAATGTGTGTTCCTCTGCATATGGTTGTTTTTCTTCATTTGTTCATTGTTTGGTTCCATGCTGCAGTAGTAACTCTGAAAAATTGGCCTGGACACCAGGTGGGAACCAAACATTATTAAACCACAACATTGGCCTGTTTAGGCTCGCCTGATCTAAAACACCAATTTTAGCTCAGGCTCTGGATTCAATTGTTGGTCACGGTTTGTCATTAAGTCAGTTTGCATCTGGTGGAAAGTAAAGGAAAGAGGGAAAACTGTCTCATAAAAGCGTGTAATTGTAGGCTGATACATAATGCAACCTCATTTTAACAACTAGTGCCATGAAATTGGCCTCGGCCCTGTTCTATCAAACATGTCATTAACCTTCTTGTAACATTTCAGTTCTGAGTGAATATTGATTTGAATACAGCCCTTCTGCATGACTCCATCATGTTAAACAATTCTAATTCCATGGAAATGTCTCTTTTCATAACTTCAGGGACATGGCAAAGCTCTTGCAGCGAATACAAATTTTGCATCTACAGTATTTCTTCCACACATCCCTGATAAAAGACCTTGAAACTTTCTTGTATAAAGAAAAATTAATCTCTTATTGCTGTGTTTGCCTGACTGATACACGAGCACAAAAGGAAATTTATTTCCATGGCTGCTTTAACTAACATCTCTGTTTATCCTTTGTCTTTGCTGGCTCTCCTGCCTTTTTTAATTTAGAAAGCATTTATACTTTGTCATATAACTCTTTTTGAACTAGATTAGGTAACACTGAGCCCACTGACCCAGAGACAGCCACGGCAGCTACATGCGAGGCCACCCAGGTCTTTTTTATAGTTGAAATATCAAAGCAGATCATGGTGTCAAGCTAAAATGTTCTCAGCACTATGGATCACTGGCCACAGAAGGTTTCGATCAACCATGCAGCATGAGTGGAAAGGGCAACTCTGTCCAAAGTGCCACAGACAAATGCACAAGTGCAAAAAGTTCTGCAGATTATCAGGGAACGAGTTGACAATTAGAGATGGATTGAGCTGGACTTGTGGCAGAAGAGAGGAGATAACACAATTAAAGAAAAACAAGAATGGAGAGATGGAGCTGATAGAGAAAAGAAGAATATGTTGCTATGTGTGTGAGAGGACACACAGCCACAGGTCGGGGTTAAAGCTTGAAACGAGCAAGTCTTATCGTAACGGATCGGCCTGAGGCATGAGATTGGGAATCCTTCACAGTGGCGTCTAGAGCAGAAGATGGGGGGTAGGTGGTGGGATTGTCACAGCTGGGCTGTTTCACAGAAACCTGTGAGAAGAGAGATGAAAAGCAGAGAAGATGCAGCCATCTGTTCATTCTGGCTCACTATGTTCCTCCCTGAATACCCAAACACAAACATCCGACACACTTCTGAAATTTAAACACTCTTATTAATTTACAATTCGTCGTGGTTGTAGTGAGAAAAAGGGAAATAATTACATGTTGCCTGAGATGACCCATTGCTCAATTTGTTAAGAGCATGTTTTAGCTCGCATAGCCACAGATCCCAAGAAAAGTCAGCATCATGTCCTAAATACTGCTTGATATTAAGATGGTCATGAAGCATCTGGAGTTACTCAAGAGGGTGAGTGCAAATTGTTGGTGTGTGTTCGTGTGTTTGAGAAATGTTGGTTAAAAGCCAGTTTTAATGTGTCTACTTTGTCAAACAATGTGTGTATTGGCTCTGTTGCAATTCACTGAAAGTTTGAAGGTGAGTCATGTGTGCAAATGTGTGTTCGTAGGTGCTCAAAAGTTTAAAACACTATATTTCATGTTTGAGCTACATGGCCTCCAACCATGCCTATTTGTCATTGGCGCTTTATATCATGTATTGCAAACTAATCGGCTCTAATTTACAAGTTGAACTGAACACACAAGAGAATTAGCTGTGGCTCCAAACGACTAAACCAGAACCGTCTGTCCTTATTTTGCTCTAATCTGGTCTGTAGGCTATTGGCAAACTTGCTTTAAATTCCTAGACACACGGGTTTGAAGTCAACATGATCCTTTCCTACTGTTTTCAGACAGATAACAAAAACATTGGCCAATTTGACATGAATAACTCGGTGCTGTTTGTGTTCATCCTGCACTTTGGACTTCGCCCATTGGCATCTCTTCATCAGAATTACATATTCATAAGGCGTAGAGTTTCATCTAAAGAGGTCTCTGAAATACTTTAGCTGTAATTCCACACCTTTCCTTGATTAAATATACATGGTTCTATGAATATGCAAATGATCTCAGTCTCCATTGCCAGTTCTCACCTAGAGCTGCAGCTGCTCACACTCAGTTCTGCTCAAACACTCTTTGCTGTGTTGCTAATGTAAGATAAACCTCGTTCTCCATCGTTTACTTTGACAAATCTAATCCCACAGTTTGGTCAACTGGTTACTTAAGAATCTGTCTAAATCGTTCTTTGTGAGGCTGTTATTGGTTGTCCAAGTTGGAAATGCTCAAACATTGCTAGTTTTTCTCATGACACATTTAACAATGATTGACCTCAAGAGTAAAATATATTTTAACATTTATTTGCTCTTTGTGTGATTTTACATTAATAAAAGTTACTGTTTTAAATTGGCTTGTCATACTGTCTCATATGGATCGCTGGCACCTGAATTGAATCAATATGAAATTGTGGTATCAGCAAACGCTGATTTATAATTTGCTGAATCAATATACCATTGTGTCATAATCAAATCTTTGATTTCCACCTCTGCCAGTTTGATTTAGCACAGGTTTTCCATGTTTTATTTTTACACTGCCCTCAGTACCACCTCAATGTGGGCAAGACAAGCTGGGTCATAGCAGTGTGTGTGAGGACAACAATGCCACTAACACAAATGAAAGGAGCCTTTACTTAAGATTTTTCTAAATATTTTTCTTGACACAAGTCTTAACAAAAAGTTACAGCAAAAAGCCATGTTGACAAAGCTGCCCAAGCAGAGTGGAAGCAGAACCACACCATCAACACTGGAGTCCTGTTTCAGATTACATTATGTTGTCCTTCGATGGGGTCAAATATCTGGCGCTGAATAAGATAAATGCTTCGCTATGTTCACTATGTGTGACAGTCACAGTGTGGTGGGTTAAAAAAAAAGTTGTTTTTTCTTCACAACTGGGGCTGATGAAAACCAAAACAGTCAAGCCGTGGGGCATGAAATCTAATCTTTGAGTTGAAAGAAGCTTTGAAAATTGAGGGTAAATGCTGACATACGTTATAATTCTTGGCAGATTTTTTTATAAGCAGATCATTTGATTCTTGTTAAAATGAAAATATTGATTAGTGCATCTAATCAAGAGTTTGTTCTTGTTAAAGGTTGGAGAAATAAGATGGTTTACCCAGCTGAGGTTCTGAAACATGCCTGGGATTCTCTTTTCAATATGCCAGGGCTACTTTTGAAGTACAAATCCAATGATTTTCTTGGCATTTTTTGTTTGTGTCTTCTAGTTTAGCTCCTCATATGTAGGCTGATAGTTGTCACTAAGCACATGAAGTAATTACCTGGACCATCTATGTGAACAGCGGGGATGAATGCTTGAAAGCATACGAGCTTGTGTCTACTGCCTGTAAAAAATAATCATGCCCTGTTTTATTTTTTGCTTAATCCAATTCAGAGCTAATGTTGGAATGTTATGGCAGGCGTAAGATTTAATTACAATTCTCTAAGAGTTTAATTATGGTATTGTTAACAACCCGTGTGTGTGCATGCCATCCAGATTTTATACAGTAATTATGTTCCACCTTTTCTGTTAACAACTTAATGTCTTTATAACTAATTCTATAACTGACTCTGGGTTTTAATCCATTTTGTATGTACGGGTAAGGCTCTCAAAAGATGTATTTCTATTTGTGTTTGTGTGCGAACATGCTCGCAGGAGCTGGGAGATGTTTTGGTCTTCTATTTATACCAGCCTCTCCTCTGCCTCTGACATAATATGCAAATATGCGTTTGTTCCTCATTATCTCTGAGAATGTAACACATGAGGATTTATCTTTGCATCAGCCACTTCTGTCTCACTTTCCCAGTCCTCTTTTAGAGCTGCTGAGTAGTTCAGGTGCTTGTGATAGATCTACCAAAATCAGATAGAACTGGACTAACCCATTGCAAGAACATGCTCTTTAGCTTAATTTCTTTACACTTGGTTTGCATCTATCATTAATAATTAAATGTGTCTAATGTGTTTATGGCTTTGTTTTAACATAATGGGATACAAATATTCAGCATTTTACCCATGTTAGCATATGCTGCTAAGCTAATTATTGTAACTAAAGGACCCACAATTTCAGTTCAGTTATGTTGATGGTCAGCAGTATTGCTGATGTTGGTAGTTTTTATTCAATTCTACCCAAGTATGTATTTACTGTAGAAAAACTGCAACCCGTATTTCCTGTCTTGCCTTTTTCATTAAACTCCTACTTGAAACAACTTTTACGTTTTACAAATGTGTTTTGTTTTTACAGAAGCAAAAACAGTGGCCATTGCTGCAGTTATCTCAAGATCACAAGTTAATTTTGTAAACTCTTTTAAAAAGCAGTTAAAAACAATTTTGTGTAAACAGCCTTTTTGTTGTAAATGTTACTGATTTGTATTTTTACCTACCTGTTTATTTTATAGTCTATCATTTGATCTTTTATTGATGATTATGGCACTTAATTTTCCTGTCTATTTTATTATTTTTATGTAAAGCGCTTAATAAATAAAATGTACTTACTTACTCTGCTATTCTGTTATCTTGAGATCAGAAAGCTCATTTTCACATCATAGCAAGTAAGTTTTTTCCTCATTATCTCAAAGAAATAATCCTTTTCTCAAGATAGTCACTGGTTTCAGAAAGCTTAGGGATACGTAATCAGATGTAGCATATGGAGCTGTACCACTGGAAACTGAGGGGTCAATGTTGTGCAGTATAGTTCACATGCAACCAGTGCAAGGAACACCTTACACGCATTCACCCGATAGGCACAACGGGAGACAACATAGGGGTTCAGTGTCTTGCCCAAGAACACTTTGACATGTAATCAGGGGAAGCCTGGAATCAATCCCCCGACTTTCCATTTGGCAGACGATTGCTCTTCCTCCTGAACTACAACCGCCCCATCTTTCTTTCTGAGAATACGTATTATCATGATCTCCTGCACTGTCGCCATGTTTGACATTGTCTGAAACTGACATTGAATAGAAAGAGTCGTCACAAAGGCAAACTTGATCTATTAAACCTAAAATAATTTTTGTACCAGGTTGTAAACATGTATATTTCTGCTGTGAAGTTGGTCTTTTTAACATGGGAGACTATGGGTATTAATCCGTGGTCCGGGGCAGTTGCCGATCGGGGGGCTGCTGGCTTGCCTCTGACCTTTATGCAGTCACGGTGGCACCTGCATGACCACTCTGCATGTTCACTCTTCCTTGAACGTCTCCACTGTATATTCGGCGTGCTGTCGCAGTCACTATGTTGTCATTTAGTTGTATCTACCAATGGATACTCTCAGCTAGTTTTCTTTGTGTGTGTTCTTATTCTTACTGTATTGGTAGTGATCGAGATGTATTGTTTCTTTTCAGCTCGTCTTTTTTTCTTTTTCCTGCTATTATTATTATTATTATTATTGATTATTTATTCATTAATATTTTTCCACACTGAAAAACGTGGGATATTCTCGGTCGTGTGTCTGTGTTTGTGTAGTGTGTTGTTTGTAGTCCAGTTGGATTGCATTATTTTCTGTATGGTTGTTTTTTTTTCTCCCCCACCCCCACTTCTCTTTCTTCTCTTTTTTTTTCTTTCTGTTGCTTCCGGTCGAGTCCAGCAATAAGGTGCAAATTCAAAATAAAAAAAATAGAATAAAGATTTTTTTAAGAGGGACTTTATACATATAAAGCTCTACTTGACAAAATAAATTTGCTCCACACAAAACAGCAGCCAGACAATCATTCTGCTTGCTACAATGCTGGACAAGACATGTGGGAAAAAAAGTGGATGTTTTACCTAACAACCATGCAAACGTAAAGCATGTATAGGAGTATGCAGGAAGTGACATCTGGCACGGATATAGCTATGTACGTAGGTAAATGAGGCAACAGCAGATTTTGCTGTTTTTGCTGCTGTTCTCTTGCTTCAGTGATTGCAGCTTCTGAAATAACATTTATATTTAAATTCACACATGTGTAACTCTTTCTATCCTGACTCTACTTCACATACAGACAGTATACAACAGAAGCAGGAAGAAATTTCTAATTAAATGCTGAATAATTTGACGTTATATCACTTCTTAATAATCACATTATTTTTAAGTGGAGGCAGAGACTATTAGCCAAAGTAAAGATGAACAGGTTTATAACTCATTCCAATCAGTCAATTTGTCATTATTGAGATTCAATTTCTTATTCAAGGTTTTATATTTTTAGCTCCTGTGTTTGCAATACCTCAAAAATATTTAACTGAAATCAAATGAGTAGGCACATTTAGTCAGGTCACAGTTTTACACATTTTGCTTAGAAACACTAGAAGCACATTGGATCCTATCGTATCCGGCATGAATAATCTTTGACTGCCAATCCCATGGGAAGTGGGAGGAAATTGAAATATTTACAGCGCAACTCATCTATCAGAGCACCACATTTCCACAAAACTATCATATTATCATTCATCCATTTTCTATAAGCGCTTGGGGGGCTGAAGGCTAGGGGGGATGGGGGGTATACCTTGGAAAGGTAATCAGTCCATTGTAGAGACAATCAGAGACCCTTGCAGACTCACACCTAGGGTCAATTTAGAATCACACATTAACCTATCCCACATGTTTTTGGACTGTGGGAGGAAACTAGAGTAGGGACCAAAACACGTAAGGGGACAACATGCAAACTCCACACAGAGAGGCCCCAGCCAGTTCGTTCCATGAACCTTATTGCTGTGAGGCAACAATGCTAACTTCCACACCACTGTGTAGCCCAAATTTATTATTAAAGTGGTTCACTTACTTGCTATTTGGTTAGGTTTAGGAAAAGATTGTGGTCCAGTCTAGTTCAGGAAGTGTAAATACCTGTAAAAACTAATGCAAAAAAAATATTTCTGTGTTGTTTTTTCCTGGAAAAAAATTGTTGTAATTAGGGATGCACGATATATCGGCTTCAATATCGGTATCGGCAGATGTTGGTCATTTTTTAATATATCGGTATCGGTCCGATAAGTAAAACTTCTGGCCGTTTGTCTGGAGGGGGGGTGTGGCCATGCAGTATTGTTTTGGACATGTGACAGTGATAGTAGGCAGCATTGTAGGCTGTTTAACTAAAGCGGAGAAAGTCAGCGGTGTGGTCCTTTTTCATGGTATCGAAAGAAGATACTCGAAAATGTCATCTGAAAAACCACCAACCGGAGGTTCACAAACTTTGGCGGGAAGCTAACGCTGCTAACGTTAACTTTAATTTTGGACATAATTTGATCATCTTAACTTCAGTTTTTTTAAAAACAATATCGGTTATCGGCCTTTGCAAAAATATCAATATCGGATATTGGTATCGGCCATAATTTCATTTCGGTGCATCCCTAGTTGTAATGCCTGCATATATTTTAGAAGTAGCCGCAAACATGAATATTCTTTTGTGCAGATGGCACTGCACTGGACTGTACCCATGTCTGGTTGTGTTTGCTCATTGTATTGTGAAGTTTTATGGAGCATTGATGAGATGTATGCTTCTCCTGGACCACAGTTGTCAGCCTAACACAACATTTTTCTGTTATTTTTCAAGTTGTCTATGCTGCATGTCCAAAATACTCCCAATTTGTACCCCCAGACTTGATTTTGGATTGGGTGTAGGAAATTTCGTATAAGGGGAACTGTGGGGTGTTAGCCCTCAATTATGCTAAAAGCAGGGTCAAGGTTAGCATGTTGTTACTGAATCTGGCTTCTCCCTTGGAAACTGTTACATGTATATTATTCTACACTTAAAATGACACTTTAGAGATTGATGTTGACTAAATAAATAAAACTGGAGATGCATTATCGTTTCTGAAGCTCTAAAAGTGTGTTAGAAAGCTTTGAAAGTGTCTTGTGGTGAAATATGTGGAAAAATCCAAGCTAAATGTTTTGTCCTGTTTTTAGTCAAACTGATGTTCTGCTGGAAAATGTTCTCATTCGTGGCAATAAATCATGTAAGCATATTCTCAGAATGTTCAACTATTCCAGGTGTCGAAGTGCACCATCTAAAATTAGAACATGTAGAATATGTTAGCGTAATGCCACAAAGCCAAATATCATATAAGTGTACTCTTGTTGTCTACAGTTTACATTTCTAAGACATTTAAGAGAAACTTGGTTTTAGTGTCGCTATTTATGTTGTTTGAAGTTTGGAATTCTGACGCAAAGACCCCGAATAGGATTTAAAGACCCTGTCACCTCTGCCAGACCGCCTCCACAGGCTAGTATATTTCAATCAATTATTTGAACTAAAAACAGCATTTACTCACCCAAATTGCTTAAATCAAATTCACAAGAGGCTGGCAAAACATGTGAACGATACAACTATAATATCTAGCTACCATAACAGTGTCATACCATGAAATATACGTGCTAGCCAATGCAAACATTAAAGTAGCAGTGAGAGTGCAGCCTGAGACTGCGCTCTTTCCCTTGTCTTACATGGTAGTGGTGCAGAGCTCTGGGCTTAGGTCCCTCTTGCGATGTGTGCCATGCTTTGTTGCCTAGAAACCCCTCACCAAGCTCAGAGTAGGTCAGAGGCTGCTAAGCGGTTCTTTTTTTTTTAAATTTCTCCAGCAGTCATCACTTTGTCAGCCTGTGACTCTAGGCCAGTTCACACAGAGCAGCTGGGTCTCGCTGCTACATCAAGTTCATCTCTGGTACCAGCCTCAGCAAGAAGCCACACTGACAGCGCATTTAGCAAACACACATCAAGACTGGCTTTGATGCTGGAAAGAAAAGAGAAGATGAATTTCACAGTTTTTTTTTATATCCATGGCAACAAAAGTTCTTGATCATGCATGAATATTTATCTCTCAGACAGATACACACATCCGGAAATCTACAGCCTCATGACTGACAACCAAATCACACCTCAAAGTGCTGCAATCTGCCCAATCCCTCAATAATTGGACTTGTCAAAGAAATTTAAACCTACATCTGACCGGAGCTATTTTTCCATTGACATAATAACCACTAAACACCCTGATGAATATGTTTCACACCAGATAAACTCAAATCCTATGTCTGTATATCATCAAGCTGTCAGGGTGTACCTCTCCTCCCCCCTCAGTGTTTTTCCTAAAAATGGCCAGAACAGTCCATGCTTCAGGGTCGAGTCTCAAAGCCTACCAAGGCCTCAATGACCCCCTCTGTTATCACTTCACCGCTACTCCTCACACCTGCACTCAAGAATAATATTTACCCTGTCTGTCATCATCACACGGTGCATGTGTGTGTTTGTTTCGTGTCAGACTGTAATGACGACTTCCACTCTCCCCTTTTCTCTAGCGTCTTATTAGAGAGGGAAAACCGATCTTTCTCGGGAAAGTGGGAGCAGAGCCGGTTGCGAGCACAGAACTAAACCCTCCCAGGCCATTCATAATATTTCAGTAAGGCTCTGCATAAATGCGCCAACATGCATGTGTTGGGGTGTGTACTTGCTCTGTTCTCTTTTGTGAACTTTGTGTGGAGGTCAGACAATGGGTGTGTATTTAGAGGTGAGGATGGTCAGATATTGGTTGACTTTGGGTGACGTGTTGGTTCGTGCATCTCTCAGTGAGCTATGACAAGTATCTTCGCAACTCCTGGAGCAAGATGTGATGGCTTGTGTTTAAGAAAAATAAGATTTAAGTCATATTCCCCTGAGAACTTAAACACAAGCAGGGAGAAGCCGGCAGAGAGGGATTCTAAGGGACTGAGAGAATCGGGAGCGGCCGGTGTTTTCCTTGCTTGATTTTCAAAGTTTTCGGAGGCTGGGGAATAATTTGTAATGAGAAAGACAACAAATGGATGATGATTCTTTTCAGATTTTACCCATGAGATGATCAGCACTGCAGGCTCTTGAATACAGATGCGTTTCTATGCATTTGATCTTTCAGTTCTCTGAAATAAAATGCGTTTGTGCTCTCACAATGCTTTAGAAGCTTTGAGATTTCAGTAATAACATAAGAACTGGCACGGTATGGCAGCTTTACAAGTAACAACAAAGCAGCATTGGCTAGCCAGGCTGAGTAACTGTGCATCACACTGATCCCTGAAAAACTTTATTTAGAATTACTGCAGGTGAACTGAAAGATTTGCTGAATCACTTGTTGTTTCAACTCAAAAAGAGATCCAGTTTCCAGTTAGCTTAACATTGGAAGCACGGCAAAACAGCTCGCCTGGCTTTTTCAGAATGTAAGACCTTGCTTAGCAGTCCTTTTTAATTTTTAAACTTTTTGCACATGTTAAAAAAATCATATGTAATGTGTCATTTGTTTTCTTAACACAGTCAGACTCATTATTACCTCTGCCATACAGAAAAAATGGGCATACTCATATGCCATGTCGCTTAGATGTCAATTATACTTGTAAATTATATCATCTTACAGTTCATATTGATAGCATTCAATTATAAACCTCATGAAGTTCAGAAGAAATTTTTCATTACAAAGATTTTTTTCAACACTTAATCATTATTCTTTAAGGACAGAACTAATTATTTTTAGTTTGAATTGGAATCGTGTTGCAAAATCTCTGCATTCTGCAGTCTGCATTCTTAAGAGTAATTTTTTTTTCCAACCACTTTTTTCTGCAGGGGTTGGTTTCTCTATCTCTTCTTAAAATACCTGAAAGCTGACATACTTAACCAGTTAATGATAGGTTCAGATTGTTATCACGTTGAAATATTCATCTTCTTTAAAGTCTGAGAGCTATCTTCTCAGCCAGCCTTTTGGTAGCCACATATACTCTCATATTAATGCTTTACTATCAAAATATGGTTGTGGTGGTTCTGGTTAGGTTCACATCAAACTAAACTGCAAAATTGTTTGAAATCTAAGATTAAATAATCATTAATGTACACTATATGTTAGCTTTTCTTTTGCCTGGACTTTTTTTTCTCTAGCTCTTCTGTTTTTTTATGTATTTAATCAGATAATGTAACATATTAATGCAATTGTAGTTACAGAGTAAGTTCATGCTTGACATGAAAAATACCAAAATGAAACAGCTTTTTGATCAACACTGAAAAAAACATAACTGAAAAATAATGAACAAACTTTTTTTTTATAACAAGACAAAT
This sequence comes from Leptatherina wallacei, assembly GCA_028567055.1. NCBI lineage: Eukaryota > Metazoa > Chordata > Actinopteri > Atheriniformes > Atherinidae > Leptatherina > Leptatherina wallacei. Next base: position 9,155,784 of record JAOXYM010000018.1, read on the forward strand.
ATAGTTATTTTTATTCAGGTCACAAGACATCTGTGTTCTGAGGTTTGATAATTTATTTCTTTGAAAACAAATATTGGAGATGACTTTCCTTAAGCAATATTTTCCCTTTTTATATCTCTTTTTTTCCCCATTCATGAAAGTTGAGTTTTGCAAAGTTGTGACCAAATTCATCGTACTTCTCGACAGAGAATTACTAAGTTTCTTTTAGTGTGCTCTAGAAAAGTTTAATGATGAAGTTTTACATGCTGAAGAGCAAGCAGGGATTCTTTTCTGACGTTTTCCACTGAGGCTGACATTATGCAGTGTCTTTCACTGACTGAGCTGTCACAGAAACTCAGATTTCCACTGATAACCCCTGCTCCAGTTCTGCAGTACTTTGCTTGTATGCTCCATCAAGCTAGAATTTAAGTAATGCAGCATTTATCATGTCAGTTAACTAGAATTACCCTTCCTGATTGCAGTGGGAAATGTTCATCAGAAATTTAGTATTTTCGACTGATTGCGACTTTATATGTTGCAATCAGAAGTTCTTAGTTCTTCTGCATGTACTTTTCTATCAGTAACAGTAAGGTGCTGATATGGAAATACAGTACAAACAGTATGTAACTCCATATCCAGTACTGAGAAAGTTGTAGTATTTCCAGGTCATTTAAAGGTACCTCGACATCTTCAGAAGCTCTGTCATCATTTGTTTGTTGACTTTTGTTGACTTTTTTGTTTGTTTTGTTGAATTGACTTTCCACTTGTGGGTGTAGTTACACTGCGCTGGGATGTACTATCATCTGTGGTATATTGCAGCTCTCATCATTATATCTGTTCATGATACTAGATTATCTACCAGAGATGCAGCTTTTATTTCCAGACATCATAACAGCCAGAAAACATGTAATATCCACATATAAAAGCACATTTAAAATTAAAAAGAAGTTATGTAAGAGATATTTTAAGATAAAATAATATTGCATGTCTCAGATCTTAAACTTTTAAATTCAATATCAGTGCCTTTTGAAGCATATTTTTTCCTTGTCTTTGATCAGTGACATCCTGCTTCAAATGGTTATTGCATTATAAACCACGCTCTTCCTTCATGTTGCAATCTTCTGCTTGAAGGAAGTGACTCATGAGGATTACAAGAAATTGGTATTTTTTTCATTGGCATTTGCAGAACTTTGCTGACATTGTCACTTTTGAACCACACGTGTTAGAGAAGTGCCATCAAGGCACACGCTTCATAGTTCACTACTGAAGCATAATAAATTAGAAAGCCATTAATATTGCATGGTTATGGTCCCTGACAAACACAGATTTGGCACACTTCCTTCTGGATATTGCTTTCCACTATGCTAGTCTTGCCATACACGATCAGCTCAATTTCATGAATGTACAGTGTGGGCAAACAACTGGTGAGCCAAGTCTTATGTAAATCTTGCAATATGATGAAATGCATTAATGTCTCCAGAAATAAAGAGAAACATGTACTCTGTCGTAATAATGTACTTTGCATGCTGCAGTATCTCTGCAGTTTTATCTGTCTTTATTCACTCATGCAGTTTACCGAGTAGAGGCAAGAGCAAACCAACTGTTTGAGCACATTATGTGCAGACCTCTGGCTGCACACACATACATACACTCACAAACTGAGTTATCATATTAGAAGTTTTAAAATAGCTTGAGACTTGAAAATGATCTGCATATTTTATTTGTTTTTTTCTGCTACCTTGCTTTAAGAAACAGTTAAAGTTGCCATCTGACAGATTTGTGATAGATAGACTATGTGTTACATAAATATGGCACAAACTGAGCTGGGGCTGCAATTTGCCATCTTGGCTAAGTTTAGTTAGGCCTATAGCAGACACAGCAAAGACATTATCATTATGGTACTTCCTCTTTCACACCAACTTATAGGATCTATCTTTTCTTGTGAATTGCTCTCTGGTTCAAACACGTAATGAAGTGTCAGCAGCTAGTGGAAAGCGGGGCTATATCAGCACATTCATAGATCCTCATTCTCTGAATGAGGGTAAAAAAAAAGGTGCAGAGTCATAACTAGTGGCGGCTTGTTAATAAAAGATGCTGGGCCCGCCCCCACCAAGACAGCTACCTTCTTTAAACATAAATCAAGTAAATAAAGCAAAATTATAAGGAACATTAAAATTGATTACTCATGCAGTGTGCTTCATTGTGTATGGTAGGTAGTCTGTCAGTATTCATTGATTATTGTTTGTATTTGTTTATTAACTTCCCCTATGAATATATAAATTTCATGGGTGGAGGGACACCGACCAAATACAGTATGTGTGAATGTGAGACCTTCGACTTTTGGCAAACAGGTGACCTCAGGCTGCTCTCTCATTGGTTTTATCAAGTCCTTCCCAGCAGAGTGGTCAAATGACTATTAGATGGCACCGCTTCTCAGTATGCAACTCGATGCTGCACTGCTTGCCTATCAGCATTGTTTCAGGTTCTGTATTTATCTAGTAGGAATTATTTCCCCACCTGTCAATCAAAATTACACCCCTGGTGTCCAAATGGGCAAACACTTATGTCACAGCACTAAATGCATGATGAACAAACCAATGTGAGAAAACAAATGTGAGGAGGAAAAGCCAGCTTCGAAGAAGGGAAAGAAAATTTGGTCATTTCTTTTAGAAAAAGCCTTTCACACAGAGTTCACCTGGAGAAATAAGGAGGATAAATGAGCTTGGCCCAGACCAACTCGATTTAAAAAATCCATCAACAGGCAAGTGACTGAGGATGGAGTTAGACCTGAGGCTTCATAATCAGAATGAGAATCAGAATAATCTTTATTGTCATTGTGCATGGCACAACAAAACTTGAGCGCTCTGCATATAAACAGTGAAAAAAAATGAGAAAAAGGAAAATGAAATACACAAAAGCAACAAATAGAAAAATAAGTCATAATGGTAAAAATGATAACGTTAGATTATAGTTAGATTCATAAAAGTTTAACAAATGAATGAAAACTTTAATATATTTTTTTATTGATTATACTGATACACACATCACATGCAACAACATAGAGGTCACATTTTGAAAATGTGACCTCTGATGTAAATTACAATTGATTTATGAAGCAAGGGATATTTTGTGTTATTTCTGGCATTTAAAAAAAGAGAAACACTGAATTAATATTGATTTCTAGTGAGAAGTACACAAGTGTAAAATGAAAAACAAATAGACCGCAGCATAGAATTTACCAATGAAATGGTTTCCCTATTTGCTGATTATAACAGTTTGCAGAAATTCTCTGCTCGGTGCAATAGATAAACTTTAATTAAATGCATCTTCTTTCAGTATCCTGATTATTTCATGCGTTATCACTAAGAACAAAAAATGTCATGCCCAGCTGCAGCAGTGGAGGCTTCCACAGCAACCAAACTGCTCTGCATCAGTTAATGTGTATTTGCTGCCATCTCGTGGACTCGAGGTGAGAGTTTAATGTGGTGTAATGTTGTTTCTGTGCAATAGGTGTCACTGTGAAGTCATTTTTCACATATCCATGTGTTTTGTCTGTTCTCCTTTCAACGGCCTTTTTGGATTAGTGTGGGAACTCTGCTCCTCTGTTAAGTGACCGCTAGATGTCAGTAAACGAGTCAGTCGGAAAAGCAAAAACAGGTAAGCATTTTCCTCCCTTTTTGTCTAAAATTAAGTCCAGTTTTGGACTGAATCCCCTCCCCCTCTCTCTCTCTAAGGAGATTTTAAGATACATTTAATCTGTGTAGTTATACAATCACTGAGATTTGTTTAGCAGTATTTACATCTCCATGGAAGCTTTAGCCTCAGGCTTCTAGAAAAAATAAAAGACATCTGCAGAGAGAGTCAGACACAGTTAAGCTGCTCAGAGGCCTGTAACTATAGATGTTTGTACATTTTTTTTATATTTGGAAGGAACTTTAAAGGTTTTAAAAACTTGAAGAAAATGCTAATCATTCACAAGGCTTCCAGTTACAGTGACAGAATATGTTTCATGATTGAACACGTGTGACTTTATGCCCACCATATTAAACAAAAACCATGAAATGTTGACATGTTGTCGCTGTGTTTTCTCTGTTACTATGGATTATTTATGGGTTTGTGTGTGTTATCCAGTGTTCAATAAGAACATGAAGCATTTTTCTTCTGCTTTCAGGGGCCGGCAGTGGGGGCAGGATTACACCTCTCTCTCTAATCAGCCCTGCACTCCTTCCCCACCCTCCTCATCCATCTCTTCCATCCCTCTCCCCTCTCAGCTCTCTCCTCCAGAAAGGGTTTTTTTTCTTTGCACTGTGCCGGCCTGGAAAGGAGTGAAGGAGCGGAAAGAGGAGCAAGAAGAGAGGATTTGCTGATCCGAGGAGAGACGGACAGGGGAGAGGGACCATGGCTGCTCTCTCTGCCTTGCTGAAGACCTGGGTTATACTGCAGACCTTGTGCCTGGCTCTGGCCCAAGTGGTGAGTGGACAGAGGAGGCTGAGACTTGCTCGGCTCGGGCTTACCTCACTTATACAGGGGGTTCAGGGGATAAGGGCCTCCGGACAGGGCCAGCAGGCTCTGGATATCTTCAAGAGATGTTACAGGTAGTGTGCAGTCGTGTGTGCAGGTTGAAAGGATGAAAATATTGGAGTCTGCCTGCACTGATCTATGAGTAGAGCGCATCTGGCTTTATAGCTTGAATGTGACAGAAAATGAGTTTGACAGGATTTTTTCTTCTGTGGGGACTAAGAAAACTGGACTATCTTGTTTGGATTATCAGCCTTATCATGTATGGACTCTTCCCAGGAGCTTTTATTGATGCCATGAATTTTGACTTTACCCTTTGAGGCCAAGACAAAGTTGATTTTTTCAAAGAATTAAGAAAAAGAATTTACCTTTTTTCCCCCTCATTTTTTCCTGAGGGAACTAAGCAAGCATGAAAAGATAAAAATTGCTGTTGATTCACACACAAATGCAAACTTTGCCCACCGTGTGTGAAAGCCCCCTCCCCTCTTATTGAAGCCAGCACCTGCACAGTTTTTTACTGAGCATGGATTTTCTTTGTTTTGTTTTGCTTTTATATTTGTGTCAGTTAAACAGTTGATTAAGCCAACGTGGAACTGAAACTTTTATCATGTGACACGCTGCCTGGTGCACCAAGACAACATTCAACTCAGGCAATGGATGGGAGGGGGAGGTGGGGGTAAACAGTGCCAGCCTCATGACCCCTCCCTCTCACATTCCTCCTCAATTCCTGGGCTTTTACCTCTCATTTCTGCCAATTGCATTCTGTCTTGTATCTTTGCTTACCGTTTTGTTATCATGATGCTTTTATGCTCTGTGATGGTTTTCGGTGTTTAATCTCCCTTTGATTCATCAATATAATGTAGTTTAAGTAATCAACATTATTAGTCATTTATTTATTTGCTGCAGAGTCATTGGTTTGGAGTAATCTGGAGTATAAACCCATATGTATGATTTTATATGACAATTTAGGTAAGGCTTTGTGAATACAAGTTTAATATATCCCAGCTTGATGCATTTGTGTAGGATATTTACGAAGCACATGAAGAGAGAAAATATAAATCAACGTTTAAGAAAATAAAAAAAAAGATCAAAATCAAAACATCTGCTATAATTGTCAAGAATAAAAAGTTCCTCTCTAGAAATGGAAATAATTTATGTTGCTCTATAGAATTTTTATATTTACACATTACCATTACTGCTTCATAATAATAATTTTCTCTGTTTGTGTTTCAGAGGGGTCCACCTGGATCTCAGGGCCAGCCGGGCCCACCAGGCCCCTCTGGCACTCCTGGGTCAGATGGCATTGATGTGAGTATCCACACTGGTTTGCTGGACAGGTTTTCCCACAAAGGTTCTCATTGTGCTGCAGAAATAGCAGACCCAGCTCTGTTTTGTAGGACTGGAGTCTTACCAGCAGAGAGCGCTGAAAATGAAAACACACATGCACAAAAAGAGCTCTGTTCCTGGCTGAGAGAAGGGTCTTTGAGAGGGGACCTGAGTTTGTGTCACAGTAATGTGATACGTGGAAGCTATGCTAAGAGTTAACAGCAGGCAGGTTGTATTAAAATGTTGGAGGTGAGGTGGAGGCTGCTGTACTGAACACATCTAATGACTAAAGAAGAGATGACAGCCTTAGAGTGACAATGTAGAGTTTTCTTTCTTTTCTTTCAACTTTTTAATTGAATCTGAGTTAAATATACTTTTAACATTCATAAATCACTTGTAAGTACTTTCACGGTGAACAGCACATGGATAAAGAACATACATGTCATGGATTTTGTACTACCATCTTCAAAATGTACGACTACTTTCTCAGAATTTATTATGTCTCCCATTCTCATGCATGAATAATTCAGACTGGCACATTTGTTGTGTTTCTTTGCAGGGAGATAAAGGACCTCCAGGGCCCCCTGGGCCACCAGTAAGTTTACACTGCTTTGATTTTTTCCTCTGCCAAGTATTCAGCGGTGCCGGTTTGTCTGTCTATCTGTCTGTCTGTTAGCAATATAAGTCAAAAAGTTTTAGATGTAATTTGAAGACATTTTCAGGAAATATCAGGAATGGAATAAGGAACAAGTGTTTTGATTACGGGGATGATCCAGATCAATGCCTGGATCCAGGACATTTTTTTAAAGGATTCTTTATGGGGTGATTGGGATAATTTTGCTTTATTAGAATTTTTAACTCAAAAATAATGCCCACTCATCATTGGCAAAAAAAAGATTACAATAGCTTGAAGGAGATCTGCGCTCTCTGAGTGCTTCTAGTTAAATTTGATTTTGCACCAATTTTATTTGTAGTTTACCTGAATTTGGAGTACACAAAGCATTTTCCCCTGATCTTGTTGGAAAACATGAGGTTGAGGAAAGGACTCTGCACAATAATCTACCTTTACACTGCAGTGGGATGCAGGGTTTGCAGTGCAGTTGGTTCAGAAATATCTCACAAAAAGAACCTTCTCGTCAACTTCTTTCATGCAGGCTTTATTATATATCATGTCAGAATAAGTCAGAAAAGTCAAATAAAAGCCACACAAGTAAAAGATGTTGTCACACTCCAGTCCTCATACTTCCATGATAAGTAGTGATGTAGTGTAGTTTGACTAAATGAAAATAATCAAATCTCACCCTTGAATGTTGCAGCTATGAATAATTATGTTCTTAAATTATCTCGTTTGCATTTATCATTTAGCATCAGACTCCTGGTGTTCCGTCATGACTGTACTATGTGTTTTACTGTAGGGGCAAAAGGGAGAGCCAGGAGAGCCGGGTCCTGATGGAATACCGGGGGAGAATGGCATCGATGTGAGTATGCTGTTTGTGGGAAAGATAATGAGAAAAATAGGATATGTGTCAGAAACTATACAAAGCAAATAAGGCTTTCCAGGAAACTTCACTTGAAAACGTGATATGCAGCACAACTTGAACAAGCAAATACTTTTGGTAAATACTTCTTTAGTCCTCAAATTAATGATGATAAAATAACTGGTTAAAAAAATGATAAAACAACAGATTTTTCAAGTTATCATGAGTGTGGTGATGAATTTACTCCAGTGTTGTTCGTGTAACTTGCCACCACATGCATGACGATGCCCATTCAGTGTCATCTGCTGCAACGGTTCAAAATACATTTATGTACAGAAAGTGTTAGACTCTAAGAATGTGCAAGATAACTTCATTTTTTTCAGGTTTTGTTTCCATCCTCAGACCTTTGACTTCTTAATTGGTTTATTGTCATCATTCATTTAAAAGTTAATGCTTAATCTCAATTAACAGTCAGTATGGTGACACCCACCACGATGTGAACACAATTTATGTCTAAACCTTGTTCATTACACTAATTACATCTCTAGTAATTGCAGGTAGCATGGAGATGAGGATAAAGACACAGTTGAATCTAAAAGGATTTCAAGCTTTAGTTTCAGATTTACCTGATAATAGGGCAGCTCTGTACCTCTGTCTGTACACCCCAGGAATTTAAAATGATCACATGCTAACAGAAACACACACAAACACACATTCCTCAGAGATTTAGCCAGTAATCCGTCCTGGAATCCCACTTTCAGGTTTGTTTCCCAATTACTCACTGAACAACGTCGGCTTCGATCAAATGTGTGGTTAACCTCACTGTAAAGTCACCTGTAGCCTCTGGAAAGCACACTGGTAGCTGATGCTTTCCTTTTTTTGACTCTATTTCCATTTGCACACCTTGACCTAAATATCCTATGTGCCTGCTTTCCTCCCTTTCTGTCTGTCTCCAGGGTTTGATCGGAGCAAAAGGGGATCGTGGCCCAATCGGTAGCCCTGGCCCAAAGGCAAGTGTTAAAACTGTCATATGAATAGATTATTAGTTCAAATGTACCATTACACAGTGACTGCGTGGAAAAACTGGAGAGGAAAAACCTGCGGCACAAGAAGAAAATCACAGCTGACTTACATTTTCCTTTATCTGGTCATGGCTATGATTAACAATGAGGAGAATGTATGTCAGCTGAGTTGTGACAGAATGAGACTCACCTTATTTTCTAGTTACGTTTAGTTATAATATTGTATTGATTTATGTGTGAATGATTTGATGTTTAACGCTGTGGCTACGCCTGCAGGGTCAACCTGGTCCAAGCGGCGAGCCTGGACCTCCAGTAAGTAAATCTTTTTCTCTGTTGATATTGAACTAAAACTAATGCACTTCCAATGCAAATGTCCTGCAACAAACACATCCTTCATGAATTTTATTCTGCTGTTAGTCTGCACAACATCCAAAAGAAGATCAAGTATATTAAGTCAGGTGTATAAAAAGAAATAAACATACAAGGTAATGTTTTTTTTTTTTTTACATTTGCAAAGAGGAATGCAAACAAAGTCAAGAGCCCTGTCGTCCAGTCGTGTTAGACTAAAGTTAACTAAATTGTCATTTTGGAGAATGATGGTTGTGGTGCTGCAGAAATGGATCACTTAAAATAAGTAGGTTTTAATCTTATTAAGCTGGACCTCACATGGAATAAATAGGCTCAACAAAAATACTGATTCTGTGACAAAACTGACTCTGACTAATCAAATATATTGTTTAATGAAGAAGGACTAAAAAGTTTGTATACATTCAGACTTTCTTTCCAATGTTTAATGTATGTAACGCTTGTATAGGGACCATATCACTTTATGCTGTATGGTTATGTAATAGCTATATTTTCCTATTTGTATCTCATCCTGGAACAATTACTTTTCATTCAGAATAATTTAATGAGTTAGGGAGCTTTATTCATAAAAAAATAGATCCTTGTTACAAATCTGGGGGGCTTTAAGATGACTAATGCGTCTGGATAGAAACTTTTTTCTGCTATTTTTCTAGCATTGATGTTTTTGTCACTTGGAGGGTTAAAAAAGTTGCTTTATCTTAATTATCTAATTGATGGAACACATACCCATCGCTAACCTAATGAGATGTGACACAGAGCTCCAACCATGTTTTTTTCTGCAAGAGATCATAAATCAAAATCTTCTAAGAGCCCTGAGTTACTTTGGATTGCAGTTTACAAGCTTATCCAGTGCTCTGTTAAACTACTTTCACTCATCTACTCCTGCTCTAAAATTTGCTAGACATTGACCAGAGGTTATATGTGTAAGAATCTAGACTTTCTCATGAGAGGAAGCAGACTTTGTTCTGGAGGTCATCCTGACTGCACCCTAATAAAGTCTGGCTGGTTTCTGAATAAATTCTTGTATAAGTACTGTTGATAATTCCCAGAAGTCATGATGCTAACTGCCTTGGCAGATGAGGTTTGCTGCTTTTTCCTCCTTCATGTTTGCATGTACATAATTTTATACACTTTTATCTATATTGGAGATACATCCAAATACATTTATATTAACAGAAAATCAATCATTGTAGCTGTGCTGCAAACTGCAAACTGTGCATTTCAGCAGCATGCTTTCTGCATCATTTGCTCCTCTTGTGTGCTCTCCCAGTTCCACACTGGAGTCTTTCTAGTAGATGAGAACAGGCCTCACACTAAATATTTGAAAGGTCAAATGTGGACAATCTTTATTAAAAACACTTCAGCCTGAGAACCAGACAAATCTGAGGGATTGGTTTCATTTCAGAATGTATCTGTATTCCCTTTAGCTTAAAGGGATTTTCATTCAGCCTTGCAAAGGCCATATAATCAGAGATGTTTATCAAATATGGGACAATGGCATCTGAGAGCATACAATTTTACACAGTAGCACCTCTGAGGGGTTGCCAATTAGTGTTATGTCACATGTTTTTTGTTGCATCAGAGCCCATTGATAATGCCTCTTGTAAGTTAAAAATGACCTGACAGGTTTTGGACTAATTTAACTTGTTTTGGCTAGGATGTTTCCATTATGTCAATCTGTGAAGCTGCTAGTTTTAGCTGCCAGATGAATGTACAATATATCCATCTAAAAGGAGGATGTGTCACAGACACAAGACAAGACGTACTTCCAGTTCTGGAGTAAAAATGCTCTCTGCATGTGTATGTATGGCTCATGAAGCAAAAAAAAACACATGAGGATATTGTGATACTTGTAAAATGATTTATGACTGATTGAATTAGGCAGTGTTTGAAGCCTAGATGGTTTACTAACAAGCATAATGTAACCCAGCTGGTCTCACATGGCAACCTCTCGGGTCTCCTTTTTGCCATGCCTGAATGCCTGACCAGCTGTACCCTCTTTTGGTTCACTTCAGCCAGATGTGGCATATGCTTCCTACAGCTGACATGAGTGTTATTCAAATATAGAGGAGCCACATATCAACACTAAAAGCAGACACTTTGCACAGACTATGCATGTTGTGCAACACAGTCTGACACCACTAGGTGGTGCTCAGTGTCAGTTTACCTCACATCCTAAAATCTAACTCCAGTCATACGGTGTCATGCTTAAAATGCAACACTATTTGTTTTTGTTTAGCATTAGAATTCCTGTCTAGGGTTTGTGCTGAGCTGCCAGTCGGCTCACTGACAACAGATCCTGCCCTATAGGCAGCTTCTCCTCCATCAAGCCTCACTTCCTTAATTACTTATTTTCCCTTTTACTCCAAGAAATAGGCACATATGACGTCATTGTGTTTCTGAACAGTGTGTAATCTACACTAACACAACACATGCATAACCAAATCACTGCATATGTTGTTAGCTGACTTTCACAAATGTTAATTGATACTTTAGCAGATTCCCTGCTTGTTGACTGTCATTTAAGCCTTTGTCCTTTCTATCCACACAGGGACTCGGCCTTCTAGGACTGGCTGTAAGTAGCATGTCTGGTATCAGACAGTGTGGCCTTTGAAAGCTGGAACTAATTTGTGACAGATGAAGTATTTACACATGATTTTCTCTTTTATGTGCATTTATATCATGCTCTATATAGGGGGCTCCTGGGCCAATCGGTCTCCCAGGTAAAATCGGACCAACCGGACCAAAGGTTAGACTTTCATTGATTTCAGTGCCTTTATGACTTACAAACACGACCAGCCAGAGCCCTTACATTAAGTAAGCCTCTTATTGACAGCTGTTTTCCTTCATTTAGGGTCTAATGGGATCACCTGGACCTCCAGGGCTCCCCGGACCTCCTGGCAAGCCAGTAAGTGTACATTCAGGATTAACTGAAATGAAAAATCTGATCCTGACATGTAACATTAGAAATGTGATGTTGGAGCTAAAATTGTTTGGAAAAGACTTGAAATAAACAGAATGGATAACGGAATGGCTGTGAAGTTACGGCTGAACATATAGTGGATGGTTAAAATGACACACAATAAAAGGGTCTGTAGTTTTCTTGAAAAGCATCCATTTATGTATGCATTTATATTTTAGTTGTAGAACATTTTAGGGTTGAATTAACTCTCTCTGGTGGAGAAACTATGCAACTGCACTTCCTAATCCCAATAAATGGTGGAGTGTTGCTTGGATAAACTCTAACCTTAATCATTTCAAATGACAACAGTCTTTGTGGTAAGACATGTGGGATCAGTAAGTGAGCTAACACGGACATACTGGGTTTAATCAAGCATACAGTTCTCATCCATCTGACTGAAGCTGCCTTACACTGCTGAATGGGGATGTGAGAGAAAGGCAGTGAGAAAGGACTAAAGCCATCTTGAATGTCAGTTGGATTCAGAAAAAGCAACAGTTAAAGTGTGTGTGTTTGTTTAATGATTCAAAATATCTACCGCAGCTAGAGCTTGCTGCTTGTACAGGTCCCAACAGACAGTAAGTGATAAGGTACCAAAAACAGTTCAGAGAGTTATGCTTTTAAAGTGAATGTACTCCCCGGTGTGGATCTCTGAGTGACTCCAGGAAGACAGGAAGTGGGAGGGGGGTGAGTGATGCTCCAAGCCCAGAGGAGTATATTTGTTTAGCTTTAGCACTGTCCAAGGACAAATAAACCCCCATTAGATCAGTGGGTTGTCTCATCTGACTGTAGCGGGAATTCATCAGCTCTTAGAGATGCTTTGCTTCCTAACTTAATCTATAAGCAAAGAGATGAAGATATAGGGGAGAAATAGATAGAAAGAAGAGGAGAGTGCTGACTCAGTTAAAATGGAAGAGTTGGGACCAGGTGACTTTCCACATCATGCATCTACCTTTCTGTCTAGGGTCCTCCAGGAAAGTTTATTGGTGCAGAAGAGGGCAGTGCAGATATCCAGGTAAGATCTCACTGCATCTAGTTTCTTATAAATGATTATTTTAGTTTCTATAACCCCTGCTTTTTCTGTCTCTACAACAGTGTCCCCTCACCTGCCCAGCAGGACCCAAAGGCCCCCAGGGACTGCAGGGTGTCAAGGTGAGGAGTGTGTCTGATCACCTTCTGTAAAATTGCAAAATTGCTATGACACCATCTTGACTGAATCTTGCTCTTTAGGGACACAAAGGACGTGCTGGTGTTCTTGGAGACCCTGGCAGCATAGGAAAATTGGTGAGCAGCAAAATGCAAGCATGCTCTTAAACACCTGTACATGTTTATGACGTACAGTGGTGCACATGCATTCACCGCTAACGACCAGAGGAGGTGAGGATTAGCTCTAATGAAGCCCACTGTGGCACATGACTGCACTAATCTGGCTGTGATTAGTCAGGCTGGGCCCTAGCCCTGCAGTCTGCATACAACCAGGCAGATGAAAGAGACGCTGAGGAGCCAGGTACATGAAGGGGAGGATGAGAGAGTCAGGGTTCGTGCAGCCCTCTCACCTCAGTGTATTAAGCAGAGCTAATGAGCACACAGTAGGCTCCAAGGGAGCAGATAGCCAAGCCCAAAGAGTTAGCCTCTGATCTTCTCACAGAATGAGCCCTCTGGCAGTGTTCAGATGCTGAAAACACCCCGCTCTCCAAGTAACCACTCCTCTCAAACCAAATGTTTTTTTTTATAGCATCTGCCTTTACTCAAGGTTGCTCTGTCTTTTCTTTAAGATGGCCAGCAGAACAATTGACATTCACACTGACTATAGTCTGTTTTAGGAAATATCATTTTCTACATGCCATATCAAAACCTCTTTAATTGTCATAAGATATTGGTTAAAGGTTAAATGTCTAACAAACAATTTTGGTTAATTAATTAATCAATTGTCTTTTTTAGTTCATGTTTCTGCATGCATTAAAATGTGAGCCAACTTGTGGTTTATCAAAACACATTTAACATTCATTCATTCATTTATTTTCTACACAGCTTAGTTCAATTCAAGGTCTCTGGGGAAGCTGGAGCCTATCCCAGCAATTTAACATATTGGAACATAAATAGTACAGTTTTTTTTCTGTTTGCTTGATAGGGTTTGTCAGTGAGAAGTTGACATGCCAGATATGAAAAATTATGCTTCTGTTAGTCTTATACAGCTGTTCTAATACAGGTGAATGAATTTTGACAAGGACACAGAACAGTCATGTTTATCTCCAATAAAACAAAACTACACCATTATGCAATATTTACAACACATTTATATGAATACAATGCTGTATTCAAAATACTTGAAATCTGGGGTTGAGACAATACACTTGTTAGAACTATGTTTACTGATGTAATGAATGATGTGTCCATTTTTATATTAGTCTATGGCAGAGATGTTGTAGAGGGCAGCCAATGTGAAATAACCCCCCAGGCCCCTAAGAAATTAAACCCTTCCAGCAACCTTAAAGCTCAGTGCCTATGCTGTATTTTGTTTGTTTATTTCAACACCTTTGGCTATGCTAATGGAGGTCTTGGTTTTATAGGGTAAACAGATTTTAACGTTACTGTGTTTACACATTTTGGTAAACCAGAGGCAAGGAAGTCATTAATATGTTAAATCCTTTGCAGATTTTTCACTGAAAATACACACAACTCTACAAGCAGCCACAAAAGCAAAAAAAAAAAAACTGATGCTGTCACACATACAGACTAAACTCATCTACCTAAGCTTGTCATTTGTTGTACAAAGTATTTACCTCCAAACCTGAGATTAGGAGCTTGCAATGTCGCCAAACTAAGTTTGCTTATCAGAAGACAGCCACATTCCAACATCCCAGCTGAAATATTCTCAGAGAAACTGAGAAACCCCAATTTAATTTTCAATGAATCGCACCTTTCCACTCTGATTTCCTCCCTTAACCACTGGAAATTGGGATAAGGCGATAAAATTTTCATTAGCTAGCTCAAACAGGCTAATTAGCGTCAGTTTTATTTTTTTTGTTTGTTTTTTATCAAGCTTGACTCAGCAAGTCAACCATCAAGGGCCAGTTACGGAATTAAAAGCACCGTGATCCAAGCATGCATGAGATTGTATAAGTGTGGGGAAAATGAGCCATGATTGGTGCACAATCAGAATAACTTCTGCTTTTCTTTTATTCATCAGGGCCCCAAGGGGGAGATTGGCATATCTGGGGAGCAAGGGATCCCGGGACCCCCTGTAAGCTGAAAACATTTATATTTTTGTTGTTAAGTCAAACTTTTTTTAAAAACGTGCAAGTCTATGTCTCACATTGTTTTATCTCCCTATTAAGGGTCCGATGGGTCTGAGGGGTTATCCAGGAATGATGGGTCCCAAAGGAGAGGCAGTGAGTACCCCTCTCATGATCACATTCACATGGAACTTTATTGTGTTTTTGCTCTTCCAGATATATGATGATCACCTAGGAAGTACAGCCAAACTTGGCTTCACTATACAAACACCATCCATTACCAGCAACGGGGACATATGGAAATGATGCTAACACAAATCTCTCTCCTTCTCTAATGAGTTGGGGTTGTCTCGGTCCACGGTGCCTCCATCTGTACTTAATGATCCGCTGTAGCCATCCGTCTTACTGTTAACATTAGCCACGTTAGCCAAGTTAGCACACCGGCCTAGTGCCAAAACAAGAGATGCTGGCTCACTGTGCAGCTCCCATTAGTGGAGTGAGTTAAGTTCTAATTATCCTTTTATCACAATGAATAGTAAGCCTCTGCAACTTAGCTTCCTCTCTGATCTAAAGTGACTGATGACACTTTGTTGTTTTCCCGCAGGGCCCTCGTGGTTACAAGGGCATCAATGGACCTGTAGGAATTCCTGGGCCTCCTGTAAGAATACTCCCACTCAGCAGGTAAACGTGTGAAATACAAGTTTTAATGTTCTGAGGCTCTTCCCTTTTTTTCTGCAGGGTGAGGAGGGACCTAGGGGACCACCTGGAGAGGCAGGAGACAAGGGAGACAAAGTGGGTGATTTTTTTAGTTTTTTTCCTTCAACTTTACTGTACTTGAGAACACGAATGGAAATGGTTTGTATACACTGAGGCCAATGCGATTATTTTCTGCAGGGCAGCCGAGGCATCCAGGGTCCACAGGGCGCGGTTGGCAAAAAGGGAGAGAACGTGAGTGAAGGCGGTTGTTTATTTGTGCCGATCTGTTCAGTGAGCGTGCCAAATGAACTAATATGATTCATCTGTCTGCTTTTTCAGGGTCTGCCGGGTATTGATGGAAAAGATGGCACACCTGGCATTCCCGGAATCAAGGTCCAGTTCTGCTAGGTTTAATAATGATGAGAAACTTCAACCTGAGTTAAACATTGATCTTTTTTCTTCTGCTTTATGCAGGGTGCTCCTGGGCAGCCTGGGATGCCTGGTCCTCCTGGTCCTCAGGGAACAGCGGTGAGTGGATGAGGGTGTACAGTATGTATGCCACCAATGCCACTTGTTGTCACTCACATCCAATATAAGGGGATATATGTCCTTCTTTTGTTTAAGAAGGCTGCAACACAAACAAATGAAAGCAGACTAAAGCAGTCTGGGACTTTTGGCTCGCTCTGTTTTCTGGGCAGTCATCCAGGTTAACAGCGACCCTTTGACCCACACTGTTTTAGAATATAAACCACCTTGAAATCAGAGTCTCCCTCCCACTGCAGGCCATTTATCACAATCAAACCAGTGGGTAACGCTGTGTGTGCGTCATTCGGACTAAGGGGTAATGGAGCATGAGATGCACACTTTGCTGTGTGATCAATGCAGTGACACTAACACTGCTGCAGACTCAGACGCTGGAACTTGGCCTGCTTTACACTGTGTCCCTCTGTGATGCACCGTCACACTCAAAAGAGCACAGTGAGGTGTGTGGCTGCAGCTGTCGTTCAGGCTGTTGTCATTCTTTCGTCAGGCTGTAATATTATTAACACTCACCAACATTAGCACCCATACACTAATATCCCCTTTCATTCCCACTTGCACATTGAGCTTTACTCAAGGGAAGTGAAAGATGCACATTTGCACCGTTTCAATGTTTGTTAATTCTGCCTACAGGGATTACCTGGCACTCCTGGAGCAAAGGGGGGACCTGGAGATAAAGTATGTCTTTCAGCACATTATTTAAACATTTTTCCTTTTCTTAAAATTTTCTATTAATGCATTCTCTTCTCATGCCAGGGGGAATCTGGACCCAGGGGCATTGCTGGGATGTCTGGTGCATCCGGACCGCTGGTATACATCTTTTTTTAAAGAGGTCTCAATGTTTTATTGTGCCACAGCGTGAATAATTTTACTTTTTAATGGCATTGTTGTAGGGTGAGCCTGGTATTCCTGGTATGCCTGGTATGGAAGGAGTCCCTGGGCCTAAGGTATAACCCATAATGTTACAGCAAAATACCCACAACTGTTGTGTTAAACCACACTGACTCACTTTTACTTACTTCTGCAGGGCGACAGAGGCCAGCGGGGAGCAGTTGGGCCACAGGGAACAGTCGGAAAGCCTGTAAGTTGGTTTTCTGTCTTTTCCAAATGCATTTTGACTTGAACACAGGATGCATTTCTCACATCATTTCTATCATCCCTCAACAGGGAAACAAAGGAGAAAGAGGGCCCATTGGTGTACCAGGTGCACAGGGTCTTACAGGAACAAAGGGAGACAAGGTTTGTCATGTTTGCAGGAACAAAATAAACTGTACTAACAGTACTAAAAAGCAAATGTAGTTAAGTAGATCTGCCCATTGGGGGCAATGTTTACCTGTGAATAGAACTGAAATGAACAGATCATTGGATGAGGTGTGCAACATAAATTATAATCCAAGAACCTTCTTTTTAAAAAAGATAAGACACCTTTTTTATCTTTTTATTTAGATCTTTGTTTATAAGATAATAGATTCATAATATGTCTCTCCTCCTAGGGATTCCAAGGCAAAGTTGGCTCCAAAGGGGATGTAGTGAGTAACACTTTTGCCCTTTTAAAATGTCTGCCTGAAAAAAAAAAGCCCATACAAATAATATCTACAGGCATCCTCCTCTGTCTTCATTCTCATCTTCTCCTCTCTCTGCTGCTTTTAGGGTGACCCTGGTGTTGAGGGATTGGCTGGTGAGAAAGGCGAAAAGGTAAGTATGTTCAAGTGCATCCCGAAGCTGTTCTCAAACTTCTATATCCAAAGAAAGTAAAACTTTCAGACTTTAGATAAGGAGGTTTAAACAGCTGGTTCTAGCGGCATCAAAGCAGAGCAATATATAACAGAGGATGTTGTGTCTCACTTTGGGAACCACAGCTAAAGAACAGAATGCCTGCTTTTGAATTTGCATACAAATCCCCATAATAATCCAGATGGTAGTAAGCTGTTTACATGGCAGCAAAGCAATGATGCACATTGGCTCTTTGAAGGCACATTTTTAGACATTTGTTCACAATATTCCTTCTGAGTTATTGCTCAATCAGTGTCTCTGAGGCATAAGTGATAGATAGGAGAGATGATGTGAAAATGACTGTCTGTCTTTGCTGTGACAGGGCATGTCTGGCGAACCCGGGCCCAAAGGACAGGTGAGTGTTTTACCATGTAGAAATCTGATGATGCTGAATGTGTTTTACTTTCTTTCACTTGTTCTCCTTAGACTACTTTACAGTTTCTTACTGCACTTTCCAACAAAATCAACACAATGACGTTCTTCTCTTTTCAGCAAGGAATTAGGGGTGAAAGCGGACACAATGGGCCCACTGGAGATCCTGGTAAACCAGGAGATCTGGGACCACCAGGATTGCCGGGTCCAAGGGGACTCAACGGCGAGCGTGGAGTACCCGGCATGCCAGGCATTCAGGGCTCACCAGTGAGACCATCTTGCTCTTCATAACAATATTTGTGTTTCATCTTTATCTCTGTGATGCTCAGTCTCCTCTTCCTCTCTTCAGGGACGTGATGCATCCGACCAACATATTATCGAAGTGGTTCTGAAGATGTTGCAGGGTGAGCGTCTAGACCTGAATATTCGCCTTTGATGTCTGTAGGGGAGATTATGTTAGCTCATTTCCCAAAACTGCTTTCATCTCCCGAGCAATCAGTTGTCAGCCATCAAAGGACATTTAATCAAGATGATGATGCCGTCTTCTTCTGCAGAGAGGCTGGCAGCAGTGGCGGTCAGTGCCAAGAGGGCTGTGCTCGGTGGTGCAGGTGTAATGGGACCTCCTGGGCCTCCTGGCCCTCCCGGGGCACCTGGTCCTCAAGGTCCACATGGTTTACCTGGTTCACGTGGCATCCCTGGTATATTTGGGGCATCTGGGCAGATTGGAAACACAGGACTTAAAGGTACAAAAAAAGAAAAGAAAAGAAAAACCACAGAATTTATGCTTTTGTATATTACCAATAGTCATTGCTGATGTTTTAAAATGTTTCCTATTCCTCAGGAAAGAGAGGGGCAAAGGGAGAGAGAGGGGATCCAGGTAAACCTCACCCAGGAGCACCAGGACCTCCTGGAATACAAGGTAAGGCCTGAAGCCTTTTCTAATAGTTTTGTGCAAAGATTATGCACATATTTGGAGATTTAAGGTCATTTTTAAAGCCAGATATTAAATAAGGTTGCATGATGTGAAAAGCATGCAGGGAATATTGCAGTTGTGTTTGTTTCAAGTATCAATTTGAGGAACATGACCTCAATTTGAGAAGATTCATGACACCAAATTGGCAGCTGGTTAATAAACAAAGATCACACACACTTTTGATTGATTTATGTGATGTAGGCCACAGAGGGGCACAGATGTGCTAATGATGTCAGAGTTTTAATGATATCAATGTGGTTGACAAGTTGATGTGAAGAAGAATAAGTGCTGATAAGCTTATGTTGAAATGTAAATGTATGGGTTGAATTTACAATAAAAAGCTTAAGGGTGAAAGATAAACTGAAGAGAGATTAAAAGGTCGGACACAAAGGTTTGGGCACTATTCATGGTCAGTACTTAGGAACACTCCTGGTCTCATCTGAAAAGTATCACAGCTTGTTATAGCAGCTAGGACTCTTCCAGGTTTGTTTTTTGGGGGATTGTCACCCACTCTTGTTTTCTGATATTGTGTTAGATTCAGAACATGCAAGGGCCTGCCAAAGTTTGCCATCAAAATTAGTTGGTATCTGTCCCTATCCCATAGAAATGTTCCCTATGCTTCTGACTTTAGCATCTCACAAGACACAGAACAGTTGGAAAGCTCTTTTATATCTCACATCAGAAAATGTTCTCATCATCCTCATCTTCATCAGCAGTAATTTCCCAGAGAATACAGAAAAAGGAGTCATCTAAATCTTTTTCACAATCAAACAAGAGTTTTGATTCTCCTTTTTTAACAATCATGCAAGCAGTTCTCATAGAGATTTCTTGATCTTCTATTCCTCAACTTTGCACCCTTTGTTGCTGCAAAGTACAATTTTTTTTAAAATCACATTATTACCTAAGGGAACAGCTCTCTGAAACAGCTTTGCTTTTTGCTCAGAACCCTTTCTTTTGGGCATCAATTATAATAAAGAATGTCAGCTGCTGATTGCTGAGACAAGGTCAAAGTGTTCATACAGCTTTAATACATCAGTTTGGCTTGAACAGGTCATACCCCCTAACTAGTTAATGAAGGCATTACACTTTTCAAAGATCAGAAATCTGTTGCCTTTTATTTCTCTCTCTTTTTCCCTCAGTGCACAGAACAAATGGTACCCCAATCTTGCCTGAAATGCTAAGAAAATGCATTAATCTTTAGCTGTCTTTTGCCTTTTGGAGCTCAGTTCATGTTCTATTCACAAATTTTCCATTCTGTTTTGCCATCCCTCCAACCGAACATTTAAGTCACTTGCTTCATATGCATTGAAATTTATTCACAAAGTCTGTTTTGGGAAGATATTTGTCACATTTTGCTTTTATGTGACAACTTTTCCACCTCAGCACAGTATAAAAATGAGCATTGTGAAGTCCATTCACTTGGGTTTTTTTTTCTTTTTCTTTTGTGGGCCAATTGAAAAAAGGTGGATGAGAAGGCACAGGTAGAAGGGGAAGAAGGGGACAAAAGACAGCTGAAGGACTTGCATTACATCTCTCGCCACAGGAGAGGCATCTGAAAGGAATTTCAAAGGCATCATTAACTCCAGTCATTTAACAGATGCTGTTGAATGAGAATCTAATAAGATTGCAACAGAACATCCTAATACAAACTGAAGAAAACACACACTCCTGTGCACATATGCACACAATTTAAATATAAGCATACCTACATTGCTCCTGAGTAATCTGAGTCTGGAATGGGATTTCCACCATTAACACTCATTTCAGCTCCGTTAATCGTCTTGATCTGTGGAGATCAGTTTAAAATCCTCACTTGACATTGAACCCTCCCACTTCACAGGTCCTCCTGGCATTGATGGTGTGGCTCGGGACGGCAGGCCTGGCGAGAGAGGACCTCAGGGAGCAGCCGGAGAGCCCGGCTACCCCGGTAAGGCAGGCCCTTCGGGTCTCCCAGGATTCTGCGAGGCGGCGATGTGTCTGGCTGCGTCGGCGTACACCTCGCCGAGACTACAGGAGGCAGGAACGATCAAAGGACCTAATGTTTAGAGACCTGTTTCTCCATCAGCAGCTCACAACACCCAGGAGAAAAGTAAAGAGAGTGACCACTTTTCTGAGTTGAACAACATCAAGAATGAGAGGTGGGGGACAATAATAGTATGGTGACTGGATGTAGATCTCCCCATCACCACTACCACCACCAACACCCCTCCAACTAGTACTGACAACATCAAGTTTTGACTAGTGGGACAGTGTGATCTTAATCGCCCCAGCATCACCATGACAACAGCAGCTCACAGCCACCCACACTTTTCTGAATTCTCCAATGTTTTTTGGATGATGTCAGTGTCAGCCCCATCCAAATATCCTGTCCGTGTTCCAGCAGTGAGAGAGGAGCAGATTCATCCTGCAGCCCCTCATCTCCCACCAGCACAGTCTGAGCTGAGGAGAGCTGAAATCCAAACATGGTGAATGTGCTTTTCTTTACACCGTGGTCACTTTAAATGGTTTTATATAGGAAACATTTTGTTTTGTTTTTGCATAAATGCTTTATCTCTCTTGCAACATCACACCT
Organism: Leptatherina wallacei; assembly: GCA_028567055.1. Taxonomy (NCBI): domain Eukaryota; kingdom Metazoa; phylum Chordata; class Actinopteri; order Atheriniformes; family Atherinidae; genus Leptatherina; species Leptatherina wallacei. Next base: position 9,177,594 of record JAOXYM010000018.1, read on the forward strand.
GAAGCCTTATAAATGTACAAAAAGGACCAATAAATGATTGCAGCCTTAATTTTTCACTCAGTACTGTATTGTAAAATGTCTTTTCACCTGTAAGCTTGAGTGAAATTCTACGATTTAACTTGTGTACATTGCCCCCCCCCCATCCCTCACTTTCTACCTAAGTCTCATTTTAGAAACTAACGACCAGCTTTATCTCTTCCTCTTGTTGCCTGGCAACAGCATATTCCGATGGGCACTCCCATCTCCCACAATGCAGTGCTGTAAATCTTTGTAAATGTGTGTTGATTATTGTGTAGAGAAAAAAAAAAGGAGTGGGTTACGATATGCACCAACAAAAATCCTGTGTTAATGAAATCAGTGACTAATGTGCAGCTCCCACAGACGTAACGACTTTTCCTCAAAATGAATCAGTTAACGGTCCAAATGTGCTTTCTGTGCCACTGTTAACTTTCCACAGGATGACTGATTTATTTTCATCAAAACAAGCTATTTATTGTTCTTTATATAATATAATGTAAAAGAGGGCTTTATGACTCATCCCAAACCAATAAAGAGGAACCTTTTGTAAAATCCAATGTTCTTCTGTATCATGCTGGGAGTAGAATACAATTTCTTTGCAATCAATTTACTTCACATTCACTTTGTCAATACTATTTAATATCATCAGTTAATGCATGTAAATAAACTCCCTTTCTTCCGAAGCTGTACATGCTCAGCTTTTGTCAACATTCTTGCACTATGTTGGAATAAATTCCCGATGAACCACAGACACTCAGATCAGGTAGAAGCTGTTTTACTTCGCGAAGGAATACATTTTAACCCTCT
>JAOXYM010000018.1:9185574-9199223 GCA_028567055.1 Leptatherina wallacei
TTTAAGTCAAATGGTCTTCTTTAAGAAATAGCTTGATGGGTCCACAGGAGTACACTGATACCACTTGGACGCTCTGATGCTAAAGTGTAAGACATTTCCATTAACGCTGCAATAAACATTTATTATTTGCTTTCACTCCCTGGTATCAGCTTAGTAGAAGGCTATGGCTTTTTATTACAATCTTCTCTTCCAACTCTGTTACAAAGCAAGCAGTTAAATATTCATTATTTTATTTATATCTATCAAAATGTTATTAATTTTCTAATTTACGGAGTGTGCAGTTTGAAGGTATTATTAAATGGATCTCTAAGAAGAAACAGGTCTTTTAGGACAGTTTTTGTCTACGTCTCTATCACTCTCCACACAGCAGAGCTCACCATTGACATTGTGTAAATATACTTAAAAATGGCCCTGCTACATTAGCGACAGTGATGTATCGAGGACAAAGAAGCCCATAATGGACGTCTAATGTTTACATGTCACCAACAGACAAGTGGCTCCTGAAATAAAGAGGAGGGAGAAGAATAGAGGAGTCAGTTCTTGTCTTTCTCCTCTTTTCTGTGCGACTAAAACCCTGACAATGCCGTCCTGTCAGCGTGACAAATAGCCTCATCTAGCATCTCCCCTCATGCTTAATAGCATTATCCCAAAGGCAGAAAAATAACTCTATCACTGTACCCACCTACTGTAAGCCTTGAGATCCACAAGGCTATAGAGCTACAGAGGATAGCAGGCGGCAGGTTGGAAAAAAGTCAAGGAAAGGGAGGGGAGTTGCGAACGGGGTCAGAGGGTTAGTGAACTGATGACCGTGTTAAGTGTGGGTGCTGAGCGAGGAGAATGTGAGATGGTGGGCGTATTCAGCACCATGGTGTGCCAACATAAGTCTCCTGGGTTACATGGACAGAAAAGGGGCGAATCTTGCTGTGTTCAGATGATCTGCAGATGTAATGGATGCTTGAAACTCAGCTTGACAACACACACATACACACAACACCTCACCATGCTGAGTCTGCTCTTACCTTTTGACCTGGCTGCCCGTTTTCACCCGGTAGACCTTGTCCTCCCTGTCAAAACAGAGGAAAAAAATAGCCATTGAGGATGGAAAAGTTGCATTTATGCGGAATCATTTCCCAGCTTATAATGCAAGTCACTATATTCTTGCAAAGACATAGGGAGGATAAGACCTTAACCTAACTTTAATTGTGATTTTATTCTTAAATCAAACTGGTCCAAACATTTCTAAGATAATGACTCAGTCAACAGTCCATGGGGCTGCTCTTCTGCCATGTCATGTGACTGTGGACATGTGAACATGTGGCAACCATGCGCACCAGGATGAAGAAGTGGCTCTTTCTTCTTTGGCTTTGTGTTTTAAGTTCTCATTGGATTAAATTCATTCAACAACGGCACATGCCTGCTAAGCTAAAGCTAACTGTGCACCAGTTGGGTCTTTATATTGTCTTCTGAGACTCTGAAGATTATTAACCAAAATTAAAAAAGTAGTTATTCTGAACACTGATTTTTAGCATTGCAAACTATCTCTAGTAGTTACAGTATGCTAAAAGAAAGTCACTATATTGTTAATTGTACATGCTATTCGGCATTTTCATGACATGATCATGTCCTATTGACATTTTCTTGTATGGTTCCTCTTCTTATACTCTTTGTACTCACATTTACTTCATTTTGATACAGATTAATTCATAATCCAAAACTTTAATTAAAATTTTTTTTCTGTTTCCATTGTCAGAGGCCAAAAATAATGTATTCTTAAACCCACTAGATATGTCAGAAACCAATATCTAAAAAACAGAAAAAGTCCTCACTAAGGGAGTTTGGAAAGTAGCTAAATCTGGCAACAAACCATGCATCATCTAAAAACGTTGGTCAGCACTCATTTGTTGCATCCCTTTGGGGATTTTTTAAAAATTATAATAAATTTTATTTATTCATTTATACTTAATAAACTTTTGAAACCACATAATGTTTGCAACAAATATACTTTTGCCAGCCAGACCTGCACTTTTATAAAAGTATTTCCATCTAAATATCTATAATTTATCGAAATATTTGAACGTATTGAAATTGAAGGAATCTAATCTCAAGAAACAAAAACAGTTCTCAGGGTTAAAAATTTTAACTAATTTACAAGTAAAAAAAAATATATATTACCACATCAGTCCTTTACCATTACACTTTAAAGAGAAAAAACACCAGACAGACAATACTCACATCCTTGCCAGCAGCACCATCACTGCCTGGCTCTCCCTGAAAGTCAAAAACAGAAAGAAAAAGAATTGAATACAACAACTGAGACACATACGGGAAGACTTGCAGTTTCAGTTATGTTTATTTCTTTTCTCTTGGGTGGATATGGCACATTTGGAACTTGACACAATTGGAAAATTACTAACCATAGGTCCTGAATGCCCAGGTGGTCCTGGAGGTCCACCCATCCCTGGGAGGCCTCGCTCTCCAGCTTGGCCCTTATCGCCTTTTATACCCTAGGGAGTGATGGTGAAAAGATGGAGATTTTCTTCTATTGTTTCAACATCTGCCAGAGAGATTCCTAAATGCGTCCCGTTTCATCTTTTCTCAGGAACACACTCACTTACTTGCACACTGATATACAGACTATTCATTAAAGCGACCATTTCTAGAGACATATTAATTTTACCTTAATCTTAAAATTAAGATTGCACAGTCTTATCTTAAGTCATCTGTTTTACTTATTTCTTCTTATACTTTGCAGTCTCTGTAATTATTATCTTTAATTATAATTAATATAAATACTATTTGCTGTCCTAAGTGCTCGCTTGTTTATCTTTTTTTTGCTTGTTCTTTCAGCTGCGGGGCAACAACACATTTCCCTGATGGGATTATTTAAAGTTCATTTACTCGAGTTTCATCTTTCAGGTCTTGTTTGATAAACATATGGAGATCAAGACATCAAGAAAGGTTCTTACCACTCCTGATGGACCAGGAGGCCCTGGAGGTCCTGCTGGTCCTGTGGGACCCTGATTGGGAAAGTAAACATATTACACAAGTTTAAGGTTCTAAAAAATAAACAGATTTGAGATGCAGAGGATTAAAAAAAGAGAAGGACTTACAACATGGCCTGAAGGTCCAGGTCGTCCCTGAGGTCCTGGGGTACCAGGATCACCCTGGAGACATTAGGGATTGAGTCTGGATGTTCAGTGATGCACAGACTACAGATGTGCTTCCTAATGTTTAGTTAATTTGGGTGTAATGATGGAAACCACAAACACTCACGTCATGCCCTTGTCTGCCAGGTGGTCCTGATGGACCCGTAGGTCCAATGTCTCCCTGGAGAAATGAGAGAATAATAAAATTGTCAGAAAAGAAGCATGAGAGAAAACCATAACACTAGCGCAGTGAAGCAATTATACCAGACTTTTGTCATAATCATCAGTTTGATCAAATAATTAAGCATCATTCACAGATGACTGTAACAACAACTGTAGATAAACAAACAGACAGACTTGGTGTGATGGTAAAGCAATGAAAGTTGTTGGCTAACCTTCTGTCCGGGAAAGCCAACATGGCCAGTTTTCCCTTTGAATCCCTGAGGAGAGACATCAAAGAGAATGAGATTGGTACAGTATAAAAATTCACAAAGCTGAGGCTGCCAAAAGAAGAGGCAGACTGTCTTTGAAATCCTGAACACCTGCTCTCGGGTAGAACACAAACTGAGATATAGAGAGCAAGAGAGAGATGTAAAAATAGAGAATAAGAAGGAGGAAGGGAGGCAGCCACTCGTGTCTTCACTGTGCTTCAGTGTGCTCATCATCACTTTGGTCGATTCATGAGACAGAAAGTTAAGAAAATCTAAGACGAAGGTACCAGGCTTTGAAGTTTTAAATGGGTTTGCTTCACCAGTGACATTTACAACATTAACAAGACACAGTAATGACTGTACATATTAATGTAGTGCAGCAAGATGGGTGAGGTGAGCGAAATATCACCAGTCACACACGCTGTGTTAATTTGCTTCCAGATCTGCAGGTAAAACCTTGTACAGGTTAGGAACTCAGATCATCACACCTTGGATTGCAACATTTCCACACATGCATTAATTTAAAATCCAAAATAAATCCCATTATTTAGTGGCACAAACTATCTTTCGCAACCCATCTGTTAATGAACGGCTCTTTATGAAAAAGGTTTAGTCATGCAGGCTGATTTGCATACCAGTGTGCTGACTGTGAAACGAAAGGTGAGCTATGGCAGTCCTACTCCAAAGCATTATAGCTTGTTTGGTTCCACCCAAACAAGCTATTGTAAGTAAGCTGATCATGGTACCAGATAAAAATAAAGGGGTCACGGGTCAGTAATTTATCAATTACATCCAAAGACTAGTAAGAATCTCTAAACGCAGTTGCCTGGCAATTCATTAAACAATCAATGAGAAATAATTTTTCAAACTGATTAATGTGAACCCACAAGAAAAGTCAACCTAATCTTCTGGGGACTACGAACATACCAAAAATCGTTGAAGTTGATCTGTTTCCTCTGCCATATTACTACAACCAAACGGCTCACAGAGTAGTAAAAGTCAGTGTAATCAGGTTCACCCTCAGGAACAAAAATTAGCATGTCCTCTTTGACACTTTATCTTGACCTCTTGATTAAAATACATTTTATGGCTTGTAATACTGATACTGCCATTGGCTATCAATGTGATATTTTAAAGAAAAAAGATAAGGCACTTGACTTTAGTCTTTTTCCCACATGTGAGCATTTTCAGTTGATTAAATATGTCAAATGGGTCAACAAAGGCATGACGAGAATAGAGAAGCTGTCCTCACTTCTTTTCTTACTGCTGGAAGTAATATAAAGACTTACATTACTTTATTTCTTACCTAGGATTGAAAATATAGCCAGGAGCAGTGTCATGTGGCTTTTTGTAGCTGTTTTCTTTACAGCTGGATGGCAAAAGTTGTAACACTTTTGAAACAGTAAATGTCAAGCCCACACAGGTCCTGTTAGTGACTCAGAATACATTATGCTAGAATCCTAATGCTAGCTTTAGTATTTCAAATATATGATAAACTTTCATGATTTTTTTGTTTTTTAATAATACAAAATGTCTTGGATTTTTATTTGTTTAAGTGGCAGAGGGTAATTATAATGTATTGGGGCCAATAAGTCTTATGAGGTGTATTTATATCAAATTCAAGTGCAACATGCAGGTTGCTTTATGAAGTCGTGTACATAATATTTAGTAAAAATGTGAAATTAGTTGATCTTTTTGTAAATTTGAATTAATGTGGATATTGTAGTTTGTAAAAAATCATGACACTGATTCCACAGTTTTTCCAACTAACTTTTCTAGCTAGCTTTTCTGCCTGGGTGCATACTGTGCAGGAGAAGAGGCTTAAACTTCCCTGATGTGTCTGTAACAAAACACACGATTGTATTTGGTGCTCATTTGAGAGGAGGATTATGTAGTAGGAGTTTTGATGGAGTTACAGATGGGAAGTAAAAGCTAGAACTGTCACAGATTGATGGTGATTCACTGTGTGCAACAGCATCAGTAAGAACCTGCCAATACCAGAACATGGATTAAGGAAGTAATGGTGGCAGAACATTGAGGGAGGTAGCTCAACAGAGATAAGAGCTGTGTGCTAGAAGACTTCTATTCACATCTTTCCTGATTTAGAATTTTATCTTTCATGCTTTCATTCTCCAACATCTCACACTGTAAAATATAGCTTCTTTATGCTTAAATGTATGATATTACTAACATGCCACCAGCTGATCCTTGGACAATATTTGTATTTGGTTCTGATCAATACAGTGAAAGGAAAAAATTGCCTTGTTTTATTTTCACACTGATCCATGATTGGAAACTGAGCAGTACTTTGAACAGAATGGTAGCAACTGTTAACTAACATTGCAAGCATTGCTGAGCAGTACCCTGGCTCAATCTTTTACCAGTGATTTAATACAGATTCTTTCATAGTCCTTTTTACACCAGTCAAGCTAATAAGGCTATGGTCAGTCATACATATATGCATTTTTGATCTCCTCATGTCAAAACTCTTGTCTGGATCCATATCTTTGATTTTTAAAGTGATCCAAACTTGTCAGCTATGCTACATCACTACCACGCTCTGCTTTCAGAAACTAAAACAGCTCTAAATGTATCCCAGTTAACAGAAATATTTCTTGATAAACTGCTGTTCTTGCTTTATTTTCTTAAACTTTAAATGACATGGGGTCAAGTTGTTCTGTTTTATATTATGTTATTTTATATATAAATCTTTTATATTATGTGGCAGTAGATACCACCTGGTGTCTGTATATGAAGGATATTTCTCAAGTTGTTTTCTACAGTTGATGTTTAGCTAGTTAAGTCAGGGAAATGTGAAAGGTGATGCTCACCGGGATCCCTCGAAGTCCTGCTTGGCCTGGAGGGCCTGGTTCTCCCTGATGATAAAAAACGGTCAGCATCAACTACTACATGTGCTTGTGTGGTTACTCTGTCCATGAGATTAACATATGTAACTCACCCTCATCCCTGGTTTCCCATTGTTTCCATCAAGTCCCTCAATACCAGGGGGGCCCTTTTAATGCAAGCATGTGAAAAGTGCAGGTAACGATTAAGAAGGGCATACAATTCCCGGGTAAGTACCATATAGCTTAAAAGTAGAGTATATACCATCAACCCCGGGGAGCCGGGTGAGCCGGGGGGTCCAGCTGATCCTTGGGAGCCTTGGGCACCATCATTGCCCTATGAAAGCACAGAGTTTCAGTTCAGTTCAGTTCATTTGATGATTTTAAATGCAAAGAGAGTTTGAAGCAATGAATTGTGTTATTTGTGCTCACTCTTTCTCCTTTGAGTCCTGGAGAGCCTTCTCTTCCAGGCTTGCCGGCAGGACCTGGGGACCCCTATAATTTAAACAAAGTAATATGGAAAGTTACAACACTGATCTTATAAATCAATTAATCAAGTAAGCAAACTATAGAAGTGTTTACATACTGGTGGTCCTGATAAACCTGGCTGTCCTTGGAAACCCTTGAATTAAAGAGAATGACATGTGTTTTATTCATTTCTGATTTTTTTGTTTGAAAATATAACTTGCATTACACGTACCTGGTCGCCTTTGGGACCAACAGGCCCTGCTGGTCCCGTCTCTCCTTTAACGCCCTGCAGACAGAGGACATTTTCTAAGTTATTACATTTTGATATTCCAAATGGTCTGACTCTAAATAATGCCAAGATAAATTTATGATGAAACACTGACCGTTGCGCCAGCTTGACCTTGATACCCAGGGTTACCAGGAGGACCCTGCAGAAGGAAAGCAAAACTTAGCCAGTAATACACAAATCAAGTGGCAGGTTGACTTTGCAGAGCAGCGTTGGTGTTGCAGCTTACTGATTCTCCTTTCTGTCCACTGCTTCCTGGACTTCCTCGATCCCCCTTCAGTCCCTGACAAATAGACGAGAGCGGTGAATCACTGTCAGGAGTGTGTAAACCTGTGAAAGCTGTCAAAATATTGTTGTTCCCTCATCTTTTATAATGAGGCAGGAACTTACAGGCAGTCCAGGTGGGCCCATGGCTCCTGGATATCCAGGTGTCCCCGGAGGGCCCTGAGGTAAAGATCATACAATCAGTCAAATGGGGAAGCCAATTATTTTCCTACTTGTTACAATTTTCGTGGGAAACTGATCGGCCGATGCGTACCTGCTCGCCCTTCATTCCTGGCAGGCCGGGTGACCCTCGCTCCCCCTGCTGACCCTGTGGATGACAGCCATGAGGATGCATTAGAAAATGAAGAGGAGGATGTGATATGTATGCCTGCAAGAGCAGATCCCCTGGTGGAAATTAAAAAAGGACAAGTAAAGTCAGTAGCACAGAAAGGAAACGGCTCACAGGTGTGGGACTGCATTTGAATTTCTCCTCTATTTGATTTTGTGATGCTTCAGGATGGTGATGTACATGGTCAAAACACTGCACTCCAAGAGCAGCAGCATCGGCAATTTTCACAAATGATTCTGACACTTTTACATTATGCTCCCCTCTTTTTTTAGTTTACACATCCTATTTCAAAAATGAAACAAAACAAAACAAAACATAAAGCTAATACAAGCATAAATAAGGTGTTTAAAATAATGCAATCTCATGACAGATTGTAAAATATGTATGTGGATATGTGGAAATATATGCAATGACAAAGGCTCAAGGTTGCTCAATACAGAATACAAGGGTACGCAACACCATCTTTACCTTTTCATCTAGTAAGGAATGCACTCTTATTACCTCAGTTTACAACCATTGTTGCCAGGATTCTGTTTTGTTTGGTAAAAACAGTCAAATCCAATGGAAAAATAAGAGATGGAGAAAGAAATAAGGAGAGAGAAGATGGACCTTGCCGGAAGAAACTGAATCACTCTTGTGATCTGTTAATTAACAGGCCGGTATTATACCGATTCCTCAAGAAATCATTAAAATGCTTTTTTTGGATTTCCTTTTAATGCAGTGGACAAATGTAGTGTAATGTACGTTTTTTCTACTGTGATACAGGTCTTGTCACGCTACTGATGGCATTTCTACTCCTGTCATAATGTGATGGTGTTGCCATCCCACAATGATGTGACAGTGTTGCCACTCTTGGGTTGCACAAAAATAACCTGTTTCTTCTTTGCTCCTATCAGCTAATGCTTCTGGTTGGAAAACAAAAATGAACGCTTAAGGTTAAGACTTATTCACAGTTGCGTTACGAGGCACTTTAACACTCATTGGGTCATGTGACACAACAATAAAATAACTGCCTGCCAAAGCTCTGTTGTCTTATCCTTTTTTTTCTTTTTTTTTTTTGCCTGGATTGTAAAACAAAATTTTGGATATGGACACAAACACCACTATTTCACATTTCAGCAGAAATGTGAACTGCAAGTTGCTTGGCAACAGCTCATGCATGATGCAAGGTGGATCTGTAGCAGAGGAACAGAGTTTCTCAGAAAGTTTCTCAGGAATTAGGTAATAAAAGTATATATAAAAAAGAGAAATACTGACAAATAATTGTGTAATTATGTGAAATATATTTTAGAAATCTAAAAAAAAAGAAACCTTGACTAAATGGGTGATCACATGTACGACCTGTTAATTGATTTATGGAGGGTTGCAATTAAGAAAAATTAACAGAGTAGGACAAGCTTACTGGTAGCTACTCATTGTAAGTAACCTCCTCACTAGTGAATGTGAGTGACACATTCAGCATGCACTTGGCTCCCTCTCCACCAAAAAAGCTGCACAAAGACATAACACCTGCTATGAAGTACCACAACGCCGCATCAACTGAATCCATTCAGTGATCACATGGTTCAACCATTTAGCACCTCTTTTCTCCTAAAACAATACAGTCATATGAGGGGGAAAGGGACAGGGAGGGCACAGCCATCACACTCTCCATCTATTTGATGGCAGAATAATTGAACAACTGGAGAAAAAGACATGCGAATGGTTCCCTCATCAGAAATAACTTTCATTAAAGAGCCACGCAGAGAGGCAGGGAGATGGAGAGAAAAGATGGAATAATCAAGGGTGGCTCAATTTAGGAAAGAGATGATCTGTGTTTGAGAGGGGAAAAAATATTTAAATCTAATAAACAAATTATAAGCCTCTATTGCTTAATTTTGAGAGCACTTCCAAAAAACCCCTGGTAGTTCAAGTGTAAGGTATAGGAGCGCTTTACAATTTATTTTGAATAATTTTCATCTGTAAACTTGTCAGGCATCACAAAAACAAATTAAAACATTTTGAAGACTGAAGAACCTTCCAAGATTTTGTAGGCAGATTGATTCTAAATTCGTACCATATTCTCAGCTTTTTTTTCCCATAAATCACTTCATGATGCTCCTGTTACACAGTACAGTGTGACCCATTGGAAAGAGATGATTACTATCACTTGAATTTCTCTTTTTTTGTGCTTTCTTTTTATAGAAGCAGTACTATGATATCACCACTACCTTTTAATTTTTCTTTAAAAAACAAACAAAAAATATCTTTGACTTTTGTTTGCATCTTGCTATATTGATTAAATGACAACACTAAATGATGTGTGGATATGTGAGTGGAACATACCGATAAACCAGAAGGCCCCTGAGGACCTGGGAAACCAGGTGGTCCCTGTGGACAGAATGAAATTAAGACTTTAAAACACCCAAGACAAGCGAAACCAAGCAACAAACATTAAATCCACTAACACATCTGATTAAAGCAGGTTTCAACTCGTTCCTGACAGCTAATACTGCACTGAGCACTGCAGCACAGTGCCAGCAGGGTGTGCTGTGAATTCATGGGAGGTGGCAGGCTTACACTCTGGTTGTATTAAGCCACTTTAAATTAAACATCTGAGACAAAAACCCAGCAGATATTCAAAGATATTCAAATCCCTCACAGGAGGTCTGCTATACCAATTTAAGGCAATGTTTACAGTGTACTTAAAACTTCCTTTTCTTTGCATTTTCTGTAGAAAATTGGTGGTAAGTTGGTCATCAAACTCTCCAGTATGGACACTGTGGGCACATCCAATACAGGAAGGTTTCATAAAGTTCTAGGTTCTAACATTGCATGTCTGGTAAACAAAAATGGGAGAACATGAAAATATTAGTTGATCTTCCGGTTTAAGTTAGCCGTTACCATGCTTCCTGGTATTCCAGCCGTCCCTCTTTCTCCGGGTGTTCCCTAAATTGAAGATAAAGAAGGAAACGTAATAGTAATCTTTAAGTCTGTTTTGATATGCATGTTTGAGCAGACAGAAACTTACAGTGTCTCCTTTGATTCCTGGTGATCCAGGTGTTCCTGGAACTCCAGGTGTTCCTATACACGATCGATCACCCTGTGAAGAAGTAAAGAACATACCAGGAAGTGTGCATGTGCCATTGTGCAACTATGCACGAGTATATATGCGCATCATTGATACTGCTGTATTTTAAGCTGACCAGTGCTTGCGTTGACTGTTCTCTCTGCAGTCTCTCTAAACACTGAAAGTAAAGAGGAATGCCTTACTATCACACCGAGGGAGAATCAAATCAAGCCATGCATTTGGACACAATACAAAATGATGGAGTGTCATTTTGCATTCATCAAAGCAGAACAACAAAGTGACTGTACTACTAGTGACTGCATATGATTCTGTGTCTGAAGAATCATGTGGGGAGGCTGAAAATATTTCAACAAGAGACTTCAAGTCCTCCTTAGAAGTCTCACCCCGTCACAGCCGTCCAAGGGAGTTACACCAGGCTTGCCCTGGTCTCCTTTCTCACCCTTGGCACCACCTGTGCCTGGCACCCCTGGCAACCCTAGGGAACAGCCCTCCTTACAACCCTCCTGTGTTACACAAGTAGAAAAACACACTGATATATAAAATAATTTATATATGAGGCATGCTCATCAAAAGCTGTCATGCAAAACACTGGCAGAGGAAAAAGCAAAAACAAATCTCCCTTTACACATAAATATGCCGTATTAATGTTCTTTACTCACGTCACTATTCTCATCTTGAGGCAGTAGGTGTATTCCAGCGGGGATCTGCAGGGGAAGTGGAAACTCAATTAATACTTATTTTGGAATTTATGGCACCAAATCAATTAAGGGTTTTCAAACTTGACTCCTCCAAATTTAACAAAAAAAATCCCATTATGTGCTTCCCCACTCTCTGTAATGCTGCAGAAGCTCCTGTCAACCTCAAGCAACAATTTCACAAGGACATAGTGCACATTAAAATAGAGAAAAATATGTCTTCCTGAGGATTAGTATCATCTATTTATTTTTGTGTTAACCTCTGACATCTATCTGGTTTTGCCTGTTTCTCACATGAGAACAACAGAACCAGGGAACTTAAAGATTAGCACAGTGTTCATTAATGGTACTAGATCTTTCTCTCTGCACACACGCAGGCATAAAAAATTTAAGAATGTATAGATTTTACATGACACAGATAATGACTCTGCTATATTTAAGTGTCACTGGAAGACTCTTCTCCTATCAAACTCTGATTTTACCTCATGTTTATCTGAGCTCCCTGTATTATTCTTGATTTGTATAGTGACTTTGCTGTTTATACACACACAGTTATTGAAACCAGGGACTAGACTGAGAAAAGTTCCCTTAATCACTTGTCACTATTTTATCAGGAAATTTGTTGCTAATTGCTTGTACCATAACATAACAAATCCATTTGACTTGATGTTTGTTAAGCAAACTGAACTTTAACTTATAACAGTTCCTTCTCTCACTACTGAGATCCCTGTTTACATTCAGTAAGAGGCAGAATATCCACAGCAGCTCTCGGGACTTATATTAACATCACACAGTTAGTTAAGCAAACTTCCATGTCTCAGAGGATAGGAGGACACTGCAAAACAAATTCAGACACACAAAGAAAGTATTTTGTCGTTCATTAAAAAAAAAAAAAGCAACACAAGCATTATTTTCCTCTATACTGATGACCATGTGTCTGAATCAATTCTGCCCAGAGAAAACAGCAGGAGATCACACACAATGTTGTTAAGGTCACATGTGGAGAAAAAGGAGTTACTATATACTGTAAGCTCTACATTAAAACTACTAATCCCATAAAGTGAAGCGCATTTACCTCTCCAACAAAGCAGCAGGACCCTTACCTCTGATAAAGTTTGTCAATAGCACCTGGCCTCCTTCAAAGTCATTATAGACCCATTTGACATTGTTCAAACTGTAGCCATTAACTAAGAAGGCTATTTTATGCTGCACGCAATTAGCCATTGTACGAGCTAGAACAAGGCCTTTTGGATTAACACTCCTGCTCAAAGAAGGGTCCCCTATAATTACATATGCGACACACAGTCTTCCACTGCCGTACTCTGCAAGTAGCTAACTGAGTGATATCTCAGAGCAGCATGCTGTTCTGTTTTAAATACAAATCACTCTTTAAGTATCCTGAGAAGCAGGCTGCTATTTTCAGAGAAATAGTACCTGTAGTACTGAGTAAAAGAAATGAGAAGTGTTAATGGGATTTTTTTTTCAAAAAAGGGAAAAGAAAGAAAAGCTAAATCTGGAACAGTGCATAAATGGGTATGTGAAGAATAGAAAGTGAAAACAATTCAGCTGCAAGCAATTCAGTAATAAGTTTGAAGTTAAGCTACAATCCAAATCAAGGTTTCTTCCTTTTTCACATGATGATGTGAATCTCCATCTTATCATGGCAATGTGTGCAGTAATTTCACATCAGAAGTGCTGCTATGCTTGCAACTAATCAAGTCTTTTCTTTTAAGCGTTTCTAAAACATCAGTCTCCCTTTTTTTCTCCTGAAACCACGATTTTAATTCCTGTGTCGAAGGTGAAACTACCCTTGAGTGCTGGCTGGAGATCAGCATTGATGTTCACATAATGAAATTAAGCCATAAACACAGTTGAAAGAAACAAAAAGTGGACCCCAAATGCAATCAACAACCACAGTTATATTCACAATGCTGCACCTATTTCTTTTTTCTTTTCTTTTTTTTCCATTTCCCCATTTGGTGTGTCCTTGCATTTACCATAAGAGACTCACTGTACTGTCAATTCAGAGGTTACAAAATGACAAAGGATGGAAAACAACAGGCCATAACTTAGATTATTAACTTTCTTTGTGACAAG